>JADLZK010002241.1:0-517601 GCA_015847255.1 Hyparrhenia diplandra | reverse complement strand
AGAGTGTCATACAACATGATATAAAAGAAAAGCTCTCACTCTAAAGAAGTGGATGGACAAAGCAAGGGTCCATAAGAACATCAGGCAATTAAGTAAATATAAATCACATATTTGTATCCAACTTTTTGCTCTTATGTTCTGATTAAAGATATATATATAATAATATATATCACGAGCACATGAAGGGCTCATGCTAAAGAAAAACAACAACAACAACATGTTCCTAGGGACAAGCCTCCCTTCGGGTATTCTTGGTCACTAACCTTCGCAGAAACAAAGGATGAACAATATCACAAGGACATGGTGATTGCAACACGCGATCAGGGACGGTCTAGCATTCACATTCCTTGAAGTGTCGGAGTGGCCAGGAAGTGCTTAAGCATGGGGAGGAAGGCCGACTCCTCTAAAGGTCATCCGACATTACTCTTCCTCTACTCAAGCTCCCATCACTCGACATGCTTTCGGGTTTTGCAATCCCTTTACTCTTCACAATTACTTTATCTCTAAAGGATTTGAATGATTAATAGATGTCATGCATAAAAATCAAACTTAAGATATCATAAAATACCTCAACCTAGAGAAGAAAGTAATGGTGAGCATATAAAAATATCCAATCAAAACTTCTCTACGGCATAGAAGTAACCTTAAAGCTCCATGACAGCTTCTACCACTTATTTACAATTACTTGTATTCCTTAGGGTATTTGTTGTCAACTAATAATGCAGGGAATAAAACCATCGGAAGGAGCTAAAAGGTCTAAAGCACAATTTAATGACAAGAAAGAAAGGCGATACAATAAAGAAGGAGACAAGTGAAGAGCGAGGATGACGTAAGAGGCGAAATAAGGAAAAGCTTCGAGCGAAAGAAAAGACCACCACAAGGTGTTACGGTGCTACCATACTCCAATAATAAGGTAACATTTTGAGGTAAGTTATCATTACTTAAGCTTTTCACTCACGCGCGCGTTTATAAACAAAGAGCGAAACATGTTAGAGCACGACACCCTTGCTTGATCGATTTTCATTAGCTCAACATGTTTTGTTTCTTTAGTTGTTCCTACCACCCTTTCTGATCTTCTTAGTCCTCATCTTATAAGCGTGAATTTTGCTTACCTTAGTTTTGGGAAGAACATAATCACAATTATGTTCAATCTTACTGATCTTGTCTGCCCAAGCTAGGTTTAAAGGCGTTATAATAAATCAACTCTAGTCTTGTTGTTGTGCCTGTGGTTAGAAGAATGAGTCGAAGTGTTTGGTTCTCTGGTGTTTTCCCACCAACTAGAGCCCATGCACACTTGATCTCTTACCGTGACTTTGCAAGCAAGATACACTTTGAGGCAAAAGGTGGAGAAGCCTATCGATCTCTCCAGAAATCAACAAGTGAATGTCTTGCAAGCATGCACACTAAACAAGACCTTTGCCCACATCAATGTTTCACTCCAACTCATAAGGCAAGGAACATATGGGTGATGCTATCCTCACTATCTCCAAGGAGCACAACCATCAAGATCGGATAATACACTCAAGGATACAACAAGGTAAGCGCGCCTCGACTCAAGGACTTAAAAGACACTTGAAACCCTCACCGAAAGGTAAAGATCGGTAGTTATCCATATTTATTTCCTTGCATTGCATAATTATTTTCTTTTTAGCATATTTACATTATAGCATTAGCCTTGCATTAGAAAAGAAAATAAATATTTGTTTCGTTGCATATACTTTTGATAAACTCTAAGCTCCCATGTGAGTAATTTTGTGGTGTGTAACAACCCACAAGGATATGCTTGCTGAGGCATAATAAAATAAATATGCATGCATCATCATTCTTTTATTTTGCATAGAAAAACATATTTGATCTCATGTGAAAGATTTTTCGTAGACCAGACAAAACGCAATGCGTGAGCTAACCCCTAGCGGCTTAATCAAGTTCCACTAGTTTTGTTGTCTATTTGAGTTCGGCGGGATCCCAAAGGAAGAGACAGGACACATATGGTGTTTAGCGTTAAAAGAAGATCAATCGAAACGGCCACCATCACTATTCAAGCTCTCTACTTCCAACTACGAGAACATTGAAGACTATGTCAACATCCGACCTTGGGGGAGTGCAACCCCGCTCATCCAGATAAAGTATCTTACTATCTATCTATCTATATATATATATATATATATATATATATATATATATATACTATTATTAGTTAAAAATTTTGTTTGCTATAAAAGTTTGTTTTAGAGTCTAGTCTTTAGTAAAGTCTAATAGTCCAATAAGTCTTTTTGTTAGAGAGTGAATAAGACAGAAGAATCAAGAGAGAGTGCACACTAAAGTTTACTTTACTCAACTAAAAGGAACCTTAAAATCTGTCAAACAAGGCGAGATGATGAATAAGTTGCTCCGTTGTTATACTTTTCTAGTACCCTAGCTTTCAAGCTTAATTTCTCTTGGAGCTCCATTTTGCGAAAATCACTTTGTATTTACTCTTACCTAAAAACTTATGGGATGCAAATGCTTGCTCTAAAGTCTCAGGTAATTGATGGATATGACTTCGATCGACGAACGCGGCCTCACCGGCCGACAAGTGGAGTTCCGGGATGAAGGTGGTGACGAAGACGGGCGAGGTCGCCGGTGCCCCCGAGATCTCGCAAACCCGAGACATCCGCTGCCGGTAAGAGCTCCTTGCCTCGGCCCCGACCCGTGTCTCGCTTTCGATCCGCCTTGAGCTTTTTCCGACGAGCCGAGCTCTTAGGTTGGCGAGGTGCACCGCTTGGCTCAAATTCTTTCCCCGCCTCATTCACAGCCCTCGCCCTACGGGGGCGCAGTCGCCGCGGTGATGGCGAGCATGCTTCGCAGGAGGCCGCCACCGATGTCATGCCGCTGGTGGGAGTCGACATCGCCGGAGCCCGCCAAGAGGTCGGGACCTCGTTCGTCCCACGGCCCGACGCCCCGGTGGTGCCGCCGCGGAGCCCGCCCCACGCCTCAACCCGCCGCCCGCGCCCAAGCCCGCGACGCTGAGCCGGCCGCCGTGAGGACGGTGGTCGTGCCCGGCGCCGGAGAAGTCGGCTGAAGAGGAAGACAGCCGCCGTTGAGTCCGCGCGGGCCGCCGCGTCTCCGACTCCGGGCGCCCCGGCGAAAAGTGTCTAACTTGTCTCGTTAAGCTGCGTGGCGGCGGCCTCAGATCCAGAGAAACGCCGCGACCGGCGCCGCTGAGTTCGCCTGGCGAGCTCGGGAGCAAATGGTGAGCACCATGGCGCCGGGCCGATGATGAGCTCGACGTCGGGGATCCAGCTCTACGCCGATGAGCTTTGTGACGCTGACAACAGCTTGAGCGCCGCGGAACAAGCTCGCGACGCCGCGGAGACGGCGGCGGCGCTCGGGCCGGGCGGCTCACGATGATGGCGTTTGTTCCCGCTCAAGGGAACGCTTGTCAACCACCGCCGCCGTCCCGGGAGCTCGCCCGCGCTGGGCCCCTCATCGGCTGCCGGGTGTCCCCGTGAGTCGCTGAAGACGGTGTCGAGCTCGACGAGGAGCTCCAAACGGGCGTCTTGGGAGCGCCCGCGCCTGCCACCGTGTGAGCCCTCGGGCGGCGACGGAGATGGAGACGGCGATCCCTCGAGGAGGCCCCAGCCGTCGGGGCTCGCCGGAAGGCTGAGAGCTCGAGGTCCATCACCGACCGAGGAGGCCATCGCTGAGCATCCCGGGTCATCAATGTCTTCGATGATGAGGGGATGGCGGAGGCGGCGAGGATCGTGTGCCGGCGCGCGGGCTCACCGAGCCGGGTCTTAGGAGATGTTGTCGGGTCCCTCCAGTGGCACCCTTCCTCGCCACCCGGAAGGTCACGATGAACGGGCGTCCCAGCGTTCGCGGCGCTGTTCGCTACTGCAAGCCGCCACAGCGTGGACGCCGTTTCTTCCGCCGCCTATGCCCCGATGACGCCGCAAAGAGCCTACACCCTCCGAGGATCCGTGTGCGTGTTCGCCGCAGTTCAGTTCGGCCGCCATGACGCCGCACGCCTTCCCTTGTGTCTCTCCCCGAAGGCTCACGCCACAAGGCCAGGTGTGCGTGACTCCTCCGGGGTGCAACCACGACACGGCTTTTTTGCCGAGGGCCTACGGCTTCGCCGAGGCTAGCCGGGCCGCAGGCGAGATGAGTGGAAGAACTTGGCGACACGCCTTCAAAGATCGGAAACTCGAGCGACGCACGGAAGACGTCGTCGCATCTGCTCATGATGTGGAGGGCCGGGCTTCCCGCGCAAGACACAAGAGGGTCGAGGCCGCCGGAGGGAGGCGGTTCGGCGAGGAGGGAGCTCGAGCGCGCCCACAAAGCTGCAACCGCGAGAAGATGCAGGGGAGCCCTCGACACCCTCCCCGCCGCCTCCCCGGTCGAGACAAGAGCTTGAGCCGCCGCCCGAGCCGGAGGGCGAGTCCCCTTACAAGGAGAAGACTCGAGATCGCCGAAAGTGGCTCCGCCAACGCGACGAGCTCGTGGGTGAGTGTTCTGCCTCTATCTTGCCTCTTTGTCTTCTGTTCAATGATCGTCTTCCTACAGGACTCGCCAGATGACCGCGAGGCCGCCGAAATGTGGTGTCGCTGCCATGCGACAATCGCGAGAGGGACGGCTTAACGCCGAGAACGAGAACTTCTCGGCGCAACGAGAAGGAGCTCTTACTCGAGCCGTGGGAGTAAGCGGGCGATCGCCGACGGGGTTTTTGAGCCGTGGCGACTCTTGTGCTGAACCATCTTTGTTTTTGCAGGGAGAAAGAGAAGTCCCCCGAAAAGCGGCCCGGACGCCACGACAAGGCCCGGAGCTGGCTTCCTCGCCGAGGCCTCCTCGCAAAAACACGCAGCCGCGGGCCGCAGAGAAGGAGGCGACTTGAAGTACGCACCGACCTCGCCGATGCACCCGGAGGTCGGTGGCCCCAGGAGCGCGCGACCAAGGCCATGGAGGAGGGCCGAGAGCTCGGAGCGCCGCTGGGGAGCCTGGCGCCCCGCTGGGTGGAGGACGCTTATGATGTTCTCGGGCGCGGAGGAGGCGGCGATCCGATCATGCGGGTGTCGGACCCCCGCGAAGGTGATGGAGGACGCCGGGCCGCGGTGGTCCGCGGCGGCGACCGTCGCCTCTCCCCCACTACCCTCGGCCGGAGGTCGACCTCGTGAAAACGGGTGGGCGCCGGGTGTCGACGACGCCGACACACGAGCGGAAGGTCGCCATTGCCGAGGCCGCCATCATGCGGAGCTTTCCGCCAAGCTCTTCGTGCTTCGCCGCCGGAGCTTGAGCCTTCGAGCCCCCGGCCGCGGGTTCGCGGGCCGAGGAGTTTGTCCGGGAGGAGGAGGCCGAGGACATTCCCGCCAAGAGCCGCTAGTCCCGGCCTCCCCCCACCCGCATAGGGGTAGAAGTTTCTAAGTCCTTGTAATCGAGGCGCTTTTGTAAAAACTCACGGAAGCATGTGCTTTTGTTAATGGGAAGCGCGCTTCCCTTTGCCGCACTCAATTTCTACTTTGACTTTTGTGAGCTTGTGACTTTGAGAGCCGAGTGGCGGGTCAAGCTTTCACCGGCCACGGGGCGCGGGAGGTTATTAGGCGCGCGCCATGCTCTAAGTTCGTTGAGCTCAAGACTTAGCCATTTCAAACATCGCTCGGGCCGAAGGGGAGAGCGCGAAGTTCTGAGTATGAGCTCGCTCACGAGCTCAACTCGTGAACTTTGCGAAAAACGGTGTTGAAACGATGGGGTGCCCCCATTCCTTGTAGCCCCCCGAAGGGTAGG
Source organism: Hyparrhenia diplandra (assembly GCA_015847255.1). NCBI lineage: Eukaryota > Viridiplantae > Streptophyta > Magnoliopsida > Poales > Poaceae > Hyparrhenia > Hyparrhenia diplandra. Next base: position 511,844 of record JADLZK010002241.1, on the reverse strand, counting down.
CCTTTGCCTGGCAAAGGCCTGTCGCTGCTTAGTTTCGCTGAGCTTTTAAGGAGCGACCCGAGATGCTTGCACAGGTTTTTGCAATGAATTGGTGTTTTATCGAGCTCTTGCAAAATTAATGTTTCAAGTACATCTTAGGGGTAAAAGCGACGAGCCGGCTTGATGTTCCATGCGCTGAGGACTCCTCCCCCGTGGTCCTTGAGCTTGTACGTGCCCCGGCCTCAAAGACTTGGTCGATGGTGAAGGGACCCCTCCCATGGGGCGGAGAGCTTGTGCTTGTCCTTCGAGCTCGACTCGCCAGAGGACGGATCGCCGACGCCGGCGTCCGCCCCTTGACGTGTCGCCGCCGGATAGCGCCGCATGGATTGCGTACTTGGCGGAATGAATGAGCGCGATGTCACGAAGCTTCGCTGAAATGGGTCGGGCGGCGCTCGGTAGCGCTGGTTGTTGCGCCGTTTAAAAGCTCGAGCTCGGGGCGAGCCGTATCTCGAAGCTCGGGGGGAGGACCGCCGACCAAGACGAGGGAAGAATGGGGTCCGCCCGGCCCCCGCTGGTGGTGCCACATACCACCGCAGGGAGCTCGGGGCCGAGCCATCGACGAGCCGCATTTCTCAAGCCTCCCCTGAAGATGCGGACTTCACGCCCGCAGATCATCCCATTAGCGCCAGCTCTACCCGTCCATTGGTCCGGGGTGGCCGATGAAGCCGTGTCAACGCGATGCCGTGATCGCTACACCGCCCATGAAAACCTCCCACGGTTGGTGCCATTGTCGCTGATGATCGAAAGTTCGACCCCAAAGCGTGGACGATGCCGGGTGAAGAACTTGACGGTTCCTCGCCGACACCGCACGATGGGCATGACCTCGATCCACTTAGAGAACTTGTCGATGGCGACGAGGGAGGTGCGTGATATCCTCCGGGTAGTCCTCGAATGGTCCCACCATGTCGAGGGCCCCGCACGGCAAACGGCCGTAAGCGGATCGCCTCGAGGGATTGAGCCGAGATGCGTCTGCTTGGCGAAGAACCGGCAGCCCTCGCAGCGCCGACGACTTGGGGCGCTTTACGACGGCGGTCGGCCAAGAGAAGCCTTGGCGAAAGCCTTCCAAACCAGGGCTCGTGGTGCTGCAGGGGTGGCCGCACCGCCCGCCCGCGGATTTGACGAGCTCTTCGCCCCGGGTCGATGGTGATGCAACAAGGATGCCGGCGCCCCGCGCCTGTAGAGCTCTTTCTCCCATGAGGGCGAAGGCCTTGGCCCTTCGGCTAGTCGCCGCGACTCCTCCCCGTCCCGGGAGCTTGCCTTCCTTTAGCCATCGCAAAGAACTGATGCGCCGGGCCGTTTCCGGACGACCGAAGCTTGACCCAAACAGCCGCCCCGAGCTCGCGCCCGAAAAAGCTTGTAGCTAGGCAGCCCTCGCATCGGAAAGCTAGATCCCCGTGGACACGACCGCCCATGGGGTCCCGCTTGGGAGCTTGAGCTCGCGCCTCCGGCCGGGCCCCCTTGAGCCGCATCGACCTTTGCGCTGCTCGTGCATGAAGACTCCCTGGGAACCCGCAAGCGGTCCGATGCGAGCTTGGCGAGGACGTTGGCATCGCTGTTGAGGTTGGGTGTGAACGTGGCTTGACCCTCCACTCTTGAAGTGCTCCCGAGCCGCGGACCTTCGGTGGTATGCGACCATCTTCTGCCGACGCAATGACCTCTTTCATAACCTGGTTCTTGACGAGTCGGAGTCCCCCTACCGAGGTGCCGGATGCCGAAGCTCGCGCTGACATGCGGAGCCTGCTCACCAACGCCCGCACGCACCCACATTGTTGAGGCGGGAAGTGTAGGCGATCGGTACTTCATGCGCACCTTCTTCGAGGTGAAAACGAGGCCGACGTCGCGCCCATACTTCTTCACCGACCGGGCCGGCGTAGGGTCCAAGACTGATGTCGCCGCCCAGGCGGTTGCTCGACTTCGGGTCCATTCCGCGACAAAGTCCGGCCGTGGCTTGGGATTTGATGGCATCCCTCACGCATAGGTGATTTCGCCCCATGAGCTCGATCGCCCACTTAGCCATGCGCCTACGACCTGGTCGCGGATGACCTCTCCAAGAGGGGACTTGGAGACGACGGTGACCGGTGGGAGTCGGTAGTGCCTCGAGCTAAGGCGGGTGATTAGGTAGCGCGCATTAACGAGCCGAGCCGCGCGGTAGCGTGTCTTGGTGTCGGGTGAGGACCCGCCGATGAAGTAAACCGGGCGTTGACCTGAGCGCCAGAACCCTCCCCTCCCCTCTCTCGACGACGAGCGCTGTGCTCACCACCTTCGAGGTGGCCGAGATGTAGAGGAGGATGGGCTCATTGGCCGCGGGAGCGACGAGCACAGCGGGTTGGCGAGGAGCCATTTTAGTGAGTCGAGCTTGTTGGGCTTCGGGTCCAGAGAAGCGCCGGTCTTCTTCAAGAATTTGTAGAGCTGGAGGCTTCGCCCCCGAGTCGAAGCTATGAAACGACTCGGCCGCAAGACAAGATGCTCGCGAGCCGCTGCACGCATTTGACGCTCTTGATCGGCCCCATGTTTGTGACGGGCGGCGATCTTTTTCGGTTGGCCTCAATGCCGCGCCGGAGACGATGAAGCCGAAAGCACCGCGGACCCCGAAGACGATTTTTCGGGTTGAGCTTGACGCCGAACTCTCTGAGCTTGGCAAAGACCTTTTCGAGGTCCGGGACGAGATCTTTTGAGTGCTTCGCCTGACAACGATGTCATCGACATACGCTTCCACGAGCTTCCCGAGGAGCTCTTTGAAGACTTTCTCGCATGCACCTCGAAGGTGGCGCCGGCGTTTTAAAACCGAAGGGCATGGTTACGCAATGTAACGCACCAAACGGAGTGATGAAGGAGGTGGCGAGCCGGTCGAAAGCTCGCTCATCGCTATCCGGTGATAGCCGAGTAGGCATCGAGAAAAACAGAGCGCCTCACACCCGAGGTGGAGTCAACAATTTGGTCACGCGCCGCAAAGGAAACGGATCCTTTGGGCATGCCTTGTTGAGACCCGTAATCAACGCGACATCCTCCATTTCCCATTCTTCTTCTTGACTAGTACGGTTGGCTATCCACTGATGATACACCTCCTGATGAACCCGCGGCTAAGAGCTTGTCTATCTCCTCGGCGATTGCTTACGCCGATCGTCGCCGAAACGCCTCTGCCTTCGCTTCACCGCCGAGAGCCGGGTTTTATGTTCAAGGAGTGCCGGGCGACTTCCCCGGTATGCCGTGCATGCCGAGGCTCTCCACGCAAACACATCGAGGTTCGCTACGAGGGAAGTCGACGAGCTCGCTTCCTATTTAGGAGTGAGCTCGACCCTACGCCAGAGGGTGCGCCCATCCTTATCGACCACCTCCCCTCGCGCCCTTCCTGGTTCGAAGGCGCCCGCGGCCTTGTGGAGCTCGCCGACGAGCTCGATCCCCGAGCCGCTTGAGCTCGCCGATGAGCTCGCGTCGCAGCCTTCTTGAGCTCGAGCGCCCTTCGCTGCCGGCCTGCCGCCATCTTTGGCAAAGATTCGCCGATCTTGACCGCGGCGTCGGTGTATCGGGATTCGGCGGCAGCCGCAGCCGAACGCTGCTCGAAGGTGGAGTCGACGGTGATGACCCCTTGGGCCCGAATCTTGAGCTTGAGGTAGGTGTAGTTGGGAATGGCCATGAACTTTGCATAACACGGCCGTCCCAAGAGCGTGGTAGGCGTTCCCGAAGGGGGAGCACCTCGAACGTGAGGACCTCCCGTGAAAGTTGTCCTCGGTGCCGGTTGTGACGGGAGGTCGATCCGCCCGAGTGGGATCATCTCGCTTTCCCTGCACTACGCCGTGGATCAGTCCGGCGAGGGGCGAGGCGTGCTTTGGTGATGCCAAGGGCTTGGAGCGCATGGACGTAGAGAGGAGGTTGAGGCCGCTATTCCCCATCCATCAACACCTTGCCGAGGCGCTTGGTGCCGGCGATGGGATCGACGACGAGTGGGTACCTCCCCCTGTACGGGACATGCCGGGATGATCCGCCTTGTCGAAGGTGATCGCCGAGCTCGACCACTTGAGGTAGGTGGGTGTCGCAGCTCTAAGTGAAGAGGACTCGCGGCGGCCGCGAGCTTCTCGGCGGGCGCTTGACTCGCGAGCCCGAGCCCGCCGAAGACGACGCTGACGCCGCCCTCGATGTATCGCCGCCATCCCCGCCCTCGAGCTCGCCCAGGCCCCGGGCCGCACGCCCCTGCCGCCGCCCTTCGCCGTGCCCATTATGTGCTTCTTTAGGAGCCTAAGCCCTTCATCTTGTGCCTCGACGGACCCTCGTGGTGCGGACACGGGGCCTCGAGCATCTTGTCGGCGTGTTCCTTGTGGATGACACCCTTCACTCCCTTGGGAGGGGTCTGGCGCTTATCCATGACGGCGACAAACTCCTCGCCGCCGCCGCCGCCGCGGACGCTTTGTTCTTCTTGTTCCTCTTCTTGCGAGGCGGAGCCGACCCGGGCCCGCGGCCCGCCGCCGCCCTCTGCCCGCCCCTGCCCGTGATCCGCCGGAGACGGCGTCATCTCCCCTCAAGATGCCCCGTGGCGAGGTCGAGGAGCTCCTTCACACCCGGGCTTCTGACACCGAGCTTGCGGATGAGGTTCTCGCAGCGGTGCCAAAGGTGAACGCGGTGATGATCTCTGAGTTGGAGGCCTCGTGAGAGGTTGTTGCGCAGGGCTTGGAGAAGCGCCCGATGTAGTCACGCCTCCCTCTCCTTCCTCGCAGCCGCAAGTCCCGTGTCGTGCTCGCCCGGCATAGGTGCCCGGAAGCCGCCGACAAGACGCCGCGCAGTCCTCCCGGGGCCGCGATGGTACCGCGCGCAGTGCTCGAGCCAGAACGAGCCGAGTCTCGCAAGATAAAGAGGCAGGTTCGATGATGGCGAAGTCGCCGCTTCGGGCATCCGGCCGCCTAGCACCCGAGACGATAGTCCTCCAACCACATGGTCGACGCCTCCCGTTGTACTTCGCACCGGTACTCCGAGCTCGGAAGCCGCGAAGGAACCGGCCTCGTGGATGCGTGAGCCGAACGCCTTAGGCCGTGATTGAGCTTGAGCTCGAGCTTACGGCAGGGTCTCGCCGCGACGGCCCGCGCTCGCGACGGTGTCGGGTCGGCGACTCTTGTCCTCCTCGCCGTCGTACGCCCAATCGCGGGCGCTTTGCCGCACGCGGCGGGACGCTTCTCGCCGCCGCCGTGGTACTTTTCGCCGCCTCGGGACGCTTTGCCCGCTGGCCTCCGCCCGTCTGGGCGCTGATAGTGTCACGCCGCTGCCGCTCCCCGCCGACCCGACGGCGCACATGAACTTCGGTGAGAGGAGGCCCTCGGCTCTTCCCCGGTCGCCGATGAGACGCGAGTCGGCCACTTGCTGCACCGCCGGGCCGCTACGAGCTTTTGACTTGCTCGTGGTCCGCTGCGCCTTTGGGGTCCTCGGGACCGGACACTCACGCCAGGCAACGCCGGGCGCCGCCGTGTCTCGGGAAGCTCTTCAACACCGGCTGGAGCCGCCGCGGCGCGCGCCGCGGCTGATGCGTCGCGGATATCCCGAGCTCGAAGCCGTGCTCGACGGCGCCTTCCTCCTCGCTCGCAGGGAGGGCTTTCGCGCTTCCCGCGCCGCCCGGCCGAGCTCTTCGAGCCTCCAACCGGGCCTTGACGCGATCGGCGGGCGCGCGCCGGGCGCTACGCCGAGTTCTCGGCGTGTGCTCGAGTCGCCGGAGGGATGACCACCGAGCGCCCTGGGTGTGTGGCACATGTAGCACCGGGCGCGCGGGGTCGCAGCCCGCGAGGCTCATTCCGGCCGAGGGCGAGCTCGAGCTCATGGGCATATTTGCCGGCTCATCGCCTAAAAGGGAGACCCGCCGCCATCGGTACATCTTGGCGTATGCCGCCGTGAACTCATCCATCGACCGACCGGCCCTCTCCGGCGAGCCGGAGGACGACGTTGGCGATGGAAAAGGTGACATCACCTAAGAGAGCCACGCGAGGGCTCGCGGGCCCAAGATGTCTCCGGGAGGAGGTCCTTGATTAGACGAAGAGCGGCCCGCCGCGCGGATGGGACCGGGCGGGTTTAGTGGAGCCCTGCCCCATGTCGGCGAGGGACGTAGTCGGTGGCGCCCACCTGAGGCGCGCTGGGATGTCCTTTACCGCACGGCGCGAAGACAGCCCCACGAGGGACTTCTCCCGGCAGGCCAGAAGTCGAGGGCGCCGAAGCGATCGCCCCCACCTACGGCGGTGACGAGGAAGAAGCCATCGGCGGAAGATCGCCGCACTAGCGCCGCCTCTACCGGGCGCGCCAACCGCCGTGGTTCCGTGTCGCGGTGACCACCGTCACAAGAATCAACCGCTAGTGCTCCCAAATGGCCTAGCTCTAGAGACAATGACACAATGTTTATAATCGGTTCGGGCGAGATCAAGCTCCCTAGTCCAAAGGTGATCACTATCCGAGCTCAAACGCCATACCGGTGCGCATAAGCGGATCGAGAGAGGAGCGCCCCCAAGTCTCGTGATTGAGGCTAGTGCCAATATGTGGGTGATCGGGATGTTGGTACGGGAAACTTGACGCTGCTATTCCACCCTCACCGAGCACCCCCGCCCCTCCTTTTTATAGTGGCAAGGGGAGCAGTGACATGCGAGCTCTTCTCGGGTTGAGGCGAGAGCGGATAGAAAGCTGGGGTAGGTGAAGGAGCTCGAACGAGCTCGCTGATTGGCCTTAGCTCTTCGAGCTCTCGTAGCTCGATGTTGAAACCGGGTCGCCGCCGCACGCAGAACCGGTCCGGGCGATGGTCGCGCCGCCCTATCTTCAACCGTGCACTTGGAAGCCATCTATTCTGACATGGGAGGGGTGGCCATGCCGCCGACGCCGAGATGCGCTCCGCATGTACCCGTAGGGACTATAGTAGGGTTGTTGGATGCGACGGAGTGCGGCGCGGAGTTTGGATGAGCTCTTTGGCCGGCAGAGCCGCCTTCGAGCTCTTGGGAGACTTGGATGCTGAATTGGTCGCCGCCGCACACGCAAATCGAGGTTTGGGCGGTGATCCGCCGCCGCGTCGCCCTTACTGTAGGAATCGATCCCGCTTCGGCATGGGCACGCCATACCATGGATGAGGTACGCACACGCCGACCGCATTTGAGGGCGCCGTGGGCAACGCCGCTGGAGTTGATGGGGTATGGTGGTGTGACCTGAAAAGACCACTTCGCGTCGTAGCGCCGCGGCTACGCGTGCTTGTCGTGGAGTGGTTGGCCAACTCCGTACTTGCCGGCTTCGCTGAAGACCGGCGAGCTCTTCCGCCGCCGCTGGCCGCTCGCCGAGCCGAGCTCGAGCTCGAGCGAGGAAAAGAGGCCCCCTCGTGAGAAAGGTGTTCGCCACGCCGCCGAGAGCTCACGGGGAGCTCGCTCGAGGCGAACACGCCTTTGGCCCGAGAGCCCGCACCAAGATGCTCTGGCTATGGTGGGAGCTCGTTCACGCGGCGCCGAGCTCTTCTGAGGGCAAATGACCTCTGACCGTCACCGATGGGCTCTTAGGGTCGCATTGGCTTGTTGACGCCGATTCGAGCTCATGTCCGGTGTCCCGATATCGATCCCCCACACATGACTTTTCGCTTTGAAGCCGCCTAGGGCCTCAAAACCGGCCTCGAAGGTGCCATTTTCAAAAGGGCCAAAGTTTGACTTGGTGAAACCCCGTCAAACGGAGCACTAAACGACGCCCGCTAAAAACTTTTTGAACACGAGGTTGTTAGAACTCATCAAGATCTACACTTTTCATATGGGTCGCTTTTTCCGCTCGAGAAAGTGTTAATAAACACCGCCACAAAAAACCAAGGTTCTCACAGAGTCACTTGAACTCGTGAGGGAGTTGTCTATTTTGAACTACACTTTTCGAACGCTTCCTCAAACGCAAAAATGACCTCGAATAACAAATGTATATCCCGATGAGTTATGAACTTTGGTATTCATGACTTTTCTAGGAGAGACCGCCTAGGGCCCAAAAACCCGATCCGAAATAAAAATTTCAAAATTCAAATTTCAAGGCGCCAAAGTTCAAAAATGAAAAGTCGACTTAATACCAAATGTAGATCCCGAAGAGATCTACAAAACTCGTATTCATGACTTTTCGCTTTGAAACCAGCCTAGGGCCTCGAAAAACGGCTCGAAGGTGCCATTTTCAAAGGGGCTAAAGTTTGACTTGGTCAAACCCCCTCGTCAAACAGAGTACTAAACGACGTCCGTTTAAAAAAACTTTGAACACGAGGTTGTTAGAACTCATCAAGATCTACACTTTTTGTATGGGTCGTTTTTCCGCTCGAGAAAGTGTTAATAAACACTACCACAAAACCAAGGTTCTCACAGAGAGTTTTGAACTCGCGAGGGAGTTGTCCATTTGAACTACACTTTTCGAACGCCAAACGCAAAAAACGACCCTCAATAACCAATGTAGATCTTAATGAGTTATGAACTTTTGGTATTCGTGACTTTTCAAGGAGAGACCGCCTAGGGTCCCAAAAACCCGACCGGTTTTAAAAATTTCAAAAATTCAAATTTCGAGGCGCCAAAAGTTTGAAAATGAAAAGTTGACTTAATACCAAATGTTGATCCCGAAGAGATCTACAAAACTCGTATTCATGACTTTTCGTTTTGAAACCAGCTAGGCCTCAAAACTCGCCTCGAAGGTGCCATTTTCAATGTGGCCAAAGTTTGACTTGGTCAAACCCCTCGTCAAACTGAGCACTAAACGACGCCCCAAATAAAAAATGACATGGATAACAAATGTAGATCTTGATGAGTTATGAACTTTTGGTATTCGTGACTTTTCAAGGAGAGACCGCCTAGGGCCCAAAAACCCGATCCGAGCCGAAAAATTTCAAAATTCAAATTTCGAGGCACCAAAAGTTTGAAAATGAAAAGTTGACTCAAATACCAAACGTAGATCCTAAAGAGATCTACAAAAACTCGTATTCACGACTTTTCATTTTGAAACCAGCTTAGGGCCTCGAAAACGCCTCGAAGGTGCCATTTTCAAAACGCCAAAAGTTTGACTTTGGTGAAACCCCCGTCAAACGGAGCACTAAACGACGTCCGAAAAGACTTTTGAACACGAGGTTGTTAGAACTCATCAAGATCTACACTTTTTGTATGGGTCATTTTTCCGCTCGAAAAGTGTTAATAAACACTACTCACAAAATCAAGGTTCTCACAGAGAGTCCTCGAACTCTCATGGAGGGAGTTTGTCCATTTTGAACTACACTTTTCGAACGCCTCAAACGCAAAATGACCTCAATAACAAATGTAGATCTTGATGAGTTATGAACTTTTGGTATTCGTGACTTTTCCAGAGAGACCGCTCTAGGCTCCAAAACCCGATCCGAGCCGAAAAATTTCAAAATTCAAATTTCAAGGCATCAAAAATTCAAAAATGAAAAGTTGACTCTATCACTAAATGTAGATCCTGAAGAGATCTACAAAACTTGTATTCATGACTTTTCGCTTTGAAACCGGGGCTTAGGGCCTCGAAATGTGGGAAGGTGCCATTTTCAAAAGGGCCAAAGTTTGATTTGGTCAAACCTCCCGTCAAACCTGGAGCACTAAACGACGCCCCACAAAAAACGACCTGAATAGCAAAAGTAGATCTTGATGAAGTTATGAACTTTTGGTATGCGTGACTTTTCAAGGAGAGACCGCCTAGGGCCCAAAACCCGATCCAAGCCGAAAAATTTCAAAAATCCAAATTTCGAGGCACCAAAAGTTCAAAATGAAAAAGTTGACTTTAATACCAAATGTAGATCCTGAAGAGATCTACAAAACTCGTATTCATGACTTTTCGCTTTGAAACCGCCTTAGGGCCTCAAAAAATCCTCGGGCGGTGCCATTTTCAAAGGGCTAAAGTTTGACTTGGTCAAACCCCGGTCAAACTGAGTACTAAACGACGCCCAATAAAAACTTTTGAACACGAGGTTGTTAGAACTCATCAAGATCCACACTTTTCGTGATGGGTCGCTTTTTCCGCTCGAAAAAGTTAATAAACACTATTCACAAAACCGAAGCTCACGAGAGTTTTCGAACTCGCGGGGGAGTCATTCATTCGAACTACACTTTTCGAACGCCAAACGCAAAAATGACCTCGAATAACAAATGTAGATCTTAATGAGTTATGAACTTTTGGTATTCGTGACTTTTTCAAGGAGAGACCGCCTAGGGCTCCGAAAACCCGATCCGAGAAATAAAAATTTCAAAATTCAAATTTCGAGGCTGCCAAAATTTCAAAAAATGAAAAGTTGACTCTAATACCAAATGTTGATCCTTAAGAGATCTACAAAACTCGTATTCATGACTTTTCGCTTTGAAATCAGCTAGGGCCTCAAAACTGGCTCGGTGCCATTTTCATTAGGCCAAAGTTTGACTTGGTCAAACCCCCGTCAAACTGAGCACTAAACGACGACCGTCGAAAAATGACATGGATAACAAATGTAGATCTTGATGAGTTATGAACTTTTGGTATTCGTGGACTTTTCAAGGAGAGACTGCCTAGGGCCCCAAAACCCGACCGAAATTTAAAAATTTCAAAATTCAAATTTCGAGGCACCAAAAGTTTGAAAATGAAAAGTTGACTTATTACCAAATGTAGATCCTGAAGAGATCTACAAAACTCATATTTATGACTTTTCGTTTTGAAACCAGCTAGGGCCTCTAAAAACTGGCCTCGAAGGTGCCATTTTCAAAAAGGCCAAAGTTTGACTTGGTCAAACCCCGTCAAACGGAGCACTAAACGACGCCTCGCTGAAAAACTTTTGAACACGAGGGTTGTTAGAACTCATCAAGATCTACACTTTCGTATGGGTCATTTTTCCGCTTGAGAAAGTGTTAATAAACACTACCACAAAACCAAAGTTCTCACAGAGAGTCTATGGAACTCGTGGAAATGAGTTGTCCATTTTGAACTACACTTTTTCGAACGCTTTCCTCAAACGCAAAATGACCCAATAACAAATGTAGATCTTGATGAGTTATGAACTTTGGTATTCGTGGACTTTTCAAGGAGAGACCGCCTAGGGCTCAAAACCCGATCCGAAATAAAAAATTTAAAATTCAAATTTCGAGGTGTCAAAAGTTCAAAAATGAAAAGTTGACTTAATACCAAATGTTGATCCCAAGAGATCTACAAAAACTCGTATTCATGACTTTTCGCTTTGAAACCAAATTTAGGGCCTCAAAACCGGCCTCCGAATTTACATTTTCAAAAGAGCCAAATTTTTTGACTTTGGTCAAACCCCCTGGTCAAACGGAGCACTAAACGACGTCCCAAAAAAAACTTTTGAACACGAGGTTGTTAGAACTCATCAAGATCTACACTTTTCAGATGGGTCATTTTTCCGCTTTGAAATAATTTGATGCTCCAAAATCACCTAATCAATAATAAATAAGAAATAAGAAATAAAAATAAATAGGATGCTAACTCAAAAAAAGGCCCAAGTCCCAACAACTCGCTCTATCTCCACCATTGATGAACCAGATCAACGGGTTGAAATGAAACTAAAACCCTAGCCTCCTCCTTGTCGGTGTGCGCCCAAAAAATCGAAAACGATGAGCCGCATAGTTGGATCTGTCCAGCGGCGCGCCGTTAAAATATCGTAACCTTATCCTACCATCCCACCCACGCAGTCCCCAAGAGCCCCTTGTCCTCCTCCTCATCTCATTCCGCGCCGCCGCTCCCTCCTCATCTCCTTCCCCTCGCCGCTGGGCGCGTTTGCCGTGGGAGCGCCGCCACGTCACGCCGCGGAGTCATCAAGGCTCGGTACGACGGCGGCGCCTGCTCGCCCTATGCCATCGGGCGCCACCGGGTGGGAACCCTAGCATGGGCTACCACGCCACAGCCGTAACCCTAAGTCCGCCGCCGCGAACCCCCCGCTCGGCCGCCCGCAAAGATCGACCTCGCAAGGAACTTCCCCACCGCCGCTCACGTACCCCGGCCCACGTCGTTCCCACCCGTGCCGCCTAGTTCCTCTTTCGCCCATGACTCGGCACTAACGCCGTCTGGCGACCCCGGCCAACGCCGCCCCGCGACTCGGCCCACCCGTGCCGCTCTACTTCCTTCTTCGGGTCTGCGACTTCGCCTAATGCATCGTCGGCCGAACCTCCACCGATCCTGGCGCCCCACACCGTACCTCCACCGACGATCTGCTTCGCTAACCTTAGCTCGCCATCCCGCTCCCAAATGGCCATGCAGTATGAAAATCCCGGCCTGTGCACGATCCGCAGGTAAGAGGTAAGTGTTTAGGATGGTTAGCCGTAGGACTGGTAGTATATAGGTGCATCTGCATGCCATCAGACCATCCATGCCCATGCAAATACCACATCTAATCTAAGTGATGGCAGGGGATGAATGAGGCCACTTCGTGATGTTAACCTACTGATACTCCAAAGTTTGTTTACAAAAAGAAATCATTATTTTGCTCCTAGCAAATCATTATCCTATTATATACGTAAGTGTGTTGGTATAATATCTCGACTTTTATGTATTTATCCTATGATATAGCACCTGTGTTTGGTGAGTAACTTACTAAATCCTATCAATCTGATGGTCGATGATTTGGTACATTCCATCTATTTGAGTACAATCGTTATTGCCAATGATGCATAATGATTTCAAAGAGATGGTCATGATTTGGTACATTCTAATTTGATGAGTAAACTGTTATTGGCCAATGCATAATTTAGTAAATGTGATAATGAGATGGCTACCATTATGTGAACACTACTTCTAACCTCACTTCCTATTCATGTCACTATCCAATATGCTTGTATCAAACAATCGCTCAAAGAACAATTGATTTAGAGGGTTGTTTGGTGCCCCACCAAGGTTTGGCATGTGGTGAAGCAAGGGTGTAAAGGAATATATACATGCAAGGGTGCAAGGAATATATGCATGCAAGGGTGTAAGGCATATGGTGGCTAGGAACCAAACAACCCCTAACTCAAGGTGATGGCTAACAAAGGGAAGATTAGGCATATTCCATGCCCGCCATGTGCCCATGCATGTGTTTGTTTAGCACCATCAATTGTGATGCATGTGTCCGATCACTATTCACACCTTGTTTTGATTCGATTTTGCAAAGACCGGGTGGTACAAATTGGAATTTGCAAAGATCGTTGGGGGAACATCCATTCCCATGCAACACTAGAACAAATCTAAGTGATGGCGGGGGATGGATGTGGCCACAGTTGATGTTAGCCACGCCGATGACTCAAAGTTTGTTTACACAGCAGAATGTGGAGCCAATTATGGCCAATGATGCAATCTTTATTGCCGCCGCCATGTCGCTTATCACATGTTCTAGCATCATCCACGCTTTGCAACAATTGTGTTGTATCAAACCTGCCGACGCAAACAAAGGATGATTCTGAACATACGATGCCCCGACTTGTGTAAAATTGAGTAAAGTCACCATGCCGAGGCCTCTACAATATTGAGAGTAAAATTGCTAGACCTATGATGCGAACTTACATGTCATTGAATGCGTTTAACATCCAATCATGCAACACTAGAGCTGATCTATGTGATGGCAGGGATGGTTGTGAGCACGACTCGTTTATGGCAGTTAAAGCCGAGGCTATCATACCTAATCCTATCAATACCTAATCCTACCTATTATGCGGCCTATGATGCAAACTATTTTTACATTGAGGTGGTCGCTCAAATTGGTTATCGCCGGTTGTTTATGGTGTTCATCGAGCCCATGTGACACATCCTTACTTAGCTTAACACCCTTTGTGTTGTTAATGAAGTATGGATGTGAACATGGACTTCATGGATTTCATAACATTGATATCTTTTGTCTCTTCACGCAGTTACCAATGATGCCGAACTTACATTTGAGAAGTTCATAAAGCCGAGGCCTATATATATTATTGCCTCGTGATGTCGCTTAAATTATTCCGAGGGGGACCCTTTTTTCCCGGTCCTATCATCCCTAATCCTACCTTTCTCCCGATTGCATCCTACCTTATCCTATCTATACCGGGCAAGGTGAGTACGCGTGATTCTTTAGCTAGCATTTGCATAGTACATCTTTCCCCGATAAGTATGGTGACTTAATTGTTCTCGCTTTTTTCCCGCTTACTAGGTTGCCGGTTGACTTGGCAATCGATGCCGACGGGCCGAACACGTGATTCTCTTTAGTTAGCATTTGCATAGTACATCTTCCCCGGATAAGTATGGTGACTTAATTGTTCTTCCGCTTTTTCCCCGCTTTACTAGGTTGCCGGGTTGACTTGGCATCGATGCCGACAGTGTCGAACCCTCGCTTTGGTGTAAGAACTTAGTGCTAGCTATTACCGAACTACACTAGCTAATAGAACTTGTTTAGTTGGTCGATCATTGTGTTTTCATGTTTTGTTGTACTTTTGTATGAAAACATGTGTTCGAGCATCATACTTTTGTATGAAAGCATGACAGAGGGCACTTTTGTACACTCATTATGATATTATAATTGATCTTAAGCGCTTATTATTATTATTATTATTATCTCTATTGTTATTTGTTTCAATTGGGTTGGGCCCGCATTATGGGCCCCCGACCCCAAAATGCCGGGCCTCACAATATATGACACCTTCTAACCATGGTTAACTACTTATATATGATAGCTTCATCAATACAATAGCTAGATAAACCGCAGCTTTTAACCATGGTTAACACACTATATATGACACGTAATCTATTACAAGACGCGCTGACCCGTCACAAAATCATGTATTGTATGACACGTAGTGGGATGCAAAGGGCACATAATGTAAGATATTTTGACGCTTACATCCAACTTTCGCCACGCGGACATTATGTGACGGGCCGCTTTTATGACCTAATGGCGTGACACTAGGCTTTCGCCTTAAAATGTTTTTGTGACACAATTTTGACTATATATGACAAAAATTCATGTGTCTTGAATCCCGTGATTTTGTTGCAAAGGTAAGATGCCCGAAAAACCTTGACAAGAACGCAAAGCCATCGCGCCCCCACCGGATGATTTGCCAATAGACATGGAGCCTCATGGTTAGAGATCTCGGTGAAACTTTCAAAAAAGTGCTTGTCATGCTTCTCCAAGAACAAGAGCGCGCCGTTTTCCGTAAGATAGACCTTCCAAAGATTGTGATGCCCGTGACAAGGAACCGTGATGCGTATAGAAGAAAAAGATGGACCTACCGCAGTAAGAGATCAATCGATGGAAGAGATTGTCCAGTGAGGCGAGGGAAGAGCAATGACTAATCACAACATGGTGTTCCTCAATACCTTCGCCATGTCATGAGGAGCTCGCTGGACCTGAGTTTGATAAGCACTTTGAAGAGCTGCCCTAAGTGAGATTTCTCTCGGCCAACATACTTTCACACACCGGCCGCAAACCAAAGAAAGGAGTCAGAGGTGAAGAAGTTGGAGGAGAGAATAAGACACCGTAGAAACCAAGGAGTCCGTGAGCCAAAGAAACCGGAAAGACACTGCTACATATGGAGAGTTGGCATTCTAACACCCGAAATCCTCCAAAGATACAATTCTACTCCATTGCTCCAATGGCCGCTGGGTTATAGAGAAATCCTTTTGGCCCCGTTATGCGAGTTCTCGACACTCCACCATTAATGCTCTACCGAACTCGGGTATAGACCGCCGGACACCCAAAGATATGGACCCCACAATTCAAGTATGGATATGCTCCTAGCGAGGATGGCCGATATGTTGCAAAACCGCTTTGGGATAAAGCCCAAGAATCGCCCTATATGTATCGGCCACCATATCCGTGATTGTTACAATAGAGTGGCGCCTCCTTCAAGATCAAGCCTCCAACCGACCGACCAAGTTCTTCGGCAAGATGACACCACCACTACCGAAAGCATATAAGTCGGTATTTTGATCCAAATTTAGGAGCTTGCCAATGATGAAGCATGGAGGATCCGCTACTTCCTTACATCCCCTCATAGGGCCGGCCCTCCGTTTACCACGTTGTCGCCACCCTATTGAACCCCTCGGCTGAATTGGAGAATAAGTTCCACTTGTACTTCTTCGGGGTTCCAATGAGAAAGAGCTCGCTGACTTGATGGGGTTCACACGTAAATACAATGAGACACCTCAAGAGTTCTTTTACAGTTTAGAGAGACTAAAAACTCCCCGCTATTCTTCCTCAATTTGCTAGACCATCGGGCTGTCGGCCAGAAGCTATACGCTATGCATCCAAATATCGTGGAGAAGCCGGCTCGGCATGGAGTTTGAGGACCTTGGACAGCTCTCAAGACGCTTGGCAATTATGGCCAATCGGCCTGCAGCATCAAGAAGGACACCCGCTACCGTAAAAAGGGGGCAATGTGGCCTATGAAGCATATCAACACTTTCTCGAGGGTGCGTAAGAGGAAGATGATGGCCGTGAAGACATAGCCGTTGCCGAATTTGTTTGGGGCAAAGAGCCCCGGCCCGTGTTAATCGCTAGATGAAGACACTCACTCAAGGGGGCATACGACTCGATGTCTCCAACTGACAAGCTCTTTGAGTTCTTGGTCAAGGAAGGGTGCATCAAGCTGCCGTGAGAATCACTCTATGAGGCGCCCCGACCGGGTAAAGACTGAAAGTACCGGCCTCCATGACATGAGCTCCCACTCCATCAATGATCGCGAATATTCGTGCAAAGAATCCAAAGGGCTATATAGTAGGGTCCTTGAAGTTCAACAACAACATGAAGGTGGACAAAGAGCCTTTGCCGCCAGCATGGTCTCCTTCTCTACAAACATGGTGTCTGCAAGTGATCCCAAAGGGCAAGGGCCCAATGAAAGTGCCGACTTGAAAGGGGCTTAAACAAAGTGGTTCGCAAAAACCTAGTCGGGTAAGTCATCGGAGTGGAGCTCCAAGAGCGCAGTTGTTCTGCCCCGAATAGCCTGGACGTAAAAAGGAGAGACCTCCAAATCCGTGGTGACCTCTCGTATACCGAAACAAATGGCAAAGACAAAGAAGAAAAGCAATATCAGAGATCAAATGTAATTTTGCGTAGAGGAGCAAAGAGAGGTACGAGGAAGAGATGTATCACCCGAGCACGAAGAATACATTTGAGAACGAGAGGAATCTCATTGGGATTGTCCTTTCTTCGCATATTGCCGGAATGAAGGCTTGAAATTGCCTCGCTAGAAACAATCGCCTCAATGCAAAGAATGTGATCATGGATACAAAGTGTGCTCGAGTCAACCGCCCCATCCAAGAAAGACCGGGGCACGCTTCCTAGCAGGATGATCGGGCGCCTAAAAAATAGAAAGCAACAGTCACATAGAAGCAAGAGAGTTGCCGATCGTGCATGGGGCTGACGTGGAAGACTATGAAGACCAGGACGATCCGATTCTCCCGGCGAGTACGTGATGGGCGAAGGGACAATGGTGCCCTTCGTGTTTGAGGAAGAGTCAAGAGAAGGGTACAACGCCTCGTGAATAAGGAGCTCAAGGAAGCTATGTTTAACCGAAAGTGTGGCGCCCAAAGAAGAAAGCTCAGAAACCGACCATTCGGTAGACGAGCATTTGGCAAGTGGGCATTCGGCGATGTTGGCATGGTCTTCTACATCCCGATAGAGTTTGCCACCCCCGCAGATCAAGCTATTGTGGATTAGGAAGAAGATGCTTATTCAGATGAAGAGGCTACTCGATTTTGATGTACCAAGAGATGATAGATCTCCCCGACAGCTTAGCTTTATCAAGGCAAGCCGTGTTCGACAGTGCCCGTGAAGCACAATCATTTGAGGCCTCTCTACCTAAAGGGATACGCCAATGGGAAACCCCCTGACTCACATGTTTGTTGAAGGAGGCGCCGCATCAATATTATGCCCTACACAACTTTCGAAGCCGGGATGACCAAGGAGGATTTGTCAAGACGGATATTGTGCTTCGAGACTTTGCCGGCAATCCTTCGCACACCCACAGAGCCGCTCATGTTGAGTTGATGATTGGCTCAAGACTTTGATCACTACCTTCTTTGTGGTCGATAGTAAGGATCCTAAACCGCTTCTGAAAGGATTGATTCATGCCAATCGCCGCGGTCCCCTCCACCATGCATCAAGTTTTAATCCAAAGGGAACTGATGATGTTGAAGTAATTTAAGCCGATGACTCGCGAGTATCGCCGCTACCGAACCATCATTCCTCGGGAATATGATGGCGTGGAGTGCTTCTCGTAGCTGCATGGAATGAAGGTCCCGTCTATACTCACTACAAGGATCAACAAATGATCCAAGCAAAATGGTTTCATAAATATTTTAATGGGTAACCCCATTGATGGCAATAAAGGAAAGCTTGGGCATGGTTTCAAGTCGGCCGACAAGCTAGAAAGAGATAGATATTGGTGATGGCGATAAACCAAGGCCGACTTACATCAGTGCCCGATCAAGAATTCGAGAGCGTAATTAATAAACTCCTCAAGGAATTTAAGGATTGTTTTGCTTGGGATTATTCAGAGATGTCCGGATTAGATCGATCTATTGTTGAGCATCGTTACCGATCAAGCAAGGTTATCGCCCTTATAAAGAACCTCCTTGAAAGATATATAAAGAAGAGGTATTGGCCGACGTGGAAGAAAGAAATTGAAAGATTATTAGAAGCAAACTTCATCTCGCCATGCGTATGCAGAGTGGATTTTCCAAAGATTGTGCCCGCCTACAAGAAGAATGGAAAGATGAGGGTTTGCATAGATTTCGTGAGATCTTAACAAAAGCCACTTATGGATGGATATCCCATGCCGCTGCTAATTTGCTAGTAGATGCCGCTTCGACATGAGATTATTAGCTTCATGGATGGAAATGCTGTTACAATCGATCTTTATGGCTATTGAAGATATTTCAAAAACAAAGATTCGATGCCTGTGCCATATTGGTTTGTTTGAGGGGTCGCTATGACATTTGATTGAAGAATGCCTAAGGTGCAACTTACCAAAGGGCAATGAATTACATTTTCCATGAGTTGATTGGCAAAATCATGGAGGTCTATATTGATGACGTTGTTGTCAAATCAAAGGACTATAAAAACATCTAGCCGATTTGAGAAAGACTTTGGAATGCACCAGAAGCATGGTTTTTTGAAGATGAATCCAAATAAATGTGCCTTCTGAGTCTCTACCGTGAGTTCTGGGGTTCTTGCTTCACAAAGGTGGGATTGAGGTTGAAAGAAAAGCATGGAAGCCATAGAAAACATTGCCCTCCTACCGATCTCACGTAACTACAATCATTGCTCGCAAGATCAATTTTGTGAGAAGGTTTATTTCCACCCATCGAAAAGGGTCCCCGCCATTTTCTCCACAAGTAAAACCTCAAGAAGACCCAGAAATTTATGGGACGTGGCAACAAAAGGCTTTGGATGAAATTAAGGAATATATGAAGGCACCTCCCGTGCTAGTTCCTCCAAAGCTTGATAAACCTTTTGTTGTACGTGGCGCTCGATAACCGACAATAGGATCGGCCCTCATGCAAGAAGAAGATGCAAAGAAAGAATCAAAAGTAAAATTAAGATGAACTTACTCTACCGCCGACTTTGAGGATCTAGGGTCACCAATCCTCTAATGCTTGTTGCCCGAGCTCACAATCTTGGAGTTTGGGGAAAAGAGAGAGAGATTGGAAAATATGAAAGATTTGGATGGTTGTCACCACCGATATGCACCGTATTTATACACGTATGAAAGATCGAGGATCAATTTGGGTGATCGTGAAAATCAAAATGAGAGGTCGATTCAATACTTGCCTTGGAGCACCGAGAAGTTAGAATGACCGGGTTGCCGATTCACATAGGTGGAAGATTTCGCGGGCGCATGTCCCAAGGACGATTGGAATGCAGAATCTGCAAAGGGGAAGTTTCCCCGTCCGCCATTTGAATGGGCCTTGTTTTTTGAACGACCGCCCATTTAAGAAATTAGACTCGCACTGCAAAGGAATTCGACAGATTTATGGTCAATTTTGGAGCAAAAGGTAATTTTTACCCCAAAATTGAGGGGCATATGTTAACACCGGAATTTGGTGAAGCCCGTATAGTAACCCGCCGCTGCAAGATGCTAATAAAGGCTAGTGCAAGATGCTAATAAAGAAATGATCGCAAGAAATCGCCTTGGCCTCACTAGGCATGTTCCGCATTCACGTTATCTCCCTTGTCAATTTATTAAAAGTCAAATTGATCGGCACGCATCGCTCAAGACACCCGCACCCGAAGTTGCGGCAAGCTAGTTTGGCTTGTGTGCTGTGTGAGGCACAAAGAGGCACTTTTGTGCCAACACTAGTCTAGCTAGTTTCTTAAGTGCCGTGATTGTGAAGTGGATGGGTAAACGCTAGTTATATTCACCTACTGCCTTTGCCCGATGTTTAAACCGGGAGTTCATCTTTGGTGAAGTGCTACAATGGTATTTCTATCTCGTAAGCGCTGCGGTGCATATCTTTATCTTTATTGTGTGCATTTAATTTATACCAACACCGAGAAGCGCAGCGGCGGCGCATCTGGCGTGGAACCTTGACGAAAGCAGGTCTCGGGAGGGACGGTGGGGACGCGAGCGGCAGTAGTGTTTGGGGCTTTAATTTGAGAAGGCCCAATGGAGTTTGGAGTAAATTTGAGTCCTAAAATTTTGCAAGTTGACTCCTAAATTAGAAACAGGGCTCATTTTTAGAAGGTCGGCCGAGATGCTCTAAGATGAAGAAGATGACCTGGTAACCCCCTGGGCCGCCACCACTCCGCCTCCTCATCTAGCTTGAGGGCGGCCCCCCCCCCATCTTCCTTCGCCACAAACTCCCGTAAAGAGCCCTTACATCTTTCTCTCCTTGTCCCGACTTGAACACCTTTCCTTTTATTAGCGAGCCCACTTGGCACACATGCTACAACACGCAAGACCGCCACGACCCGCCCCCGTTGGTACCAAGCCGTCGGGCTACAATATTGCACCGTCGAACCCGCCATCAAAAACGGTAGTGAAAGGCGGCGATCAGCGTGGTCACCGCGGCGATAGCACGAAAGCAAAACACACACGCGAAACCGGGATGAACACAAGACGATTGCACTATGCAACCGGCCGCAACTTTTCTAGGACTTTTTCATTGCTTTAGATAGAGGGATACATGAGCTTAAAGCCTGACCACCCCCCGCATGACGAGCCCGTGATCTCCTCGCTTTAGATTGATGACCGCGGGCATGCGCAAATGATGATGTTATGGCGGATACCCACTTGGTGCCACGGCGTGGACTAGGCACAACACCATACACTTCCAATTCTATGCAATCTAATACAAAACTACTGAAAAGCATAAACATAATAGTTCCAATTGTAAGGTCCTAGATGGCTAAAGGGGTGAATAGCCTTTAAAAATCTACAAAGTCACTTAGCAAACCGATTAGTAAAACAAAGGCATTAATGCGCTTTGGCGCTTCTCTAATGTCTTGCAAGCCTCTAGTGACAATTCTTGATATATACTATGATCTCTATGTCACAAAAGTGCTATGTCACTACCTATCTAGTGAGCAATCCTAGATAAGCCTTATGCTAGCAGCAAGAACACCTACACAAGCACAAGCTAGCTCTACTCAAGATAAACTAGGAAAGTAAATGCAAGAGAGGAAAGCTTGTTATACCGACGTGAGGCAATTATCCAATCACCGATGAAGAATAAGATCAACAACAATATAATGAAGGAGCCAATCACCAAGACAATGAGACAATCGATTTATCCCGAGGTTCACACAGCACCGGCGGGCTACGCCCTCGTTGTGTCGACCAACACCTTGATGGTCCTGGGATCGGCGCGTTCTTGCCAATGCCGCCCCTCGAGGCTCTCCAAGGCACCACGCGACAAGTGTGGTAGCTCAATGACACGAAGCAATTTACTGTGAGTGGCTTTTGGCAGTCACGGAATAAGCCCAAGAACCCCTCACAAATCAACCGAGGTGGCCAAGAACAATCTCCAACTCTTGCCAACGCTTTCCACAATCGCCGAGTCGTCTAGGAGTGGTGCCTCCAAGAGCAACAATAAAAACCACCGAAGAACGACACCCTCAAGTGCCTCTAAATGCAACTCTCAAAAGCAATGCACTTGAATCACCACCAATCTCTCAAGAATGTGCTCACAAGCAAGGGAGAGAGGGAGAGGGTTGGCTCAGCTCAAAGTATGTTAGGATCAATCAAAATGTCCAAGAGAGAGAGCAAGAGCCGGCCACACCAAAGTATATATAAGCCCCCAAACAAATAGAGCCGCTGGGGGTTGGACACGCCTTCGCAAGATGCGTCGGACGCTAACGCTACCCGCGCCAGCGCCGCCACCAGACACGCTCACGCCTGGGCCGCCTCAGGAGCTTTACGCCCGCGCAAAGCGTCGTGGCGCCCGGCCGCGATGCCCGCTAGTAGGCGCGCTCGCATGCGATGCTGGACGCCAGACGCTGGGCGGGCGACGCGCCATCGCTGCGCACGCACGCCATTACGACACCACACACACGGACGAGCAGTTGAAAAACCCTAGCCGGACGCACGACCGACCGACGCCACCTGACGCCCGACGCCGCTCCGCGCGGTTCGGCCGTGTCATCGCCGAACTTCTCCACCGTGCTACTCAACAAGTATACCAACTTGAGTATGAGAGTTAGCATAAAGCTCCCACAAATTTGCATCCCAAGCACAACGTAAAATAAGCGCTTCATTTTCAAAAATAATCCCTCCCGCCGAGCTACCCAAACCCATCTCAACCCCGCAAACACCACCGCCTTTGCAAATGTGCCAACCCCACCAAGTGTACATCACCGTGTGCTCGTGGTGTTAGCATTTTCTCAATTGTTTTCAAAGGCTCTGCTAAACTCTAGGTTAGAATGCATGCATATGATGTTGAACCTAGAGGCACATGAGGATCGATGTTCCCCTCGACGTTTTTCCCCTTTATAGTCTGACTATCAATCCTAAACCACTCACACCCTCTATGTGTCTTGAGTGTGAAATCAAATGGCCCTAAGATTATACCTTCGCCTTTGAGCCCATTTTGTTTCAATTATCTTGTTTTCCAAGTCCATGAACTTGATCATCATTTGATCGACACCGTGCATCCACCATGATCATCATTTGCACCATGACTTTGGGTAGGATTCATCTCATACTAGATAACACTTAAGCATAGAGATAGTCCTAGGCTGTCATTAATTACCAAAACCAATCTAGAGATCTTCAATCTCCCCCTTTTGGTAATTGATGACAACCCTCATAAAGATTTGATGATAAAAGATTTTTTGAACATATCATGTTTGTCCAAGCAATTTGTTCATGATTATAGGGATTGGACAATCATCATAGGTTCGATTTGGTAGCATTAGGTCCCCCATATGTGCCTAGAGATTGATATAAGCTTTGCACATATGTATGAATATTGAAATTGAGGGTGAGCAAATGTTACTAAAATGATGCTAAAGTGTAAGAAATGAACCTTTGAAGTGAGATACCAATCGAGTAGCCACTTACACCATTCTTAGCACCATGGATAACTAGACATTTCATCAAAAACTCAAAGTACCCCATGAGATCAACATTATAAATAAGGTACTTTGAATAAAGTGTGAATTCAAATGTCCAGATATCTCCTATGCATGCTAGATGATCATTCCCTCATTTAACTTATTACTAGTATACACCACATAAGCATGTATATAAGGAATTAAATACATGTGCAAGAGCAAGTCATATGTTAGTGCACAAACAAATGCAACAATTTGTCTATGAGCTTGCTCCCCCTCTGTGTGCTTCGAAAAATTATCCCCCTTTCTCAAAACCATTATGCACTAATCTCTCCCCCTTTGTCAACAATTTCCATAAAAGGTATGATCAAGTTGTTTGATGGAGGAAAGATTAGGTTGGCAAATTTGGTCAAATTTGATAGCTTGCCAAACATATATTTTGGTTTGAACCAAAACAAGCTTCTTCACACCTCATGAAAGGGTTATCTTGCTCTGGGTGTTGAAAATATATATGTGACAAAATGTCCAAATTCAACACTTGAGTTTGCAAGCCCATAAACATGTCATATGCCATCACTAGATCAATCAAGACAAAGAAACAATAGTGATGCCATACATACATTGAAATTCATTGATTTTCCATGAATGCATCGTGAAGGAGCCATGTTGGTATGTCTAGATGTTCTAACAAGTCCTCAGATATTATGAATGACATGTCAAACAATTTCACCATTGCTTTGCTTGAAGGAGAGGCATGTCATATATGTGGGTGCATTCAACTCATGTTGAGAAATCAAGAATGTTCAACTCGTTCCTTAGCTTGCAAAACCTCTTCTCATCTAGTGGCTTGGTAAAGATGTTCGCTTAAGTTGGATCTTCGTGCCAATTGGATGAATAACAATGTCACTCTTGTTGATGGTTGGGATCACTTTACCTCCGATCTTCTCGCCATCGTGTCTATGTCAACCTAAGGCAAGGGTTTGTTTTCTAAGAGTAGCGAGGTATCTATAGGCTAAGTTTTCCGTGCAAAGGATTCCTAAAGTTTGTTGTCTACTCACTTCGGGCACCGCCCACGCCCAAAGGACGTTGTCCGAGCAATTAGCTCTACGACACACACGAACGTGGGGGGGATTTCAAAGGACGGACAAGGCTTGTCACGACCAAGCCGCCTACCCCCTCAACCGTGGATGCACCGCAAAAGGTAGGTGAACGCTAGTCCAAACACCACGTTTGCACTATTGGTCACGCTTCTTGATGTTGGCCAAGGTTCCCTGGTCAAAGAGTTCCTCCACCAAGAACTAACGTTAAAATGATCTACCAATCCCGCAAGTCTACAAATGACTAAGAAATATATGATGGAAATTAAGTAGTCAAGAAGATAATCACAAGACTCCTTACCAAAGTGTAAGTAGCTTGCAGAGGTACAAGCCAAGCGAACCGAAAGTCCCAAGACTCCGTCCTCCTAGGAACCGCTGAACACCGAGGGGCTTAACCGGCAACTCCGGTAGAAAGAACCAAGCTTCTTTCTAGCCTTTCCCTCTCTCACTCTCTAGAATTAGAAGATAGAATAGAAGAAGTAGAAGAAGAAGAAGATCTAATTCTACTCTCTTGCACAAGTGGACTTGGTTTCTCCTTTGAATTTTTATTGCTTGATGAGAGGGAGAGAGGGGGTCTATTTATACACAAGGGGAGGGACCTAAGTGCTAAAAAACACCCAAACCGACCTAGGAAAACCTTCCATGTACGCCAAACCGACCATCCCACGTCGGTTTCACCGGTTTTGAAGGTAACAAACCGCCTCCCCGGCCGGGCTCGAAACGCCTCGGCCGGGGTGCGGCCGCATCAGTGGTGCACGCGCACCCTCGCCATGGCCTGGCCCGCCCCGGCGGCCGGGCTTCCTTTGCTCAAAAAGTTGTAAGGTGGACTTGGCCCGCCTGGTTTCGACGCTTTTGTTGCGATTTACGTTTGGGCTTGCCATTTGCTCCTTTGGGCCTTTTTCTATTTGTTGATTTTATTTCTTTTTTTCTTTGTCTTTTTGGCCCAAAGTGATCATCCATAAGTTTGTACCTGCAAGTCCAAATAAACACCAAAACTTTAGAATATGTTAGTTGAAATTCCTATTTCTAGGTTGTTTTGGTGTTGTGTTGACGGTATTTAATTTGTCGTTGGTTACCGTCAACAAACTCCCCACACTTAGCCCTTTACTCGCCCTCGAAAGTGAAGGCACGCGAGGACTAAAGTGGTTCAATCTCCAAGATGTAAGCTTGCATACATGTTATTCCAAGCCTTACCTGCCTTTGTGAGCATTTTCCCACCCTTTATTACCTTTCATCGTAATGGGGCTTTCTAGCTTTTCTTCAAGCCTTGGGTGGTTGCCGATAGAATGGTTATAAAATGAGGTGCTTATCATTCATCCTTTTTGATCAACTTTTTATCCGGGGTTTTATTTAGATAAAATTTTATTTTTCGAGAAAGCATGGGCTTTATTGCTATAATTTTTTTTTTTTTGGAGGTGGGCTCTCTCGCCCTAGACTTTTTGTCTTTTATTTCCTCTCTTTTCTTTTTTCTCTCTTTTTTTTTTTTTAGAGATGTGGGCTCTACTCGCCCTTGGACACTTGCCCATTTTTCATCTCATTTCTTCTTCTTTTCTTTTTTTTTTTTAGAGATGTGGGCTCTACTCGCCCTCGGACACTTGTCCATTTTTCATCTCATTTTTTTTTTAGCATAGCCCAAGACATTTCTCTTTTTCAAAGAATAGATTCCCTGGATGTTGAGTTTCTTTTTCTCGACGAAGTCATAGCAAATCCATTTATACCATATCATATTTGGCAACAACTTAGACTAGATAGAGCATATGCAACCCACATGAATCGAGGTTTTTCGGGATGAGTAGTTGTTTTAACAGAAGCTTGGTATTCGGCGAGGAATAAAATGTACGCATGCCATGTATCAATTGGTAGATGTAGAGATGGAGTTTTGCTAACTTGGTTCGAGTTTTAGCATTTAAAGATAAATCACAAGTCAAAATTTAATTTTAATAAATTGCGCATCCTTTGACTTGCTAATCCTCCCCCACACTTGTTTTTGTACCTATTTTTATTTTCTTTTTTGCACAAGGACAAAAACAAGTGGAGACATAGATAATAATATAATAATAAAACTTTATTGAATTTATAAATAATTCAAACCGGGCGCACTTGAAGGAATTACAAAATGATAGGAAGGGAAATACTTGAAATTTAAACTAGTGCGCGCCTAATTATTGATAAAGAGGTAGAGCACTTCTACTCGAAAAGGTCAATGAGATCCACTTTCCGCTCTACCCCCATCTCCTTAGCAAATGAGCCTGAACTCCTCGTGCATGCTAACATGCAAGTCTGCTAGCTTCTTCCTAAGGCGGATATTGGCGCTATGCCTTTCTGCCAACCTGCCTCTAAGGGTTTGGATGAAGCTTGAGAGATCTGTGATCTTCTTTTGTACACTTTCAATTGTAGGACCCGTTTGAGGTTCAATGTCATCCCCGAAGAATCCTTTTGGCTGTCCCCGAACACGTGGTTTTGGAACCTTCTTCCTCCATTTTCCGTTTGGCAATTGTTCTAAGGTATAAGGGAAACAAGAATCGCCTTTTTGGAAGTAACTGGAGAGATTCCCTAACAGGTCTTCGTCATAAACTACTGCTTCCTCTATGGGGACATTCTCCTTGCCGTCTACCTTTCTTTTCTTTGGTGTAAGAATCTTGGCTGGAGAAGGTAGGAGAGCTAGGTTTCTTTCTGGGGTTTCCCTCTTTTCTAAGTATTTGGAGGCGAAAGTCATGGCTTCCTCTCTATTAAATGGTACTAGAGCCATAGGAGGAAGAGAACCTTGCCGATGTTCTTGACTTAGAGGAAGAGAATTTGAGAGGAGGAGAAGAGCAAGAAGGAGAGGTGTGAAGAATGGAGAGGAGGAGGGTGGATTTTATAGGACAAATTCTCTTACGCTTTTAGCAGGTCGAAATCTCGCGGAGCGCACCACACTACAAAGGTTGTGAGAAAGAAGAAAGCGATGGGCGAAATCCCCACCGAAGGGGCCGGCCAGGGAGTGCGTGGCGCACCAGGTGGTGCATCAACCACCCGTGTCCCCCGGGTCGAAGTTTTCGCCACATCCATTTCCTTTTCAAAAGTTTTGAATCGGGTTTGCCGCTACGAGAAACGTTCCTTTCTTGCTGATCTCTAATTGATCCTCAAATTTGAATTTTGAAAATAGTTTATGCTTTGATTTAATTTAGAAAGTAAATATTCTTTTGTGTAGCAAATGACCAAATAAATTTAATAGAATAAAAAAGAAAATAGAAAGGCAAATACTTAATTAAAAACTATATAGATAACTTTTTATGTTTTACTATTATTATATATATATATTATTATTATTATTTTTTTATATATGCTGATCATACAAATTAATTCTCAAAGCATAAATCTATTCTATCGAGCTCTTGGTTAAGATCAGTCTTCGCTCGAAGAAAAGCTTAAGACGTTGACCGCTTACCTTTTTATATCTCACCGTCATCTTGAATTGTGATTGCGCCGTGTGGCGATGTATTGATGACGGTGTACGGTCCTTTCCATTTGCTTCTCAGCTTCCCTTCGCCGAATAATTTCACCCGGAATTGAATAGGAGTACTTTGTCTACCGTGGCGAATTCTTTTGAATTTGATGCGCCGATCATGCCATCTTTTGTGCGCTCTTTGTAGAGCTTTGCACTGTGGTACGCCTTCTCTCGCCATTCTTCTAGTTCAGAGATTTGTCTCTGACGATTTTTCCCGGCGAGTCTGACATCCATATTCCACTTCTTGATGGCCCAATGAGCTCGGTGTTCCAGCTCAACTGGTAAATGGCAAGTTTTGCCATAGACCAGCTGGTAAGGTGACATGCCGATGGGGGCTTTGTATGCTGTCCGATATGCCCAGAGAGCATCGGGTAGCTTATTCTTCCAGCCCTTCCCCATCTCGTTGACCGTCTTCTGCAGGATGTTCTTGATTTGTTTATTGGAGGTTTCGGCTTGCCCGCTGGTTTGCGGATGATAAGGGGTAGCGATATTGTGCAGAGTGCCGAGCTCTTTCAAGAATGCCCTGAATGACTTGTCCTTGAAATGCGATCCTCCGTCACTGATCACCATGCGTGGCGTTCCGAAACGGGGGAAGATGATTTCATGGAACATCTTGCGTGCGTGCTTGCCATCAGCAGCTCTGCACGGTATTGCCTCTACCCACTTTGACACGTAGTCTACTGCCACCAAGATATACTCGCAATCATGGGACTTCTGGAATGGCCCCATGTAACCAATGCCCCACACATCAAATATCTCTATTTGAAGGTTGTAGTGTAGGGGCATTGCATCACGAGCTGTGATGTTCCCGTCTTGCGTTGTAGCATCTTCTGATGAACTCTTTCGTGTCGTCGTACATCGTCGGCCAGAAGAATCCGCACTGCCAAATTTTGGCTTGTGTGCGAAATACTCCCAGATGTCCGGCGTAGGGAGATGCATGACATTTTTCGATGATCTGCATTCCTTCCTCCCTGGGTACGCATCTTCTCAAAGAAGCCATCCGCACACACCCTCGCATGATATGGGTCATCCCATAGGTGCCGTCGCTCCCCATTTGGAGCTTCCGCTTGTTCTCCCCTGTGGGCACATATCCCGCAACCATGTAATTCACAATGTTTGCGTACCATGGGTTGAAGTGCGACACCTTGAGTAGCATGTCGTCGCGCGCGGTAATCGTTGATTGGTGGTTCCTCGCATGTTAGTTACCGCATACGCGACAAATGATCCGCAAACCGTATTTTCTACTCCCTTTTTATCTTTTATTTCTATATCAAATTCTTGGAGTAGAAGAATCCAGCCGGATCGGCGAGGTTTCGCGTCCTTTTGGTGAGAAGGTACTTAAGGGGCAGCATGGTCTGTGATAAACGATTATCTTTGCGCCCACTAAGTAGGATCGAAACTTCTCGATAGCAAAGACTACTGCCGGGAGCTCTTTTTACGTGTCGCTCTCCCGCCGAAGTTTTGCTAGCATATGCGATGGCATGCCGCTTTTTGTCCTTGGTTTGGCCTAGGACCGCACTCAACAGCGTAGTCGCTAGCATCGCACATGATTTCAAATGGCAACGACCAACCCGGGGTTGGATGATCGGAGCCGAGATGAGTGCTTTCTTTAGGGTTTCAAAGCGCAAGCACTCATCCGTGAAGTCAAAGGGTACATCCTTGGCTAGCGTGGCCGTAAGAGGTCTAGCGATTTGCGAAAAAATCTTTTATGAATCTTCTATAAAACCTGGCGTGGCCTAGGAAACTACGGATACCTTTGACGTTCACCGGGGTGGTAGCTTTTCGATAACTTCTATCTTAGCTTTGTCTACCTCTATCCCCCTCTCGGACACGAGGTGCCCAAGAACGATGCCTTCTCGGACCATAAAGTGGCACTTTTCCCGCTAAGTACCAGGTCCTTTTCTTGGCATCGCATTTGCAAGACCCGGTCTAGGTTCTTCGCACAGCTTTCGAAGGTCTTACCATAGACGGAGAAATCATCCATGAAGACCTCCATGATTTCTTCGATCATGTCTCGAGAAGATAGACATCATGCACCGGCGAAAGAAGCGGTGCATTACACAGCCCAAATGACATTCTACGATAGGCATAGGTTCCGTATGGGCATGTGAACGTGGTCTTGCTCGTCGGTCATCGGGGTGGATCGGGATCCGTGGTAGCGAATACCCGTCAAGGAAACGAGAAGAAAGAGTGTTTAAGCTAACCGCTCCAACATTTCATCAATAAAGGGCGCGGGAAGTGATCTTTCTTTGTTGCCTTGTTAAGTTTTCTGAATCAATACACATTCTCCACCCCGTGACTTGTCTTTGTGGAATGATGAGTTCGTTTTAGCGTTCTCAACGACCGCCATTCCTCCCTTTTTAGGGACCACTTGACCGGGCTAACCCAATCACTGTGTGGTACGGGATAGATAATCCCGCGTGAAGAAGCTTGAGAACTTCCTTCTTCACGACTTCACGCATCGCATTATTGAGCCCGCTTTGGGGTTCACATGATGGGGTACTGTCAGGGTCAATAGGGATGCGATGTGTGCATAGTGTTGGGCTTACCCCTTTCAGATCTTGAAGGGAATACCCGAAGACCGATCTGTGTTTCTCTAAAACGGCTATTAGCTGGGTAGTCTCCTGGTCACTAAGTTTATCGCTTATGATGACCGGTGCTTGTAAATCGCCGTTTAGGAAGACATAGCGTAGGCCTGGGGTAGGGGTTTAAGCTCAACCGAGGCCGAGTTAGCTCTTCCTCTTTGGGAAGTTCTATGAGTTCCCCGAATCGCCCTCTTCTTCAATGAAGAATTGGGCGTCTTTTTCAAGGTCCGTTTACGGGTTCTCATATAGCATAACTCCCATGACCTCCTCTCGGCAGTCGTACTCAAGGAAGGGTTCTGCTACCGAAGTTTTTAGCTCGAGTAACCGGGATAGAAAGCTTTTTCTTCCCGAGTGTGACATCTAAATCCCCGGATGTTGGTAGATCAAGAATCTTCTCCAAGGGATGCCCGATTAGGATGTCGAAGTCTCGGATATCAAAAACGTGAAAGTCCAGAGACAACTTGACATCCTTATGCGCGAAGATTTGTTCATGTATAACCTCATGGCATTCAATGGTGGTTCGTGGTGCTATGCGCAAGGTCCGTCTTTGTGGGGGGTCCTAATAGCTTCCTCGACACAAGCTTGTGCGAGAGGTTTCGGACATTATGTTTATCCCCACGGTAGGGTTATACATGACTTCCACCAAACTTCCCCGATATATCGCAATGGATTGGTGTAGAGGGGCCACTTATCCGAATTTCTTCGAAAGAGGGTCCTTCCTCTCTCAACCATTCCGTGCTCATTATAGCCGTTAGCTCCTTAATAGACTCCCCGAGGAAAGTTTTATCCGGGGCTGTTCGGGCTAGCCGGGACCGTGGTTTCTTCCATTGTTCGTACCCGAGGTGTCACCGAATTGATCGAGAAGGTCAACCTCGAAGAACGGGAGATCCGTGCATATGGTCTCCTTGTGTTCGTTCAGCGAGGGTCTCTCTATAGGTTTAACAGTTCGGCTTTCACCGAAGAGACTTCCTCCTCGGTTTTACGCTTGGGTTCCACTTTCGATGGGTTCTAGCGGAGGAGTATTCTCAAGAATACGGTTTAGGAGAGCTTCTCCTTCCGCTGTGGTTTTATGTGAAAATGACCCTCCGTAGCTAAATCAAACGGCCGGGCGCCGCCTGTCCAATCCTAGCCGTAAATGCCGTAACGGCGTGGTTTTGGTATGGGCAGTGTCCGGGCCGATCGTGTAAGCGTGGTAAACCGGTCCCGTGCTGCACCTAAGGTTTCACCCTCTATTTGCCGGAAGTTGAGTATCTCTTGTCGCAGGGGTGCGATTCGGATATCGGGTAGAACGCTACACGCACCGCTTCGCAGCTTCTTCCCATTCTCCGTTTACCAACCCTACGCTATGGGCGTACCATTGAGTCGCCTCTCGCAAGAGAGAACGGAAACAACTTCCACCTCAACGTGTCATGTGTCATGCCTCGCAATTGTCGCAGCCACGTAGCTGCTCAAACTCCCGTAAGTGATGATAGGGGTTTTTCATATTCCGAGCCCGAAAAGGCTCGGGGCCTCAACCATGGCTATAAAGCCGTGGCGGAGCTCATACTGAAGTCGTGATTGGCTTCGCAGATTGGCGTGGTTCTACGAGCTCGCCCTTAGGAGCGTATAGGATTTGGATAGTGGGTTGCTCCATGGGTAACAGAACTCTTTTTGGTATTTTTGTTTAAAGGATACTACCGGTCACGTAGGTTGACTCGGCTCGATATATAACTACGACAACCGTCCGACAACGGCGCCACAAATGCTTGTTGGTGTTTCTTACGCATCACGAGAGAAATCCGCAAGCGCACGGAAATACCGTTGTAGCACTTCATCCGGTGGTAAGCGGTGGTATCATATTTTTCATTGGGGACGGTCGCAAGAACCGGCTTTTCGTGTCTATGTCAACCTAAGGCAAGGGTTTGTTTTCTAAGAGTAGCGAGGTATCTATAGGCTAAGTTTTTCATGCAAAGATTCCTAAAGTCCGTGTCTACTCACTTCGGCACCGCCCACGCCCAAAGGACAGTGTCCGGCAATTAGCTCTACGACACAGCCGAACGTGGGGGGATTTCAAAGGACGGACAAGGCTTGTCACGACCAAGCCGCCTACCCCCTCAACCGTGGGATGCACCGCAAAAGGTAGGTGAACGCTAGTCCAAACACCACGTTTGCACTATTGGTCACAGTTCTTGATGTTGGCCAAGGTTCCCCGGTCAAAGAGTTCCTCCACCAAGAACTAACGTTAAAACGATCTACCAATCCCGCAAGTCTACAACAGCTAAGAAATATACGATGGAAATTAAGTAGCTGCAAGATAATCACAAGACTCCTTACCAAAGTGTAAGTAGCTTGCAGAGGTACAAAGCCGGGCGGTAACCGACAAGTCCCAAGCACTCCCCCTCCTAGGAACCGCGGAACACCGAGGGGCGAACCGGCAACTCCAGGTAGAAAGAACCAAGCTTCTTTCTAGCCTTTCCCTCTCTCACTCTCTAGAATTAGAAGATAGAATAGAAGAAGTAGAAGAAGAAGAAGATCTAATTCTACTCTCTTGCACAAGTGGACTGGTTTCTCCTTTGAATTTTTATTGCTTGATGAGAGGGAGAGAGGGGGTCTATTTATACACAAGGGGAGGGACCTAAGTGCTAAAAAACACCCAAACCGACCTAGGAAAAAACCTTCCATGTACGCCAAACCGACCATCCCACGCCGGTTTCACCCGCTTTTGGAAGGTAACAAACCGCCTCCCGCTGGGCTCGAACCGCCTCGGCCGGGGTGCGGCCGCACAGTGTGGTGCACGCGCACCCTGCCGGGGGCCGGCCCGCCCGGGCCGCAAAAGGCCAGGCTTCCTTGCTCGAAAAGTTGTAAGGTGGACTTGGCCCGCCTGGTTTCGGACGTTTTGTTGCGATTTGTTTGGGCTTGCCATTTGCTCCTTTGGGCCTTTTTCTATTTGTTGATTTTATTTCTTTTTCTTTGTCTTTTTGGCCCAAAGTGATCATCCATGAGTTTGTACCGCAAGTCCAAATAAACACCAAAACTTTGGAATATGTTAGTTGAAATTCCTATTTCTAGGTTGTTTTGGTGTTGTGTTGACGGTATTTAATTTGTCGTTGGTTACCGTCAACACAATGGTGGGCAACTACAACGGCAGGGCAGTCTGCAGGCAGGCAGGAATTTACCACTTTCGATGTTCCTTCTCGAACTCAAACTCAAATCAATGTATCATTATATCTCCAAATTATTTTTAATTTTATTTCTTGTCTCATAATAGCATATGATTTTGTGATGATATTAGAACAAATTCTTTTTTTTTTTTTTGGAAAACAAAGACCAAATTCTTGTAGTAAAACAAAGCAGAACCTATAGTCATAGTCATGGTTAGCTATTGTATGCTTGAAAAACTTGGATAAATCATTAAATTATTGAGTCGGTGAATATTTGTTTGGCCCCCCTTAATTTTCTCCCCAGTTCCACCTCTAAAGATACCAAGGGGCGAGAGAAGAAAAATTGATGCTTTTGGTGGAATATCTAGAAAGAAAGAAATAGAAGAACACTCCAAGGTGGCACTGCAACCAAGACAATATGCTATCAATATATCAACAGGCCTTTAATAGTCACGACATCAACAACGAATTGTAGCTCTCTCTCCAGCTGTTGAGTTGGTTCAAGGTGTAATGTTTTTTCATCTACAATGGGTTGTGGGTGGTCTTAGTTGAGTCCTTGTTTCCTTGTTGCTTTGGTTCCTTTGTTAGCCCTTTGGTTTTTGCTTGACCCTTAGTTGCTGCCAAGTCGAGTGCAGGTTGTTTTAGCTACTATACTGTTTGGTTGCTACCTGTTCTTTTTAAATTTTGGGTTGTACATATTATCTTGTCTTCTAATAATATTATAACACAGCAAATCTCTTGCCATATTTTCAGAAAAGAAATATGCAGCAGTTTCTAGAACAGATCACCTGAAAAATGTCATTTGCAATAGCGATGATATATGCCCACTGAAACTGGTTTCAGATCTCAAACTAGCAGTGCCCTCTGATCAGAGATTGAACCATTTAGGAATGCCTCTGCATTTCTGATGGTTCAAATTAGCTTGATTCAGAGATCCATTTGATGGTTAACCCTTCTTACTTGAAGTTACTTCGGACAAACTGAAAAAATAATGTTACCTCAAAAATAATATTAGCTGTCTGATTCAGAGATGATCTTATATTTAACATACGAGAATGTAACATGAAAGATTAGGCATATTTAAATTACCCTTCTGAATTCTGATTGAGGTAATTTCTCAGTAGTTTCCTGTTTTATTAGCTTGTAAGTTGTAACCTGTAACTGTAATAAGCAATATAAAAAACCAGATTGCAGGTTCCAGATGACATTGCTAGTAGCAGCAGCAGCAGTGTTCTGCTTTCAATAGCATATAGGAAACAAAATTCACCAAGGATCCTTGGTACCTGACATGGGTCTGTTCTTTCATTGCTAGAACGAAGCAGACAACCTGAAGGATATGGATATAGTAAGGATCCACTATCCACTACCTTGTCGACAGCTATGTTCCTGTCAAAAAGCAAATAAAGAAC
This sequence comes from Hyparrhenia diplandra, assembly GCA_015847255.1. Taxonomy (NCBI): domain Eukaryota; kingdom Viridiplantae; phylum Streptophyta; class Magnoliopsida; order Poales; family Poaceae; genus Hyparrhenia; species Hyparrhenia diplandra. The sequence continues at coordinate 476,653 of JADLZK010002241.1, read as the reverse complement.
TGGTTGGAGAATTGCCCCAGCTCCAGTTACCTCTTTTTTTTTTTTTCTAGCTGTACCTTCTGTTTTTGTTTTCTCTTCTAATGAAAACTTCACTGCAAAGTTGTTTCTGTCCTTTTCAGAAGAAAAGAAAGCCTGGAGTGAGAGCAAGAGATGAAGAGAACATAACTTTTGGTATTAGGTTTCAGATCTTAGGCTTGCGTATTAATGTCACCTGAAAAGAATTCAGTGAACTCAGTTGCTTTGCTTATGAATACTCTATCTCAGAAAAAATACTAGTACAAGGTAAAAAAAAAGTCAGTATGGCCTGATGGAGGAATTTGAAAACACAGCAAAGGGTAAAAAGAACTATTAATAACTAGCCCCATGGAGAGAAAATAGAGAAATAGAATAACAATTTTCTGTGAAGTAATCAGATCGTGCGATCTTCCTATGAAAAAGCAATCTCCATATCTGAGATTAGGTAAGCAATCTGCATACGACAAGTATCCTCCCGTGTTCGGATTATATAGCCAAGACGTATATGTGCATACGAAAAGCATGAGCATAAACTATCTTGTGGCACTTGTCACGGATAAGAGTCAGTTTCAGTTACCTTTAACAGGTGTAACTACTACTGCTGAGAATTACTCCCTACTGCCCAACGTCTTCAGAAGCTTCTGTACATTTTCTCAACAAATCTTAACTCGAGGTCAATGTCGTGTCGTACCAGCAAGGCGGCTAATAAGGACACAGGATCATGGAGGTAGGCCTGATCAAGTCCAGATTTTATTGCACTCATGTCAACCACTCTCTGTACTTCGGCACCACTAAACATGCACCACGTCACGAGTACACATCTCTTTCTCACAATTTTGTTCTGCTTCTAGATCTAGACATGTACGAGGCCTGCTTCAGGATGCATCCATATCCATCCTAGAGCTGTAGAGCTGCTGTTGTGGCCGAACATGACACTGAGAGAGAAGACTTTTATAGACCACATGCATCTGCAACAAACGGTGCAATGTCTGATGAGTCAGTAATCCAGTACATGAAGTGGCAGAAAACAGAAACTCCTAGTAGAAAAGAAACTTTGTCTGGCTTTTGGAACAGGTGATTTGACTAATCGTCATCGTTTTCCCTCTCGGGAGGAATACTTGTACTCATTAATCACATGAACTGGCATCCAGCATACTGTCGAATCAGTTTGGGAAAACTTTGGCAGTTGCCCTCCCTCTGAAGACAGGAATATCAGAACAAATCGTCTTTTTTCGCCGATTAGCAACCACTATCACTTTCAGGTTGTAGTGTCCTAGACGATAAGCCAAATGAACACAACATCTGGAGTTAAGATCATATCGCAAGTTACAGGATGGAGGGCAACTTGGTACCTGAACTGACATCAGCGCAGCACTTGCTACAGGGAACAGGCCAACAGGGTTGGCAAACAAGCGATGTGTTTCCTGTTCAGGCCATAGAAAAAAAAGGCAGCGAGTGATGGACAGTGACCTTCAGCTCAGCCAAGTAATAGTGAAATAAAGAAGCATACCAGAGTGGACAAACAAAGGAACAAGATACCGATGGGGTCCCGTCCTGTGAAAATTGTGCTTGAAAATATGCACCTAGATCTGCATATCTGACCGAAAAGGACATATGTTGGTCCTGCCTCCTGCAGATATGGTTAAGTATGTGGGAGCCTGGAAGGAAGAGGAAGCCGGCCCCCTTAGGTGCCTCTCCTTTTCTATCTTGATCAAGTTGACTCAGTATCAAATGAAATGCAAGCCCTATCCATCCCAACCCAAAGCATCCGGATTCCGACGTCATCGCCGTCACACTTGCACAAACAAAGGATGGCAAGAACTCGGCTTCCGTCTCATCTCACCATGAAAGAAAGACTACCTAAAAAGTACAGGTGGTCAGCTTCCAGTGCACTTGTGACAGCAACAGTCTCCCACTAAAGCAAGAGAGAAAATTGATGCCTGGTGAGATGGAGTCAGGAGAAAGAACAGCATGTGGCCATGATGCATCTACAGTATATAACTCAATTATTGGATCCCAAAGGGATAGCACCGGGCATAAAACAATACTATTGCCCTCACCTTTGCACCTTTAGTTGTTAATCACTTTTCTCCAGATCACAAGGCTGGCTGTAATACTGATAGGGGAGATCCCGGAAAGCATGTGTGTTTTATAGACCACCATCGTTGAATAATGAGTCTTGCTGTTGTCGCCTGTCGATCTGGATCATTGTGAGTTCTGACCTAACCAACATGCTTTTAGTGCAAGCAATTAGTTTCCAGAAAAGCTAGGTACTGCCACTGAGATTTAAAAAAGATTGTGTTCAACTGTGTCAGCACACTCAGCAGTGTGTACAGCACACAATTGTCCAACCAACAGTAGTGCACAAAGACAAGACAAGGTACCAGTTGCAGGACTGCCTGTTATGGCCTAACCTAACAGTCACCCAAGAGTCTGAAATTGTCGGCATTCCTGATAATCCTCCCAACAAGATTCACGACTTTGTGAAATGCCAAATCGCTTTCATGCATAACATTCCCCCTGCAGCTGCAGAGTAGCAGCCAAATGTCTGGCACCTGTATGAATGAATGAAGCCTACTTGCCACTGAAAGAGAAACTTTGCCATGAATTGTGCATTGTCACTCTCTTTTCCTTTGGAAAAAAGAACATGGGTGCACACATCAACAAGTGAGATGGGGTGAAATAGGAAATCAAATCGACATGGGGGCCATGGCAAGTGGAGTAGTGAAGATTTATGTATGTATGTATGTATGTATGTATGTATGTATGTATGTATGTATGCATGGGCCAGAGCACAGAGCCAGACAGGGAGGGGAGAAAGAGGAGATAGATAAGCAACTTGATAGATATCCACTAACTCCAGACAAAGTTCTTTACCTCCAGATTCCTCACAAAGGGCCTCCACAAGCCCTCAATTATTACCCCCGCCAAAGAAATTCCATGCTCCTCCTACCTCGTCCTCCTTTATAAAGCAAACTGCTTCTGATGCACCATCCAGTCCAGCCAGGGGCTGCAACCTAAAGCAAGAACAAACAAGCTTCAACCTTATACAGAGAGACCTCTAGTTAGAGCAAAAATTAAGCAGAGAGATGGAGCAAGGAGACGAGGCGTCGTCAGTGAACAAGGAGAGCCCAGATCAGCAGCAGCAGCAGCAGCTTACCAGGGACGACGACGGCGGCGGCGCGACGTGGCTGAACCTCACGCTGGGCGCGAGCGAATCGCTCTCGCCGGACACGGTGACGGCAGCAACAGCGGCGGCGGCGAGCTGCTCCGCCGAGTCAGGGTCAGGGTCCGGGTCCGGTCCGGCGCCCGGCGCCAAGCCGTCCTCCGCCGGCGGCGGCAAGGCCCGCACAAGGTGTTCTCGTGCAACTTCTGCCTGCGCAAGTTCTTCAGCTCGCAGGCGCTGGGCGGTCACCAGAACGCGCACAAGCGGGAGCGCAGCGCCGCCAAGCGCTCGTACCACGCGCAGCGGATGATCGTGGGCCTGCCGCTGCACGCGCACGCCGCGCTCATGCACTCGCTCCGGGTCAACCCGGCGTCGTCGGTGATCCACAAGCAGCAGGCGGCGGCTCCGATCAGAACGGCGCCGGCGAGGTTCCTCGACGACGGCGCCTGGAGCACGATCGCCTGCGAGGAGGCGCCCAATTCGGCGTGGCCTGGGAGCTTCAGGCTGCGAGCGCAGCACACAGAGCATGAGCAGGCGTCTGAGCAGAGTAAGATCGACTTGAACCTCAGGCTCTGATTGGCTCGGCTGGTCTCGTCTGGAGACGCTTAATCTCTCTCAAGTGCATGCGTGAGTTCATCAAGGTTCATCTGCTGAATAAACTGGTCTGGAGATGTGATCAGGTTCAGCTCACTGTCTCAGATGAAAAAAAAACCGTACTGAATTTTGGACATATTGTTGTTGTTTATGAGTTTATGATAGAATTATTTGATGGTACTGCAACTGCAGTTAAGTATTTCTGTAGCTGGAAACTGTATTTAGCTCCATCTATTGACATCAGTGGGAACAACTCCTTGATTCTGCACTTACTACTGATCATATATCAGCCACATCCTCATCAGGTTTCTTCCATGTTCTGACAGTTTTTGTTACCAGCCTATCAAGAAAATGGAGAAAAAAGTATTTGCGTACAATACTTGTGCAGAAACTCCCTAAATTCTCACCACATACAATTCGGGAATCAGAATAGCACAAAGCTCTGGGGACAGCAAATAAATTTTCTCATTTCATGACTAACAATTCAGACACACAGCTCTAGCCTCAGGGGGCACCAAAATAAGCAGTGTTGCGTACCACATAAGTTCATCCCAATCTAGTTATGCAGCACATACATTTGTCACGACAAAGTAATGTTCATCCCAATTTAGTCATGCAACACATGAATTGTCACGACAAAGTAGTACCGTGTTGCGTCCGACATAAGTTCATCCCAGTTTAGTTATGCAACACACAAATTTGTCATGACAAATATGCCATCTCAATCCATGTCTCCGTTTACAGTAAGGCAGAATTGATTGCCTTGAAAACTCAAATCAATGTACTCCCATCTTGCAAGAGCTGCACAGTGGCTATTGTAGGTAAACGAGAAGCATGCTTTCAGGGTTCATACACACGAGAAGCATGCACAATACAGATCATTGAAACCTCATGACAGAAGAAAACAGGCCTGAAGCAAGTTGTGCCAATTTTGATATGTTGACAGGGAACACGTTTCAGACAGCCAACACGCTGGTTCAAATATATTTCCAAAAATGGCAATTTGGCCGTTTAGGAACCCTGAAAGCATACGCAGTATTATCAAACCAGCATTACGCAATATTATCAGAACAAATATATATTGGCTATGGTGCCATCAGAGTAAGCAGATAATTTGGCTGCATGCAGCAGACAAACATCCATGTTCCACCTGAGATTCTGAGACCAGCATCTCGTCCACATGTCATGTTTCAGGGGTTACCTGAACTACTGATCTGTTATATGTCAGTGCTTACTTTTAATATCTCCATAGAATCAAATTATAAGTACAATGAAATCTCTAACCATAGTTAAAAGATGCTCCAACCATAGGTTATGTGCATGTGTTAATGATTAGGGATTAGCAATGAACAGCCCTCTATGGACTGGTTTAGACAAAAGTTGCAACAAATAGGCAACCATATATTGCCACTGTCCAAAATAAGAATAATACTGAATTTGTTCTAGCTCTAAAAGTCCATGCATATACAAGTATATCACACACTTGAGAGGTACTACCTCCTTCCCAAAACGAATGCAATTCCAGGCACAATAGTTGCAACAAATAGGCAACCATATATTACCACTGTCCAAAATAAGCATAATACTGAACTTGTTCTAGCTGTAAAAAGCCCTTCTTGACAGGTAGTACTACTTCCTTCCCAAAACAAGTGCAATTCAAGGCACATTTTTTGTTACAGTACCTAAAGTTTGACCAAATTTATACTCTAGGTAAAAATATTAATGACACCAAATAGATATGCAATGGAAATATATCTCATGACAAACATAATGAGTTTTTTTTTTTTCAGGAAAACTCTGGAGCAACACTCCCCAGCACTATATTAAAAAACATAGGAAAATAGTAGCAACAAACAGGAACGTTAGCTAGCTGCTAACAGGAAAGAAAGAAAGAAAAAAGAACTCTCATCTAACTAGCTTACTAACTGGAGATTACAAGCAAAAGCCACCAAGGAAATCTAATGAATATTGATATTCTTATTAAGTAATTAGTCAAACTCTTACTTTAGCTTGGTACTGTGTTAGAGTCGCATTCTTTTTTGGATGGAGGGATTAACAGAATTTGTTACTGCAATCAATCAGAGATAGAAGGATCTGACGTATCAAACATTACATTTTGTGGCCAACAGACCAAGGCAAGATGTGACTAGGATATGATACAAAGAATACAATTCACAAAACAAGAGCATGCCTGGCCTCACTACGAGTGTGACTCAGTGGCCTCCTAATTAACCTCACATAAATAGCTTTCAGCACCCTACTTAACTGAGAAGATGTTCATCACACAGTTATGCTCCCCTGTCCCTAAGAGCTCAAGGAGAGCTCAGAATGTTAGCCTTACAGTGGTGCAGTCCAAGAGCAGCTACTCATCTAAGTCTTCAAAGTATGAAGCAGGGATCACAACAGGGGGAAGAAGCGCTGACACGCATTTGAACTGTTCCAAACAATTGCAGAGTTAGTGCCATTACGACATTAACACTCATATGTAAGGAAGATTACTAGAGTTTAGAAGACGTGTATACCTTGTGTTGCTTGTACTTGTCTCAATTGCGTTTAATGTTGGGCATTTCCTGTTGAGCTGCAAGTCATGTATGGCTACAATGCAATCCTTGAGTTCAGAAACTTTGTAGCCTGTCATCTTCTGCAGCTTCATGTTCTATAATTACATATACAAAAAATACAGGATAATGAGCCGTGAGAAAAACAGAGATCCTTTAGCATGCATCAAGAAGGGCCTCCAGTTTCTTACCCAAGGATTCACATTTGGATCAATGGTCAGCCTAGCAACAAACATAACTGAAGCAGCAACTACTGATGGCAAGAACCGGAGACAGCCATAATCTAGTAGACTCAACTCAGCGAGGTAGCTCCCCAAGAACTCCATTGACAAGACAGAGCACTGCAACAAGGATGCAAAGAAAAACATCAGACATCAGTGCACATTGAATTGAAAGAAGAAAACAATCGGATATGATAAATCAGAATGGGTTAGCAACCTTCTTGTCTTCATGAGCAGATCTAGTGAACCGCCTGAAATCAGCAGAACAAAAGACATGGGGTAGCAGATATTCCATTAGCCAACATGTTCAGATGAAAATTAAACAAAAACATGAAAATAGGAACTTGTGGGTCAGTGAGCATGCCACCTCAGGAAGGTCTTGATGGTGGGATTGCCCAACTCGAACTTGAGGAGCTGGAGTATGTCGCTCTCCATCTTGAGGAGCTCCTCTTTGGTGTAGGTGTTGTCAGTGATATAGCAGAAGTCCTCTGGGTGTGGCGGGCTGATCTCCTCGTACTTCCTGGAAGCCTCAGACCAGAATGAATCCCCAATTCTCCAATCCCCAATCACTCAATACCCCAGAATCAGAAGCGAAGGACACAATGTGGGTGGCACTTACGCAGCAACGAGCATGGAGGCAACGCCAAGGAGCTGCAGCTTGTCGCGGCCAAGCGCATTGACAGAGAGGAAGCGATCGACATAGGAGATGGCGAGGTAGAGCGTGTCCGCGACGAGCTTATACTCCTCAGCGACCTCGACAAGCCAGTCGACGAGGATGCTCCGCATGTGGGCCGTAACGTCCGCCTGCACCGCCTCGATGTAATCGGATCTGGACCGCCGCTGCGGCTCCACCTGCACCCGAAGATCCCGAATCCGCAACAACCCAGCGTCAGATCGGCCGAGGAGCCCGCCCCCAATGCAGATGCGTCGAATCTGCGGAAATGCGAGGAGAAGGGGTTGGAGAACTGAGTGGAGCTGAGTGAGTACCTCCAGGGCGCGGAGGTAGGTGTAGATGTCGGAGGCGTAGGACCCGCAGAGCTGAGGGTCAACGGGCGCCACCGCCGCCGCGGCGGCCGCGGTCCGCGTCGGCGAAGAGGAAACGGAGGAGTCGGTGTCGGCGGTGGCGGTGGCGGTGGCACGCGGCGCGGAGTAGGACGCGGAGTTGGACTCGGCGTCGGCGTCGGCAGCGCGTGGTGGGGGGAGGAGGACGCGCAGCGCTCGGCCTCGGCGGAAACGGCGGTGGGCCCGCGGGCCTCCGACGCGCCGCGCCTCGCGTGGTGCCTGGCTGCGGGCTTCGAGGGCTTGACGGGGCGGGACGGCACGCGGAGGGCGGCGGCGTTGTTGGCGCGCGCCGGGAGCTCCCCGAGAGCGACCCTCCTCCTCTTGGCGTCGCCCGGACCGTCGGCCGCGTCCACCGCCGCCGCCGCAGCAGCGCGCTTCGCCGCGGCCCGCGTGAGCCGGGGCCCCGCCACGGTTGCCGCGTTCTCCTTGTCCGCCATCGTCGGCCTCGTTCGTCAGCGGCGGGGGACGCGGTGGCGGAGGCGCGGTCACCTAGGGTTTCGGCCGGGCTCAGGTGTGTCTAGACTAGACGGGGAAATGGGGAAGCAGATCGAGGCGGTTAATTAAGTAGCGCAGCAGCAGCGGAGGAGGAGGGGAGAGGTGGCCGCCAAAACGCGATTTCAAAATGGGGAGGAGGTGGAGCGCGGCGGGCGGTTTCTCTGTCTCCGGCGGGAGCGGCGGGCGCCTCCTTCCCCCGATCTGAAATGCGGAGGCGCGGTGGTGGCGGCGGCGAGCGGAGGGTTGGGGGCCTGGGTTTTTGCTCTCTGTCTATTTTTTATTATTTTCGGCGGCCCGGGGATTTAAAAATGAAAAAATTGTGAGGGGAAAAGGGGACCGCGGGGCAGCATGTGATTAGGCGGGCGGGACGGCTGGCGATTAAAATATTTCGGAAAATTAGAGGCGTGGGCCACCACAGTGTACCGCCACTTTGGGCTTTCGGAGCCCACGCAGCCCAGCAAGGGGTTGCCGGCGCACGAGCAGTCCGGCCGAGCACGAATAGGTGGAGCAGTGTTCTCGTGGCGACCTGGCCCACCACACCATCCTGGCATGACACGGCGGCGTGGATAGCTCAAAAAAAAAAAACTGATTGTTTTGGGCCTTTTGGCCAATCTTTGAGTACACTTTTTTTTCTTTTTTTTTATTTTGAGAAACTTTTTTTTCTATATCTCCCTAAGAAAAGATTATAACATCATCGCCTACACAATAATACCAAATCTCTGCACCTTTCATACTTCTGCATCCGATACGTATAATCCTCCACTCATAGCTCATTAGTCTGCGTCGTAACCGTTTCAATATGAAGACCAAATCGATGTGTTCGCGCCGGACACAGTGTCTCCAAGCTCAAGCGTGTTCTAATACGAAAACCGGATCCATGTGTTTGCGCCCGATACAAAGTCCTCAGAGCTTGAGCGTCCACAACCACGTTAGATTACTGAGGTTTAGTCCATGATGATGAGAAGCCGCCTCCCCATGCGTAGTAGTCCCCTCCTATTGTCTCTTCCACGATCAATCCGGTAAGGTCTCATCCTTGTGAAACATTTTAAAAATCATTGATTAAAGTTACAGACATTTGACTTCATTAACTGAAATGAAAAAAAAAATGCGTCAATGGATTTGGAAATAGTTTAGGGCTCCCATTTTTTTTTTTTTTTTTGAAGAATCAGGGCTCCCAAATTTCCCCAAACAAAAAAAATATCTCAATAGATGTTCGGCATGAAGCTGAAAAGACAACAAAAAATTTCCCTATAGTTTGTAGGGAAACCTGTCACGATGGCGCTATAGTGACATAGTGTAATGTTGTTTGCATCCACGCCTTCAGAAAATGGGTACATAGTACAATATAGCTGGCCTTGAGTTCACGTGCTCTCCTTTTTCCGGTGTTTGCTTTCTTACCTGAAACAGAGACAGTGTGCAACATCTTTCTTAGCTCGCACAGGCGACCATGTGCATCATGCCAGTATATATGCACTATAAGGGGGTGAATTCTGGGTATTGGGAAACTAAACACCACCCAAAACTTTTACCAGAAAGGTAGCCATTCTTTATTTTGGATTTTGGCCTCAAGATGTTAAAAAACTCAAAAGTGGATGGGACCCGTGCCCCTCACCCACCCCATGAAAAATGGTATTTTGGATGGAATTGAACACTCCTATGAAAATTTAGGCATTTTACATTTCATTATTTCAAAGTAAATGATATTTTGCATTCCATAAGGAAACTAAACCGGCCCTAAGTAACTGAATTGCATACTAAACGCACGTGAAGGAGACTGAATGAAAACTAGTAGTAGGAGTAACAAGGAGGTGGTCCATGGTCCACGTTTTATTAAGATCAAACTATTTGTTGTACTCCCTCGATTTTAAATTATAAGTCGCTTTAACTTTGTTGGTACATTTATTTTACTATGCATCCAGATATAATAATGTATCTACATATATATAGCAAAATAGACGAAACAAAAAAGTCATAGTTACTTATAATTTGAAATGGAGGGACTATATATCACTCAATTTCTAGCGTTGTGTGTCTCATATAGCGGGTACACAACTTGTGTTATAGAAACATTTATGTTATAGAAACCAAAGGCCCAAGCGAAAGTAAATCGACATCGGCAGCAGCCAGGTGAGTGTTTTCATCAGAAACAAGCAGAAGTTCACAGGGTCAAATAGATCTCAAGAGCGAGATCTACTTCAGATGAGCGTCAAGTGGAAGGTACACAATATGATAGTAACAACTGATACTAAAAAAAATGATAGTAACAACTGCTGTGTAGATAGGCAACACGAATAACTTCAAATTTGACAAAAGCCCTGCCTTTAACGTATCGTCCAGGTCAATCAAAGTGCAGCACGGTGTCCAACAAACTGGCCAATCTACTACGCCTATAAGAGTATTCAAGACCCCGATTCCCCTCGAAACCTCCTACGATGAGGCTATCCACGCCGCCCTAAAAATTTTGATTGGTTGGACATTTTTGCAAAAAAAAAGCCCTCCTCTTTTTAGACAAATCTCGTATCGGTCCGAAAAAACTCCAGTCAATGATAACTTCGGTTTTGACTTTTTACCGTTTAACCCCGAATTACCCGACTTCCTACACACGAAGAAGAAAATTCGAATTAGCGGTCATTTTACGTTTACCCGCCCGCCTGTACATTTTGCAAAAAAAACCCGCCTCCCCTACCGAATATATACCGCGCTCCTCTCTCTCAAAAAAAAAAAAAAAAAAAAAAAATCCCTCACGGCCTCCCTCTCCTCACGGCCTCCCTCTCCTCCCGCGCCGCCCCGCTCCCGCGGCGGGCCGCTCCGCCCCCGCCCGCCCGGCGGCCGACGGCCCCGCGGCGGCCCGGGGCGGCCCTCCTCCTCCCCCAGCGCCCGCCCTCCTCCTCCCCTCTCCCTCCCCGGCATGCCCTCCCCGTCCCTCTCCCTCGTGCTACAGAAACCCTAAGCATCTTCTTCGTCGGTATGGCGTCCACGGCGGCGATGCCGGCGTAGGGTTCCCCTGCTGCCGGCGCCATGGTGTCCCCGGGCTGAGCAAATGGCGCCGCGCATCACCCCCCGGGCGGTCGCCCCCGGCAATGGAGCAAAACGACTGGCCTACAGGAAACCCTAGCTGTCGGTTCATTCAGGTCAGCTCATGCTCATCCATATTCTTTAGAATTGATTCTTCTATTGAATTACCCGGCTGAGTTGCAACAATGTCGAGCCAAAGCAGATCAAGGTCCAGTTCACGAACTGCAGGTCACAAATTAGTTGTCGCCGATCTGTGAGCTTCCTCTCCCTTTTTGCTCTCCTCTCTTGCTTCTTGATCTTGGCAAGGGGCCAACACATAGCGTGATCTTGGCCACCCAACACTGTATAGGCGCGTCCACAACATGGTGAGTCATCGCCTCCTCCTCTCCCAACTTTTCCCCCTACGTACATGTGGTGCAGTGGTAGGCATGGGTTCCGATTTCTCCAGTTTCCCTCTAGCAAGATGTTAACTGCATCCCATGTGCTCGATGGAATGCCCATATGAGATGTGTTAATCTATAATTCTATATGCTTCATAGTTTCATGCAAATGTTGCAATAATTGTCAGCTTGTTTTAGGTATATGCATATATTAATTTAGTGGATCCACTTGGAAAAAAAACATTAACTGTTCTACAGCAAACATCTTTACCATAAAATCTCTCCTAGAAACCATTTCAGATTAGAGTTCCATGGCCTTTGCTGTCACATTAGAGTTAGTTATTTATCTTTTTAATGCCTAGGGTACTCTCCTAGAAACCATTTCAGATTTAGATGTAAAATCTCCAAAATAAATGACAGGCTTCAAAGAATGGAATTTCGAGTTAAGTCCCTGAGCGTGGGTTCTCTGTTTTATTGTGCCGATATGGTGATTCCCGCAAATGGGTATCCCTTCTTTTGAACAATTAGTCTATATATTATATAATTATATGTAACTATAATTGATGTGTTTCCTGCAATAAGAGAGCATGTTCCCCTACCACACACCATGGCCTACACTTTTTATTCGAATGTAACCTTGATAAAAGTATTTAATCTATTGTACAAACAACAGTGGAATGTTGCTTTCTTTGCATGTGCAAGCTAATATGAGATTTGTGATATAATGAGGCCGCCTTTGTAGTACCATTGCATATTGCCACTCATACATAGGTTCTGAAACAATATTTCCTCCTCTGTTTAAATTAAAAAGAACCTCTGCAAAGTTAACTGATCTACAGGTTTAAAATATCTGCAAAGTTAATTGATCTACAGCTTGAGGACTTTAACTTCTGTACTACGTTTGTGGTTTTAAACTTTGTTGCATCCTGGAAGGAAATGGATTCCTTTTAAAACTTAGTGTTGGCAATCAATTATACCTACAGTCATTACGACATTTGGGGAGTTGAAAAAGTAGTGTCTGCTCCTATTGCAGACATCCATGCAAACTGGATTACTCGAGGAATTGTGAATGGTTATTTTGGCTTTGGGTCAACTACTGTTAAGTAGCACAGGGTATATGATATATCTGAAAAATATATAGTAGTGCTGGATTGAAATTTTAATAGGTATATCTTATATACTGCTTTGGTAATCTAAAATGGGGTTTACATGTGTGTCCATAGGTTTCTTAGGATCCATTCTTATAAAGATGTAATGTTCGTGCTCATGCAGGATGATTGAGTTAGGGGTTAGCTATTTAGTCTATTGCATTCTCTGAAAAAGGTTAGGATTATTATTGCTATTATCTACAGTTGCCTCTTTAATGTCTATTATGTAGTGAAGGCCAATGTCGTGCTGTGCATATTTTCAGGTTCAGCAAATGATTGTGCAGCGCGGGGAAAAAGAGATTCTGCAAGGCCTCACCATTTCTTGCTTATTTCCCTTTAAGGCTTGCCTATTTTGGCAATGGAAACACATATCATTAAGGACTGGGATAATATATCAGGTAATGCATGATGCCTAATTTATGTGCGAGGCTATAACCAATGCCTACTATATTGCTTCTTAGGTGCATATGATGGATGGTTAGTTTTAGGTACTCTTAGCAGACTCTAGAGGATTAGCTATGTGCATTATTGTTACTGATGTAAGTGCTTAGTTTTCCATCTTATTACGTTCAGCTCAGCCTAATTTATGTGCGAGGCTGTAACCAATGCCTAATATATTGCTTCTTAGGTCCATATGATGGATGGTTAGTTTTAGGTACTCTTAGCAGACTCTAGAGGATTACCTATGTGCATTATTGTTACTGATGTAAGTGCTTAGTTTTCCATCTTATTACGTTCAGCTCAGACCAGTTCCTTTTAGTGTCCTATAAATAGAGCTTCCAGCCTTTTTAATTGCCATATTTTTTTTCTTTATCTGCTCCGATTTGTCCTTAGAATTACCAGCTTGTTTTAGAATTATTCAATAGAACTCCTACAGGAGTTACATCCTTTTTGTCAACTGATGATTTTGCATCACTATATTCAATCAAGCTTTCTGAAGAAGACCCCATTGAACGATCTAAGTTGTGGGCTCTCCAAATTTTAGTGCGATTATCGGGAGGTATGCAGTTCCCTTTGACATATTTTATTTATGCAGGTTCTCCATTTTAATAAAGTTTGATGCTAAAACACATCTTTAAATTGCAAGTTGTTATAGGCTCAGTGGAATTGGTAATCCATACTTACTAATTGGAAGTTGTGACGACGCTCTGTTCTATGCTGGAGAATTTCAAAAAGGAGGATGGCGTTGAGGTCCCGAAGGCACTACGGCCTTATATGGGTGAAGTAGAGTTCCTTCCTTTCAAGCATTTGATTATTGCTGTAAGTTTTAGTCTTCAAGCTTTCGAAGCTGTTGCTGAGCTAAAGGTCATCTTTTCAGTTGAAGCGTTGGGAAGCCTCTTCCAGAGTTATCAACATTCCATTTCCTTGTGTTTCAAAGTTCACAATGTTAGGCTGGCCTTTCTTCATGATGGAAAATTTGCTTCTCCTTATACACCATGCCACTAAGCTAGAATGTTTTGCCTTCAGTGTACAAGTGGTTGATCAGGCCAAGGTTTGTGTTTTTTCTCCTTTCTTTGCTCTGTTGGTTCCCCCCTTCCAACCTTTTTGTATAGTTTTTGGCCTCTGTCACAGTTCATGTTTTCTCTTTTTTTTTTTTTTTACAGTAAAAAACATCTTAGGAGTTTCCTCCATTCACTTCAGCTTTAACTGTCTTAATATTGACCTGCATGTCTTTGTTTCTAAAATATCAGGGGTAGTTGGTGGAGCATTTTTTGTCAATTGTTGCTTCTACAGTGTACCAGTAGTGCAAACCACCTATACTTGCTTTTCCAGTATTTGTTTTCGAGCGCTTCTTTCCTTTACTCAAAAATGATATTCATTGTAAATTGATATGGGTCAGCCGACATCACTTCCAAGTATTTTGTATACGTTTGGGCCTCTGTGGCGTTCATGTTTTTCTCTTTTTTATTCAATAAATAAACATCTTAGTGGTTCCCTCCATTCGCTATTCCTTATCTGACAGGTCCTTTATATAAACATATAAATGACCATCAGATTAATTTACCCCTACATCTTTAGGCTGCCTGAACCATGGAACTGGCTTTTTACAAGACCACAACAACCTCTATTTAAAACATGCTCTAATCTAAGCACTTAGATTGTGAAACAGTGGCAGGTGTTTCCCCTTCATCTATTGATCCCTGTAGCTTGTCCTTGTACTTTTCAAGCTTTAGGTTGTTTCTAATAATTTAAACTATATATACCTTGTCCGGATCGACCAAGAAACTATATATAGGGAAACACACGATCGACCAAGAAACTACACAGGTGGTGTTGGAGCAGAGTATATAGCTTGTCCAGATCTGAACTCTAGGTTTTGGGTTATTTGAATTGATTGCACTCTTTTGCACAGGGCAGCGAGAGTGATTCACGATTTTTTGGGTCATAATTGGGGTGCTCCTACTCTTGATTTCAAGGTGTACTTTTATTATGTGTGCACATCTACATGAGGTTGTAGTTTTATTACAAATAAAAAGTATGCGACATGTGACTAATTTCAGAAAGAAAAGTATATAACGTATGAGAAGGTACTAAAAATCTTAGATTAGGTTTCTGTTGTGGGTGATCTTTAGGTAAGATTAGGTAGCCTTATGTGATAAAAAAGTGATATGCTTCTTGTGATTGCTTCTCATGTGATGCTAGCAAATTTAATTTAGCCAAATCAATCTTCGTCTATTGCAGGGCTTCGTGAGTGAAGATTAATGCTACAGTGATTACTGTGATCCTACCCTGTACTCCTACAGGTGATTGTCCTTCCATTAATTTTTGAAGTTTCATATGTCAGTTCTCTCCTTTCTTCTACTTCAATAGACCGATTCTGAGAGTTACCTCTTCTCCATTTAGTTTGATACTTGATTCAGTTTAGTTTTTCATTTTGGTGCCTAGGAGAGGCTGGCACAGCAAGATATATGAACAACAGTGCAGAATATTTGAACATGTGTGTAATTTCCTGTTTCCCTATTGGCACATGGTTTTCTAAGGGCATACCCTCAAGTCTGTTGTGCACTGAATTTCCTTTGAACAATGAATCTTACTATTACTAATTGAAGCTCCAACGGAAGCACCACGCTGATCCTCACCAGATGCGCTAAGAAAAAAGAAAAACTCTACAAATTCTCACAATAATCAGAAAGATCAAGCCATCAATCTGGTGGTCTCAATCAATAATAGCCATCAGATCGATTTTATTTAAAAAATTACCCACCTTTGCCATTATAAAAAGATATAAAATAACCCCTAAATCTACGTTATAAATTACCCACCACTGCCATTATGAAAATATAAAATAAATATGCATCATATTTAATTTACATAATTTTTCATATATATTATTTATATAAAAATTCATATAAACACGTTCAAATATATATATCCTTCCTCCCGTCGCACCGTTCCATCCTGCAACCAAAATTGCCGTATTTTTCTTTTCTGATAACCCATATAATCTAACCGATCGAGTATTTCTTTTCCGATAACCCATCTAATCTAACCTAGGACACCGCTTTTTCAACAAAGCTTCATCAGTTCCTCTTCCATGGCATTCCAATTCTCCTGCCTGCCTCCAGCGGCACGCAACATCCAACCAATTCGAAGATGGCTTTAGCTGCGTTGCGGATGGTGAAGTTGTCCTGGCGGCGTTGGAGGATCGATGTAGAAAGACAAGCAAGATCGGACTCGATAGGGGCACCAAACACGTGACGCCTCTGACTCAAGTTTCAGGTGTGAGAATCAGTAGATCGGTGAAGGCGACGACTCGGCGCCTCGGCGATGCCTGCGGCCGGCATGTTCTGTCATGATCATGCAGCGAGGCCTGTGGACAGGCATCGTCTATATGCGGCCTATGGTCTATGGAGAAGCATCGTCAACAAATTCCGCATGAGGCTGGCCATTGCACCTGGAAAGCACAAATTAATATACGTTTTCATCCCGGACATGTGCCTGCGCTGGAGGCTACACACAGTCGTGCTTCGTAATCTGCCAGATGAAATCTCTTGGTTAGCCGTGGTGGCAAGGAATGCATCCGTAAGGTGCAGGAGATATATCTGCATGGTTGCATGCATCCCTGTGTGGCCTCATGAATTATTTTCCATCTATTACCTCCTCCCAGTTGATCAGCGTAAACTGAGACGCTTGATCTGAACATTGGATCATCCCGGGCTATGCATCGACCTGACAACCTAGGCAAGATGATTGGCAAATTGCGACCAAGGCTACCGAGAACTGAGTGTACAATTACAAGGTGTTGGTTATCAAGGTACCTAATGCATACATGCATCTCGATGTAAACAATGTAAGTATTTAATTTCCTACTTATTTGCTTGGGAAAATGAAATTGGCGTACCTATGAGTTAGGGTCTATTTGTATCACAACTTGATTATAATAACCTGGATTATTATTCATAGAATTATTATAATTATGTACTATAACAATTATTGTGTTTCAGTCAATACATTATGGCGATTGATTATGGTTGGTTAAACTGAGAAATTCCTATTTTACCATTTATAGTTTGGCAAGGACAATCTCGGTTGGGGGCAAATAGAAAGTGTCGGTTCGGTGGCAAGTTGGAATTTCAGACACATGGAATCACCTGGATTTTACGATTATGGTAATCATTAGTTTCAATTATAAAAATCCTTTTTTTTTTTGCAAAACTCAATTATAATAATGCATCGTATATATAATCAACCCTGTTAGGATAACAATGTGATTATTGTAATCCAAGGGGTATCCAAACAAGATCTTCCTATGTCAATATAATCACTTAGAATGCGATAACCTAGAATGTGCTATCTGATTAACTGCCGAACCTATCGCCTAAGGAAATCTTGAAACCAAGAGAGCAGGTAGGGTATCTTGAGGAGTTTCTTGCTATCCAACCTATTAGAGTCAAAATTATGGTATACGCAATAAAAAAAACACAGCCTGGCTTCCAACTGTTCCTCTATCTTGAAGAGTTTCCTATCCAACCTATTAGAGTCAAAATTAAGTTGTATGCAATAAAAACACAACCCGTAGGGATTCCAACATTTACTCTATCCAACATCTGATATTTGAGAACATATCATGTGCACACCGGACTTATATGCAACCATACACACTTCTAATCTGGGCCACAAGATGTAGATCCAAGGGACACGAGATGATAAACCACTGGGGAGGTGGGAGGAGGGATTTGCAAAATCAATGTTTAGTAGTAAACTAATCCTCCCTCTCCCCTAAATTTAGGGTGACATATTGTGGGTCATATTTGTTATCTGAGATAGAAGTATTAAAGGATAGGGATATTTAAGAAGATTTTTTGTATTTTTGTTAGGAAGCATATCATGTACGATGAGGATATGGAGGATTAAGTTTAGGATCTAAGGGCTCTTGAATATATAAGGAGATGTACGCGTGAGAGGTTATGATTTTTTGGTGCAAAATTAAAAGAAGTCTGATACAAATCATTTTACCATAGATGCAACATGTGGTACATGCGCAAAAATAAAAATCTGATTTGTTAGCTGACAGGTAACCAAGGGCCAAGAAAAACAGGGTTCACCAGTAACTGAACAATTGATGCATATTATTCTAGCCAACTACTTGGGCTCATGAGGGAATAGAAATGGTATACAAAAAAAGATATATGGCAGATACATATTATTATGGTATAATATGAATTATGGATTATGATTACAATAATCAAAGAGAGTTTGGGTTCCTAGATTTTTGTGGTGGTTGGTTAAAGTGACAAGTACATATAACCTCTGATTATTTTAATAGGGTCCATCCATAATCTAGCCATTTGGATTGCAGTTACATTATTTTAGGTCATTAATTATTAATATCACAATGGATCTAAACATATGTTATCCTATTTCTACAAATTACTTTCACAAAACATATGTTCCTTCCGTAACAAATTGTAAGCCCTTCTCATTTTTCTAGATATAGGGTATATTATTATATATATAAATAATGTATATCTAGGTAATGTAGCAAAAGCAATATACAAAGAAAAGCTAGAATGACACACTGCGACGGATGGAGTAGTTATTATTGCGCTATTCTGTCTTCAAGATTATGAATGGACATGGTCCACTAGATCTTTTTTCAAATGGTAACAAAATAACATGCTACAAAATTACCATTTAAAAAACCAAAACAGGTAGAGTACTACTATATGGATATGATCAACCGTTCAATCATTTGGTCATATAATGTAGTCGAAGTTACAAAGGTTTTGGTTGCTTGCATGCTTGAGTGTCTATATATTTATGAACTGTGACTCTGACCGTGCTTATACTACTACTACAATAAAAAAACTGGTCATACCAAGCGTGATTAAAAATGTTTCTATTATGGACGTTCATGCTTGAGCAATTTCATCAAGATGTGAGTCAACATTGAAGCTTTCCATCCACTTAGATTTATATATGCCTTTGATTCATATGGTTTTATAGAATGCTAATAATTTATCTGCCTTTCTAATGATTATCGTATATGTTTCAATACACAAATAATAATAGCCTTTATAATGATTATGATTATCATACATACACAAATAATAATACAGTTAATCTAATCACATGTGCGTACTTTCTTTCTATTTCTCTCTAATTACAAAAGGTGCACTTAACCTTTAATAGAGGGGCATAAGGTCTTATTACTAACTGATGAAGGGCTCATTTTATATAGTCAATTGAGTTGCAACATTAAAAATTATATAGCATATACCCACATTGTTATAGAGACTTTATATTGTCCTGACATATGATTGATTAATGAATCTATTTCCTTTAGATAAAAACTTAACGAGTATATAATTTGTATATATCACTAGCCCGTGCATGTGCACGGGTTGATGGACTAGTGCCAATAATTAAGATGTCAACAACAAGGTCTTAGTTCTATGTGCCTGTATCGTTATGATTATAATTTGATTTTTTTGTCTATTTATGTTTCCTTACGATTGGGAATTTTTCTTAGGGACAGTGCAATGAATAGCTGAAATTTATTCTGTCGTGAATGTGGCCTTCCCAGCTACTCCCTTTTGTTGTCGAAGATCAAACTTAGTCTTGGATGGTCATGATGATTGATCAACAAGGGGCTCATGTGGGAGTGCCTAGAGCTCAGATCCCTCTAGAGTATTTCTTTCATTCGTAATGAAATGCATAGAGCTAGAAGGCTTAATCGAACATGTAGGCATGTTATTCTTAGTCATTACATTACACAGGTGGATTGGAATTGAAATTTCCTTGTATAGGTTAAACTGGATGCTTCTAGCGGCAAGAAATGAAATGCATAGAGCTAGAAGGCTTAGTCGAACCAGTAATAGTTCATATTATGGTTATCAAATTGCGTGCTTAGTGTTCAGTGGAAGTGGGAAAAAAATTGGACGCAATAAAATGTTATCATTTGCTTTCAACGTCTCCGGTAGCAGTTGTTCCCTCACATAAATGAGGCTTCTCATGTCCTTTACTTCCTATTAGTTGTAACCTACATTACTACTGGCATTGCATCATTCAACCTGTTCTGAGTCATCTTCAGTACCGCTGATTTTCCACTGCAGTGTGACATAATGGTCGCAGGGTTTCATTCATGCTCATTCTATTTTCACCTATGCTAATTGCTACAATCTTAGTTTATCCTCCTTTGCTTCAATTTAATTACTGCTGGTTCATGGTATATACCTGCCGTGGAATTTAATTACTCATATTTGACAGATCGCACATCTCTTTAGTGACGTGATTGTAACATCTTTCATCCCAGTTACCTGTGCTACTATTCAATTTGATTGGAAACCAGACGTTACCTCATTACCTGACTCCAATGCACGCTCCGCTCTGTACAGCTGATCGAGGGAGAACCCCGCTTGTGAGGCCTCCAGGACGAATTCAGGTGTTGTAGGTCCATTGTCGTCCTCCAGGACGAACTCAGGTGCTGTAGGTCCATCGTCGTCCTCCAGGACGAACTCAGGTGCTGTAGGTCCATCGTCCGTTGTCGCCGGAGACTTCACCCGGCTTCGCCCAAAACTTCCCCAAGATGGCTCCTGAACAGCGTGGATCGGCTTCGTCGACGACTGAATTCGCTACCATGGCCACCACCTTGGACAGCTCTTCTCGACCTTTCTCCGCGGGCGAAGACAATCTCCCCCATCGCCGTCCTGTGACTGTGTCTAGCCGAGATGGCTGCAAGGCGAAGTCGAGTCGACGGGCGGCGAGTGAAGCGCCGTCCCTTTGGCATCGGTAGGGAAGGGCACGCCCGTGGCGGCGTGGCCACGCCGCGGCCACCGAGCACACCACGCCGCCAGTCGCCTCTCACTCACGGTCGTAGCACCCGCTCTACCGGGCGTGCAAATATTTCTTTGGTACCTAAAAAAGGTGTGATTCTAACTAAAGATAATTTAGTTAGACGTAACTGGAATGGTGACAAAAATTGTTCGGTTTGTCACTCTCGAAACAATTCAACATCTTTTTTTGAGTGTTTTAATGCCAAATTCTTATGGCGCGCTATACATATACTTTTTGGTTTAGCTCCTCCCACTAGTATGAATGACTTATTCATAAGGTGGTCAAAAATTGCAAATAAAAAGTATAATTCTTTGTTATTAACTGCAGCTGCCGCGACTTTGTTGGACTATCTGGTTGACAAGGAATGAAGTAGTTTTTGATAAATATAGACCAAAATCTTTCTTGCGGTAAAAAAAAAAAAAAAAACGCATTGGGTGCGTCGGTGGGCAAGTCTGCAGCGGCATGAGGACCAGCTGGGATCGACCGATACATGTTGCACAAGATCTTGAGTCATCGGCGTTACAATTTTTTGTTCCAGTCCCCTCGTTTAAAATAAGCGCTAAGGGTATTTAGCGTTTGGGCGTCGAAAACGCTATAGCGGCGCTATTAGCGCTATTTACGCTATAGCGCGTATAGCGCTTAAACGGCGTCGCGGCAGTGTCTTCGGCCGCTATTAGCGCGCTATTTGCCGCTATTAGCGCTATTTGTTACAGGGTTCCAAAGTGGTTGGTCATCTGCAAGACTTATTGGTTACGTTTAGGGAAAACTTTTCTATTCCCCGCTCGTAAACTTGTTGCAGACGTTATTTTTTAAATTAGGATTTACTTTGTAATAATTGGTTTGATTCTATCGGTTGATAGATGAAGCCGGATTTGTTAATCCATTATCTAAAAAAAGATATTTAGGAACACTGATGTGACAGTCATGGGCTTGACATCTCTCTGGTGGAATGGCATCTGACACCAGCTCCTGCTCGAGGAGCCTGACGTGCAGCTCATCGACATCAGGCCGCTCAATTTGCACGGGAGGCCATCGCGCCTAATCTCAACGAGGCCAAGAAGAAAGCGGCTACCGTGCTGTACAACCAGGAGGACAAGAACAGATCCTTGAAGAATCTGACCCTCAGGTTCAACGACCCGAAGAACACGGTGTCAAATTTTCAGTGTTGTCACTTCTGATTAGTCTATGGTGTTAATCCTCACTCACCGTTGTCAATTACAGAGTTTGCATAAATATACATGATTAGGCATCGGCATGTTTTAGATGTAAGTCTGCATGGTATGAACTCTGCAATGTATTTGGAATTTGTTTATTTCTGACTCTTATACGGGATGCCATGAGAAAACACTCCAGTAGATTATAAGCAATTCTCAGAATTATTTCCAATGCAATAGTAATTGTATCCAGCAGATTTGTGGACCAAGCCCTGAAATACTGTCACCCACTATTTGCTGTTTTGTATAAATTTATTCAGCTTTGGATTTTTCTTGCAATCAAATCTTGTCAGCTGCATCTCTGTTCTGTTCTAACAAATGACAACACAGAAATTTCAGGTATATCGTTCTATAACAATTACAATTCTTGCATTCAGCTATAAAGATTGACCAAATGTACCCCGTGCCTGATGTACCTTCTATTATCATTTATGACAACAATACCTAATTCAATACTCTAGACTCACTGTCGGGCGTTCCGAGAACCGGGGTGCCTCGGTGCCGGCAATAAAGAATTTATAGGCCGTGTGCCCCCTCCTCCTACGGCGTAGCGCAAGATGGACACGCCGTGACACGGCGAGTTTATCCCGGTTCAGGCCAACGGGGCCCTACGTCCCAGCGGGTGGTGTCCCGCTCGTGTTACCTCGCTCAAAGGTGAGCTTGTAGTAGGGGTTACAAGCGGTGTGAGGGAGAGACGCTGGTCTCAAGCCCCACGATCGTGGTGGTGGTGGTGGTTATGCTTCCGTCCGCGCGGGATCCCCCGCTAATGGGGCATTACTCCCCTTTTATAGAGGGAAGAGGGAAGTAATGTTTACATATGTGGATGCCTAGGTGGCTAATTCCCCGAGGCTATGCTCGTTGCATGCGCCTGGCCGAGGGCCGGGCTGGCTTGGGCGTTGTTTGATGAAGACACGCGTCCCTAATCCGATGGCGGACGTGCCGCTTTCCGGTGCGGCCCCGAGGATCTGTGGCGTCCCTCACAGTCCGCATGGCGAGGGCCGGTCCCGTGAAAGCCGGCCGTGGCGTGTCATAAGCCCGGTGGTCCGCCCGCCGTGGCGTCTTGACGATGCCGCTGGGAATGAACAGTCGCCCTGGTTTCCCGTGGCCGGGCGGCGTAATATGTCACCGGTTCAGCCTTGTGTCCCATCGGCCGGATTTGGGAAGTGATCCGGCGTGTCGATTTGATCATGCGTAATCGATGGCCCCGCGCCTCGTCTCCCGTGTAACCGCATTAAATGCAGTCGTTTTCCCTTCCTTGAGACGGAACCTCTCCCACGCCCGAGGGGCCTATGACCCCGGTGAGTGGAGTTGAGCCACCTCGCCGGAGGATGGAGAGCTGGGTCCCCTCGGGCGAGGCGGAGTTTTTGCGCCCGAGGGTGGTGAGCTAGGCCACCCTCGGGGCGGAAACTCATCCGAGGCCGGTGAGCTAAACCAAAAAAAAAACCACGGGCGAGACGGAGATTTGGGGTTGAATCCGGAGCCTTAGGTTGGCCGATGATGACGTGGGCGCCATGGTTCGTCGTCTTGTAAAGGTCCCCGACCTTGTCCTCCGTGTGGAGCGTAGCGAGCTCTTTTCGTCAGCCGGTGACTCCGGTGGAGCCGTCAGGCCGACTCCGTCTTCACGTAGGCGTCGTGGCTCTTTGGCCTGGTCCACCGTCTCCGCTGGGCCGCCCTTCTAAGCGGGATGATAGCGAGCCGAGGGTTTTTCGGGCCCCGACGGGCCGACGATTTCGTTATGAGAATGTCACGGGGTCCAATATTTGGGTCCCCGCGGTAGCCCCCGAGCCCCGAGCGAGTGTGGACTCGCCCAGGGGTTGTGCCGTTCCGTCGCCTTGTTTTTCTCGGGCGGTTCGTCTACAATGGGCAGGCTGCGAGCGCACCCGTTGGGTGTAGCCCCCGAGGCCTCGAATGGAATGGCGGATTCCTTCGAGGTCTTTTATATACGCACGCCGGCAAGGCCGAAATGACTCTTAAATTGCGCTTGTTTGTGCGGAGTCTGCATTTTGTTTTGCGTGGGCAGCCCGAGGCCCGCGCTTATGTGCGCAAGGTCGACCCAGGCTTCCTCGACTTTGATTATACGCTCCTCCGTCGCCCTCCCGAAAGGGAGGAGGAGGGAGACACACCTCGGTGCCCCGAAAAGCCGACCATGGTGCGCTCCGCTTGAACGTTGTAACGGGTCGCTTTAAGTGGGGTGCCCGTGCCCTCGCCGAGCAAGGGTCGGCTATGTGATCTAGGATTCACCCCATGAGAACCCTCGGACCGCTTAGCGGATCCGGGGTTTGACAAGGTCAACCCCGAGGGCATGTAGGCCTCCCACGGATGGGACATCTCTATAAGCGACACCGCGGGTCTTAAACACGTTCGGAAATTCCGGGCCCTGAGGGCCCGTATAGCCGGTTGTGCATTTCCATCCTGTCCCTGGTTCGGGTTATCCCGGGCGGCTGTAGAAACCCATGTGGGCCCAAAATCAACCTCTCGATCGTAGGGTGCACGTTGACGTCGCCAGCCCGAGGCTCGTTTGGTTCCCGCCGGAGGTGAGAACCGTCATCGGACTGACTTTTTTGCCCCTTAGGGTCGGGCGCCTGCTGGATATGAACGGCCGGACGGTTTACCCCCGACTAGGAGACGAGGCGTCTCCTCGCCCCGCCAGGTGACGTGCCGGTTCGGTCCGATGGGGCGTGGCTCTCGTGGCTTCTTGTCGTGGGCGTGTCGAGAGCACCGTCAAGGTGCATTAATGCTCTTGACGGCTCTACCGCGTAGGCCGAGCCGTTGGATGAGCGGTTCTGTTTCATCATGGGCGTTCATTCCGTAGTCGATTTAAATGCCCGGTTTGCCTTCCCTTCTCTATAAATATGGGGGTCGCCGAGGCGCGGATAGTTGCTCCTTTGTTCTTGCCATCGCCTTCTTGCCTTCTTGCTGCGGCAATTAGGAGAAAGAAAGAAAGATAGGGAGAGGTTAAGGGGAGAAATCCACTTGCCTTGTGCTCGTGTGAACGGTGTTGCCGATGGTTCTTTGTTCCTCGTCCTCCCGTTCGTCCATGGCGCAATCCGTGGTGGCGACAACACGAGGGAGGTGCTCGATGTCAACCGTGGCCGAAACGACGGCGACGGAGGAAAAGCTTCAGCGCCTTTGTCGAGGAAGGGCTTCTTCGCCCCTCGTACTCAATGCCGAGCGGCGGAGTGGATTGCGCGGACCGAGGAGGAGCCTAACCCTCCCCGATGGCTATGTGGTGAGTCCGATGGATCTTCACCGGCGTGGGTTTGGGATGCGGCGGGCGGTTTATTCGAGCGATTCTTCATCATTATGACGTCGAGCTCCACCATCTGCCCCCGAACTCGATCTCTCAGGCGGCTATCTTTGTTACCCTCTGTGAGGGATTCCTGGGGATCGAGCCGCATTGGGACCTTTGGCTGTGGTTCTTCAAGGCAGATCTCACCACTGCCTCGGTGGTGAAGGGAGGGGCACGGCGGGCGTTGCGCGTTGGTGGTTGCGCGCTGCAAGTCCGATCGGAGCAGACAAGGCCGAACCGAGCTGATGGGTACATCCTTTCCAAGCTTACCTCTTCTAATAAGGGGTGGCAGGATCAGTGGTTCTACCTCCGCAATGATGGGAACGCGCTTCCCGCATACACCGGGCGTGTCCTTAAACAGCGTCCGAATAAGTGGAACTGGGGTCCCCCCTCGGCGGATCATCCCCGGTTGGAGGGCCTGAGGCAGGCGATCCTGCGGCTCCGAGATGGGGGTGTGAACGCGCCAGGCGGCCGTGGTAGGCTGCTTTTCATCGGCGTCGGGTGTTGCCATTGATGGCTCGCCCTTTGCTCATGAGTCAGATGACCTCCTCGGCTGCTGGTCTTGAGGAGTCTCGGATGTCATCCCTTCTGCTTTCCACCGATGGCCTGGCCAAGAGGGTGAGGGAGGCATTGGGGTCCAATACCCCGTCCCAGATTCCCGAGATCCCTATGCGCCCGCCCGTGGGTACATCTCCTTGGTAGCGCTTTTTTGGCTTCAGCGTTCTTGCATTGTCTTGTTGTTGCCGTGGCTACCACCGCGGTTCTTATTCCATCTTCTTGGGGGTCGTTTAAACTATCACGACTCTCCTCCGCCGTGCCGATCTAGATGCGCGCGGGCGGCAAACCTTTCGAACGAGCAGCCAGGGCGGGCGGGAGGAGGAGGAAGAAGAAGAAGAACGTGGCCCGCGCCAACCGTCGGGCCGAGCAAATGGGGCGGGGCCATCGCTCGATACCACCACCGAGGAGGACGAGGATGAGGAGGACGAGTTCGTCGTGAACTCGTCGGATGACGATGTGGCGGCTCGTATAGACCGGAGCCTTCCTGGGGTTGCCGACCCACTCGGGGCTTTGCTACCTGCCCGAGCCCGACACGTCGAGGCCGTCGGGACTCGTGCGCCCGTGGCTTCCTCCCGTAGGAGCCCCGGGATCGTGGCGGCTCTGGGTTCCCGATGTGGGCGCCTTGACGCCGCAAGGTGAGGCTCGCGTGAAGGGCCAACGACTCTGGAGCGTCGCGGGCGCCGCTCGAGGTGAAAAGCCGATGGCGCCCCTTCCTGCCCGGCTCCAGCGTCGGAAACCGTGTGGGGAGACGGCCCGTGCGTCAAGTGCGATGCCCAGGTCGCGATCTTCCGTGCCTCGGCCACACCCGGGGCGATCCCTCGGGCCTCGTGAGTCCCTTCGTGTTTTTCGCGGTTGGCCTCCTTTCTGGTATTTTTGGCTTCTTTTTTGCCGTTCTTGACTTCAGAGCGGGGCCCCCACTCTGTCCTTGCATCCCAAGAAGGCCCCGAAGGCTAGTGCGCAAGCCTCGGCGGCCCGAGCCGGGGTTGTCTCACCAAGACGTTCTCCCACCTGCGTTGGGCTCCCGTGGTGTTAGCCCCCCGAGCCTCGGGAGGGTCGGGCCGGCGGGCGGCCGAGATTTCTCCCGAGGTGGTTCAAGCCCACGGTGGTGATGGTGGGTCGTCCACCCGGCCTATGGTGATCGACTTCGGAGAGAGCTCAGTAGGGCCGCGACGCCCCCGCCGCCGGAGCGATTAGCGCCGTTTGAGGGGTCCCACGACGCAGCCTGCCCTCCCCGAGGAGCCAAGCCCCTTCGTCCGAGAGTTCTCTCGGAGGAGCTCTTCGAGGCGGCGGAGACACGGAGGTCTTCACTTGTGTCGGCTCCCCACCGATCCGGGGGCTCATGAGGCGCATAATCTCGACTTCCCGTTGCTCCATGCGCCCGGTTGGACGCACCCTTCGGCTGTGTCGTCTTCGGCGTTGGTGAGGTCCGTGCCCGTGGTCGGCCAGCCGGCGACCTCGGACTTTTATCGTGGGGTTTCCCGAGCCGCGGGAGCTGCCGGTGGATGAAATGCTTCCTCCCGAGCCGACTTCGTTGGGGTGGTCCCCCCTTGACCTTGAGTGATGTCCGTCCCGGGTCCCGCCGTGGTGATCGATGACCGTCCCCGAGGTCCCAGCGTGGAGGACTCATGAGCGTATCCTCCAAAGGGTCGCCGAATGCCTTGCGAAGATGGGTGACACCATAACCGGTCGTCCTCGCCGAGGCCGATGCGGTGAGTGTCTTGGCTGCCATTTTCCGCTGCATTTTCTTTTTATGTATGTGCCATAATTGGTGGTGTCTTTGCCGCAGAATCTCCGGCGATCGCCGCTCCCGAGAAGTCCGAGCTCCTTCGCCCAGAATGTCTGAACTGGACCGCCCTCGGGGCGAGCGGTGAAATTGATCGAGGCCCAAAGCGAGGCGTCCCGGCTTACTACTCTTGCCGAGGAGAGGGAGTCTCAGCGACAGGCTCTGGAGGCCGAGCTCGTCAAGGCCAGGTCCGAGGCTGCCAAGGTGGCAGCCGAAATGGCTCAGATGAGCCAGGACTTTGAGGATGCCCGGAGCGGTCCCCTCCAGCCACGGAGGAGGCCAATGGCGAGCGGGACGGATCCGGGGAAGAAGCGAGGAAGCAGGCGGAGATGTGCGATGCCCGAACACCCGTATCGGGAGTTGGTGTCCGAGGAGACCCTCGAAAGGAGAGGAGCAGCTCCATAAGTCGCTCGCGGATGAGCACGGCGTGATGCTAATTTGGCGGCTGAAGTGCCAAGGTGCGTTCTTTCCTTCGGTAGGTCTTTTGTCTTTGATCCCTTTGTTTCTTGAACGTTGCTTTGGTGCCTGTCGCCGGCGGAGAAGATCCGGACCGAGGCCGTGGAGACCTCGGCTACGCTTGCTCAGGGGCTGGAACAAAGGCGTAAGTCATACCAGGGCCGGAGGAGGCCCCGTCCCGACTTCATCCGTCGCTTTGGGGCGGACAACCTAGAGGTTGGACCCTCGGCTCACCCGCCCGCGCCGTGGGTGGCTTCCTTAGGTCTGAGCTCCGGAATGCCTTCCGATTAGCGTCTTGCGGACGTGCATGGCGGTGTTACGCTCGCACTTCCCGATGCAACCCGTGGTTAAAGACAGCGTCGCGGGGGCTTCTTCCTCGGCTCGGATGGCGAGGGCGTACGACCCCCGGGAAGGATGCCGCCGATGCCGCAAAGACCCGGAGTTGTATAACCGTGGGCGATCTTTGACGGCGCGATTGGCCTCCCCACTTTGAAGACGAGGTATGGCCTCCGTATTCCCCCATAGAATCAAGCTATGAGGCGGACACGGAGATGCGGGATGCCGTCTCGAGGATGCGCCCGGCGGGAACGGCGTGCCGCTCGGGGGATGCCGCTGCCGGGATGTTGCCTCCGCGAGATGTTGCCTCGGCCCGATCGTGAAGTGCGGTGGACGAGGCTCGTGGCGCCCCTGATCTCCCCTTGTATGAAAAGTTAAATGGGTAAGGAATATGTACATAAACAATGGTGCTGCCCGAGGCCTTGTGTCTTGGGCGGTGCGTTATGATTGTGTTCGCGTCTCGAATTTCGTTTATTGTGTGGGTGGGTCGCTTGCTTTCACCGCTCGCGAGATAGTGAGCATGGATGCCACTAGGGGCGGTCCGTACGGGTGCCACTAGGGGCGATCCGCTTGGCTCGGCTACCTCACTTAGGATGCGTGCGTGTGCGACCTTAGCAACTTAAACGTTCGATCCGAGTGTCTTGTGAGGAGAACTTTTTTTTCTTGAAGAAAAAGTTTCGAAAAAAAAAGAGGAGGGGGTCCCCGTGTAGCCCCCGAGGGAGTTTTAGTCTTGTCTTTGGATGAGACTAAGACTCCCTTAAGGTATGCACAAGAAGCTTCTCTTCATAAAAAAGATGTAGATCTTTTATTGAGCGAAAAACGTAAGTGTTTAATCTTACGTGCGAGGTTAAGGGTAGAAGCGGCGTAGGCCGTTCTATGTTCGGGCGTTGGAGTAGACTTCACCCTTCTCGTTCTTCGGCTTGTAGGTTACGGGCCTTAGTATTTCGGCGATGAAATACGGCCCTTCCCAATGTGGCGTGAGTTTGTGACGTCCTTTGTTATCTTGCTTCACTGATGCGGGGTCATTGACTTGGAACTCCCGAGGCTTCGATTAAACTTAGCGTGATACTTCGAAGAGCTTGTTGGTATCTCGCCGAATTCAGAAGTCGACATCTCGGGTCTCATCGACTTGGTCGATGGAATCTTGCCTTACTGGCCGGGTTGCCACGCTTTCGGTGTAGGCTCGCGGCCTTGGGGACCCATATTCAATAATACGTGGGCAAGATCGCCTCGGCTCCAAAGACTAGAAAGAATGGGGTGAAACCCGTGGCTCGGCTTTTTGTTGTTCGAAGGCTCCATAGAACCGACGGTAGCTCTTGGTACCACCTCTTCCCATACTGGTTCAGCCGATTGAAGATCCTTGGTTTGAGGCCTTGCAAGATCATGCCATTGGCACGCTCCACTTGACCGTTGGTCTTTGGGTGGGCTACGGCGAGGTGTCAACCCGATGCCGTAGTCGTCACAAAAGTCGAGGAATTTCTTCCCCACAAAGTTGGTTCCGTTATACGTGATGATGGAGTTCGGGACTCAAAACGGGAAATGATGTTAAGTAAAGAACTTCACCGTTTCCTCTGTGCGAGGGTTCACCACAGCTCGGGCTTCGATCCATTTGGAGAACTTGTCGATGGCGACTAGGGCGTGAGTGTGTCCTCCCGGTGCCCTTTTCGAGGGGGACCGATCATGTCGAACCCCATACGCAAATGGCCATGTCGGAGGTATGGTCTGCAAGGGGCTTGTCTTTGGAAGATGTGTCTTGCGTGCGTAAAATTGACATCCCTTGCGGATCGCACAACTTCATTCGCGTCCCGTACCGCCGAGGGCCAGTAGAAGCCTTGTCTGAAGACTTTACCGACAAGAGTCCTCGGTGCGGCATGATGGCCACACTCCCCTTTGTGGGTGTCTTCGAGCAAATCTACGCCTTCCGCCGGTATGCATCGCATGTATACTCCCGAGGCTCCTTTCTTGTAGAGTTCTTTTTTTGTCTCCAATAAGCGCGAAGGATTTTGCTCTTCGGGCCGGTCGGCGAGCCTCGGTCTTATCCTCGGGTAATTCTCCTTGGGATAGGTATTCCCATAGAGGCTCTCTCGGTCGGGGACTTGGTCGGCCGCCATGGCCGGGCACGGCTTGTTCCGAGTCGTCTCCGAGAGCCCCAGGGGTATTTCAAAGGCGTGTGTACTGACCGAGGGCTCATTAAGATCTTGGGTGAGAACGTTCGGGAACGGTACCTCGGGTCGCCCGCGACCTTGGCGAGGATTCGTCGGCGGCTTCATTGTAACGCCTTGGGTGTGCTTGTGCTCAAGCCCGTGGAACCTTTCCTCTAGTTTGCGCACTTCTCGATATGCTTCCATCTTGGGGTCGTGGCGGTAGAGGCCTTCATGACTTGGTCAATAATCGATTGAAATCCCCACGGTTTCCAACCGTCGGATCCCGAGGCTAACCGCGATCCTAAGACCGTTGATCGGCGCCTCGTATTCTGCGGCGTTGTTGGAGGCGGGAAATGCAACCGGATGGCATACCTTGTGTGAACCCCATGGGGTGAAATGAAAAGCAAACCGGCACCCGCACTGTCTTCATCATGGATCCATCGAAGTACATGGTCCAACACTCGGCTTGGATGGGCGCGGGGGTAATTGTGTATCGATCCATTCGGCCACAAAATCGGCCAAGACTTGAGACTTTATTGCCTTGCGAGCGGCAGAACGATATCGTCTCGCCCATGAGCTCCACCGCCCACTTCGCCACTCTTCACGTGGCTTCTCGGTTCTGGATGATCTCCCGAGGGGGAATGAGGATACCCCGGCGGCAACCGGGTGCGCGAGGAAGTAGTGGCGAAGTTTTCTTCGTCGATGCGATAGCATACGGCCGGTTTTGCATCTGCGGTATGTCGAGTCTTGGTGTCGGAAAGTACTTCAGCGATGAAGTAAACGGGCGTTGAACTGGCAACGTGTGCCCCTCTTCCCGTCGCTCTACTACGACCACCGCCGTGACTACGGGTAGTGGCCGTGACGTAGAGGAGCAAGGTCTCTCTCTGGGTTTGGTGGCACCGGGATTGGTGGACTAGTCGGGAGCTTCTTGAGGTTGCCCGAGGGCTTCTTCGGCCTCGGGGGGTCGAGGCAAAGTGCTCGGTCTTGCGAAGGGAGCCGATGGGGGAAGGCCCCTTTCCCGAGGCGGGGAGATGAACCTGCTTAGTGAAGCCGGGCAGCCCATGACCTTACGAACTCCTTTGAGGTCTCGGATTGGCCCCATCTTCGTGATCGCGTCAACCTTGGTTGGGGTTTGCTTCCCGATGCCTCGTTGAGAGCGATGAAACCCAGCTGGCATCCCTCGGGGGACCCCAAATCGCATTTTTCGGGGTTGAGTTTGACTCCCTTCTTGTTTAGGCACTTTCGAAGGTTTCCTCGAGGTCTCTCCACGAGGTCGGACGTTTTCTTGGATTTTACCACTATGTCGTCGACATAGGCT
This sequence comes from Hyparrhenia diplandra, assembly GCA_015847255.1. Taxonomy (NCBI): domain Eukaryota; kingdom Viridiplantae; phylum Streptophyta; class Magnoliopsida; order Poales; family Poaceae; genus Hyparrhenia; species Hyparrhenia diplandra. The sequence goes on along the minus strand of JADLZK010002241.1, from coordinate 444,624 downwards.
TCCTAATCCTCGATGAGTTCTCGAAGATGATTTGCATGCAGGCGCTGGTATGTTGCCCAGCGTTCCTCGGCCCGAAAGGCATTGTGAGGTAGCAATACATCCCGAAGGGTGTTATGAAACAGTCGCGAGTTGGTCGGACTCTTTCATTTTGATCGATGGTAGCGGGTATGCATCGAGAAAGGACAAAGTCTCGCACCCGGCGGTGGAGTCGACAATCACAGTCGGTCGAGGTAAAGGAAAGGGAACTTTCGGACATGCTTTGTTGAGACTAGTGTAGTCCACACACATCCACCATTTCCCATTCTTTTCTCTACTAATACGGGATTAGCTAACCACTCGGGGTGGAATACTTCTTTTATAAATCCGGCCTCCTGTAGCTTGTGGATCTCCTCGCCGATGATCTTCCGCTTGGCGTCATCAAAAGCGGCGCAAGCGCTGCATGGGCGGCTTTGAGCCCGGTCGGATGTCTAGGGAGTGCTCGGCGACATCCCTCGGTATGCACGGCATGTCGAGGGTCCCCATCTAAACGTTTTTGGCGTTCGCCGGGAGGAAGTCGGCGAGCACTTTGCTTCCTATTTCGGATCCGACTCGAGCTGATGAGTCGATAGCTTCTCCTTCGGTTTGCTTGGAATCGAGTGGGATCTTCTTGGTGCCGGAGGGCTCGGCTCCAGCGCGCGGCGCTTGGCCTCGTGCTTTCGATTGCGATCGTCAAAGCTTCTCTTCGGCGTCGGCAATGAGTGCCTCGGCAATGGCGAGTGCCTCGGCGTACTCCACGCTCTCCCGCGTCGCACTCATATGCGTGAGGGTGCGAAGAACTGTCGGGATGACACCCTTCGGCCCTGGCATCTTGAGCTTGAGGTAGGTATAGTTCGGGACAGCCATGAATTTGGCATAGCAAGGCCGCCCGAGGAGTGCGTGGTATGTACCCGGACTCAAGGATCTCAAGGTGAGAGTCTCTTGCCTGAAGTTCGAGGGTCCCGAAGCGGGGCCGGTAGGTCGATCTGCCCGAGGGGCTTCGGTTGCTTGCGGGGGGCGGCGCGTTGAATGCCGACCCTCACAGGGCGGATCTTGGACTTGTCCACCCCGAGGAGGTCAAGCGTTTCCCTCGTAGATGAGGTTGAGGCTGCTTCCTCCGTCCATGAGGACCTTGGTGAGCGGGTATTGGCAATGATGGGATCCACCACCAATGGATAAGCCCCGGGTTTGGGATGTGCTTGAGGGTGATCCGGCCGGTCGAAGGTGATGGCTTGGTCCGACCACTTGCGCGACCGGGGATTGCCGGCTCGGTCGCGCACACCTCCCGTCGCTCCTTCTTGCGTTGCCGTACCGACATGTTGCTGGTGTTGCCGCGAAGATCATGAAGCGATTGTTCACCTTCGGGGGCCCACAGTCACCCCGGGATTGCCCTCGGGCGCTTCTTCCTCCTCCTCCTCGGGAATGGCCACGAGTTTGGCGAAGTGTTTGCGCACCGTTTGCATTCCCGGGTATGCTTGACCGGTAAGCGTGGTTACGGCACGGCTTCTTGAGCATCTTGTCGAAGGTTTCTTGTGGCGGAGCCTTGGCCCCTTTGCGGTCGACCGCGGCCACCATGTTTTTTGTCGTCTGCGTTGAGGGCACGGCCCTTGCCCTTGCGGCTCTTGTCCTTTTCTTCTTCTTCTTGTTCTCCGAGGCTGGGAGCCCTCGGGTTCCTCCTCTCTAAGCGCTTTCCCTTGCGGGCCACGATTGAGCGAGCTCGACGGGCCTCCTCTCCGCTAGCAAACTTAGTGGCGATGTCCATCGGCTCGTTTGCCTCGGTTGGAGTCGGCGCCCGGCTTCTTCACGAGATCACGACAAGAGGTGCCGGCCAAGAAGGCCCCTATGGCGTCGAGAATCCGTCACATTAGGGAGCTCGGTCCGTTGCTTAGAAGCGCCGGATGTAGTCAGGGACTCGTCGGGTTTCGACGACAGTTTGGGAGGTCCCATGAGTTACAGGGCGTTGGTACGTGCCACGGAAATTACCTCGGAAGGTTCTCTATAAATTGCGCTTGATTTGATATGAGGTGCGGTGGAAGATGTTCGGCCGGGCCCTGGCCGAAGTCGGAGAGAGTACGATGGGCAAATTTACGATGATTACCCTTTCATCGTGTGCCCCTGGCGGCATGCTAGCCGATGATCGGTCAGCCATACCGGGGCGAGTTTCTCTGAAGTACTTCGATGGTGGCGGCCTTGGCGAAGGGTGGCGCCCTCACGATATCCCTTGTGAAGGCCGTGGCGGTGGATCACGGGGTACCCTCGATCGTCGGCGTGCTTGTGCGTCTCGCCCTGCCTGCCGCCCCGAGGTGAGCCTCTCTTCCGTGGCGGCTTCGCCGTCGCTTCGATCTCGTCCCACGAGTCGGGGGCACCTCGGTTGCGATTGGCCGGGGGGTCTTCTATGCGCTCAGTAGGCGGGTTGCCGCGGTTGTCATCGAGCGTTCCGGACCGGCCTGGCGAGGGGCTTCGGCTACCTTTCGGTGACGAACCACGGCGACTCGCCCGAACTCTTCTTGTCGTCGTGATGTCACGGCCCGATCTCGGGAAGCGGAGCTCTCCGCTGTTGTTACAGGCGCCACAGCCGAGGGAAGATGTCGTGAGGCCCTCACGAATCGCCTTCCCTCGGCGGTAGGGTTCGGGCATTCGCGCGTACCCGGCATGGCGGCCCGCCGCCCGTTTGGGCGGCTGCGGTTGAGCGGGGCGCTATGTCGGAAGTGGTGGTACCCGTCGGGTCCCGCATCCGGCCGCCGTTGCGATCATGAGGGCGCCCTTGGGGGGCCTGCAGCGCGGCTTGCTTGCCGTTGGATATTGCGCTCCCGGTTGTCCGAGAAGTCGTGCGGACTCTGCTCGGATGCGGTCTGGGGATCCACGCGCGGCTGCGCGTGGGCCGGCGGCCCCGGCGGCTGCCTCAGCGGGCTGGACAGGGCGGAAGGCTGCTTGGCGCCCCATGCGCGGCGTCGTGGCGACCGTCGCCTCATCTTCGTCGGGAGATGTCGGTGAGGCGGCCATCTTGCTCTGGATCTCTATATTGAAGCATTCCAGCGTGGGGTCATAATAATCGTCCTGTCGGTTGTTCGGTTCGAGCCCGAGCGCCTGGAGGAAGTCCACGTTCTCCGGACGGTAGTGCGATTCCGCCCGTTCTGGGACTGGCCCCAATCGTGCCGGACCGGGCGGGATGGGGTCGTGCAGCATCCTTCGGCGGATGCGCTCTTCAGCGTGATTGTCAGGTGGGATAGCGTTCCCGTGGGGACGACGAAGGTGGCAGCCCGTGCTCTCCTCGCGGCGACCGGCGAAGTCTCCCGTCGGCGAGGAATTACGGGTACTCCTTCGGTATCCGGGTGTGCGGACGCGTTCTCAGATGATTAGGGTTTTAAAGAATCCGCGTGGCGCGTCTTGGGTAAGGATCTTCCGGCGTCTAGAAGTTCTGGGAGCCCTCTGCCGAGTCGACAGGGGTGCGTTGTCGGATCGAATCCGTTGCTTGGGTGCGCCTTTAACGGCGTGGTGGAATCGCCTTATCGTCTGGCGGCGGCCGTGGTGATGGGCATGCCGCCGTTCAGACGCCGCCCTCCCCGGCCGGTCGCCATCGAGGCGAAAGGATCATCTCGTGGTTGTGGCCGAGCGCCACGAACTCCAGCGTCGAGAAAAAGCGGCCCGGTGTTCAGCGGGGGGCTTCGTGGTCGGCCCGGCGAGGGAAGCGAAGGTGGAAACACCATGGGCGGGCGGGGATACGGTTACTGGCGCTCCCCTACGGCGGCCAGCCAGTCGGCGTTCAAAGCAGGGGTGCCTCGGGTGCCGGCAATAAGGGGCCCAGGCCGTGTGCCCCCTCCTCCTATATGGCGTAGCAAGATGGACCTGGGGCACGGCGAGTTTATCCTGGTTTCGAGCCAACGGGGCCCCTACATCCGGCGGGTGGTGTCTTTGCTCGTGTTACCTCGCGCTCAAAGGTGAGCTTGTAGTAGGGGTTACAAGCGGTGTGAGGGAGAGACGGGTCTCAAGCCCCACGATCGTGGTGGTGGTGGTGGTTATGCTTACGTCAAGTGCGGGATCCCACTGCTAATGGGGCATACTCCCCTTTTATAGAGGGAAGAGGGAAGTAATGTTTACATATGTGGATGCCTAGGTAGCTAATTCCGAGGCTATGCTCGTTGCATCGCGCGGCCGGCTGGCGGGCTGGCTGGGCGTTGTTTGATGAAGACACGCGCGTCCTAATCCGATGGCGGGACGTCTTGCGTTTTTCCGGTGCGGCCCGAGGGATGCAATGGCGTCCCTCCGCGATCCGCATGGCGGGCGGTCGGGGAAGCTGGCCGTGGCGTGTCATAAGCCGAGGGTGCGGCCCGTCGTGGCGTCTTGGCGATCTTTGGCTGGGGAATGAACGATGTCGTCTGGTTTCCCGTCTTTGGGCGTAATCGTCACCGGTTCGACCTTGTGTCCCATCGGTCGGTTGGGAAGTGATGCGGCGGTCGATTTGGTTGGGCGTGTCGATGGCCACGGCGCCTCGTCTGCCGTGTAACCGCATTAAATGCAATTTGTTTCCCTTCCTTGAGCGGGAACCTCCCACGCCCAGGGTCTATGACCCGGGTGAGTGGAATGAGCCACCTCGCTCGAGGATGGAGAGCTGGGTCTCCCCTCGGGCGGCGGAGTTTTTTTCGCCCGGGTGGTGAGCTAGGCCACCCTCGGGCGGGCGGAGGTCTCATCCGAGGCTGGTGAGCTAAACCACCCTCGGGCGAGGCGGAGATTTGGGGTTGAATCCGAGCCTTAGGTTGGCCGATGATGGCGTGGGGCGCCATGGTTCGTCGTCTTGTAAAGGTCCCACGACCTTGTCCTCGTGTGGCGTATAGCGAGCTCTTTAAATCAGCGGTGACTCCGGTGGGCCGTCGTGGGCGACTCCGTCTTCACGTAGGCGTCGTGGCTCTTTGGCCTGGTCCACCGTCTGGCTGGGCCGTCCTTCTAAAGCGGGATGATAGCGGGCCGAGTTTTTCTTTGGGCCACGGCGGATCGACGATTTCGTTATATGAGAATGTCACGGGGTCCAATATTTGGGTCCCCGACACTCACCATTTTCCACCAACAAAACGCCTCTACCCGGCCCGAAATGGGCGCGCAAGCGCGCCAACCCACTAGTCACCCACTAAGAGATTACTAGGGGAATCTCCCCGCGCGTTCTTTGCGGGAATTAAAAAAAATGCAACGATCATAAGAGGATTTCATAATATCATCTCTACGATAGTGGATCTTATTATAGAATTTCTCGCGCGTTGTTTTTTCGGACCGTAGTAAAATTCTTTGTATTTTTTCATCCAATTGATAGAAGTAAAGATTCATTGTTTTTCTCCCTTGCAACCCGTACATCCATACGTACACCACTGAGAGTGTGCGAGCTCCAAAGTCAAAAGCACCGACATGCAAACATGACAAATCAGATCAAAAGGTAATGTCAAATTATCTGCTGTGATGTCGTTCATGTACTTCTACATTTATTACTCACCTTTTAATTTATTATAAAAAATAAATGAGTAGTAAGTGCTATTTAGTAGTAAAATGTGTATTACATAATATTAAATTAAATTTAGAAGTTATAGTATTTAGTAGTAGTAATAGAAGTAATCCGTAGTGGAATTATGCAAGCTATAGGAGTAATCCTTCTGATGTTTTTGTTATAGTTGATTGTGTTTTCTTTAAAACAGAAAAAAAAAAAAAAAGAATCCTACAGGCTTACGCTCGATCAGTTATTAATCTCTTTACTTTTACATATTTTCAAGTAGTCAATTTACAAAATCAATATTTGCATGAAATATAAGATACATTAATATATATAAACATGTAGTAAAAACTGAAACAATGAAACAGTATGCTATTGCACATCTCATCTTAATTACTCCCTCCGTTCCAAATTGTAGTTCACTTTGGTTTTAGATACATTAATTTTCTTATGCATCTAGTTATACACTATGTCTAGATACATAGCAAAAAATGAATCTAGAAAAACAAAGTGAACTACAATTTGAAACGGAGGAAGTAGATACAAAAAATCGAGTAAAAAATTTGTGGAGACTTCGTTGCCTCGGCGGAAGTAGCAGCTCCACCAGCGATGCATCTTGGATAAAGGCGAGAGACCGGGTGAAGTGGACGGGGCGGCTGCGCCGCCCGCCGCGAAGGAAGGAGTAACCGAGCGCCCGGCCGGTGGTCTGGGTCTTGGGCGAGGCGGTGAAGATCTCCCGGCTCTGGACTGCCCAGTGAAACTTGGAAAAGCAATAGGGGGCACGTGCGGGTCTGCGAAGGAGACCATCCATGCATGTCGGAGGGGATCCGAGCGAGAAGGAGGCCACCGGTCACCATCTGCATGTCGTGGCGGACTGGCCACCCCGAAGACCGGCACATCGAGGATGCCGCTACGGATCTATGAGTACGCCATCGCCCGTTTGTTGGGTAGTAAAACCCGCCGTCGCCAAGATGATGACATGGAAGAAGCGCCGTCGAAGGTGGCGATCTTGATCATTCTCGGTTGGTGATGTGGACGCCGCCATCGGCCGGCGGTGACTAACAGTCGGTGAGCTTCGTCCGCCGCGGGGTGGGAGGTACGGGCGGATCTTGGGGGGACATGGAGGAGGCATGTTGCGGCCGGCGGGAAGGAAAGCCAGCCCGGGGAGACTGCTTTGCACACATAGCTATTAAATCTGAAGCTAAGCGTGATGATTGAGTTTCTTCTGCTGACTGCATGTGTCCCTGGCTCTTTATTTCTTCAGTTTCTTGGGTGCCAATCTCGGGATTAGTGGGATACGAAAGCGACTCGGCGGCGGCGGTTTGCGGCAAGCGGAAGCTATTCGATGCTAGAAGATAGTGCAGTCATGAATTCTGTGTATGACTCTTGATGATAAAACGAATAGGTTGCTCAGCTATGCATGAGTTACTAATGGCGTGGGCCGATGATAGGGTTGAGAACTACCTACAGGATTCTTGGTGGGGGGATCCTATATAGGAGTTAGATAGATAGATAGATAGATTTTAGAGTTCTCAGCCTTTTGGTTCAACTCGTAACCGAACGTCGACAGTAACGTTCTTCCCCACCGCTGCATATTCCCCTTCGTCCTGCATCCTCCCTGAGACCGGCGTCGTTCCCGTAAAATCCTTCGCGCGGCCGCCCGCGTGCTCCCTCGGACCGGCAGCCTCTTCCCCTTCCAAAGTCGGCGGCCTCTTCCCTTCCCCTACCTAAACTCTGCGACCTCCCGCATCCTCCCTACGATGTTCTCCCTTCACTTATGCACGCATGAATCAGCGTGGCAAATTTGTCACTAATCCCCACGCACCCCCGTCTTCCCTCCTCCACAACCCCGGCCGGCGGCGCGCGGCTGGCTCCCCGTCTTCCCTCCTCCACTCTCCGTCCACTCCTGCCCTTTGGCGCCAACTCCATCCGCCGCTCCGGTTCCAGCCGTCCAGGTAAGGACTCCAATCCCCTCGGACTCCATTCTGATCAGATCCACCGCAACGATCTGCTCTCCCACGCCCAGCTCTCGCCTTCTTCGGTCATGTTTCCTCTGTCTTCACGCAAAAGCCTCATGGATTCGTCCACGTTTTTTCCGCTCCTAGATAGACTGCTCCGCGATCCCGTGGATTAGTTAGTCGTTCCAGACTTCCAGTTCGTCAGAATTCCGGATCCCCAAGAGTAGGTAGGCTAAGCTATACTGAAAGTGCTGTACCGGTGTCCGTGGTCCGGTTTATAGATTAGAATAAAAAAAGGGCGGAAATGGGATGGTGAATGATGATAGAGAGCTAAGTGTCCGGTTCTTGTGACGTTGGAGGCGATTAGAAATTAATTATTGCACTTGAGCAACCGACTCAAAGCGCTGATCTGTTGGCATTTGACATTGGAACAATCGAGGTCCTACCACCACGCCAACTAGGGCTGAGGAACTTTCTGTGGTTGGTGTGTCAAATAGTTGGCCAGAACGCCAGTTCTACGACACCTCTCATCAACCAGCAGATAGATGTCTCAAGATCTGGTGCTGGACGGACGCCTGGTCCATGGCTTCGGCTCGGCCCCCTGAGGCTTCTCTGCGTCCGTATCCCGAGTATATTGTGTGATTTGTGTCTGAAAGAGTCTGATGGAGTTTGCAATTTTGCCAGGTGCCGACACTTGAGGATGGGACTGAGGCGCCTGATGAGATGCTGCTGCTGCTGCATTGCAAAGGTCAGCTTCCTTTTTTGCGGGGGAAAAAACACTCAAACCTACTGTACCTAATGAAGCACTATGCCATTTGTTTGTGGCTACACGTTATTCTGTCTGTTTTAAATTGCCAAGTGGTTTCTGCTGCTTGCTTCTCATGTTTGTTTCTCTGCCCGGACAGCAGCAGGCTGATGACGAGGACAAGATTGATTTTGGAGGTGGCAATGTTCATATTGTCACAAGCAAAGAGGACTGGGACCAAAAAATTGCCAAGGCCAACAAGGATGGGAAAATTGTGAGTAGAACCTGCTCTTGCCAATTTTAGCAATCGAGAACCCTTTGTTCACTATAGCAAGACACTTAAGGCTAGCGTGTACATTTGCTCTGTGCTATAATAACACTATCCAGCTTACTTTTCAGTACCTTTATTTTCCTTTTTTTTGGCTACAAAAAACTCTATGAAGTTTTTAAAACGAAAGTAATAGCATATTCAGCCTGTCTACATTAGATTGCCATTTTGTGCAAACAACAATGATAATATAATTTATTGTGAGTCTGACTAGAATTTGGCTAAACTGACTAATGGTGTTGGACTACATAAGCATAATATGCAATTTTAGGAACGACTGTGCTTTAAATTTCTGATATGGTTTGTACAGCTACTAATCATTAACCGATGTGTTTTGTAGGTGGTTGCAAACTAAAGTGCTTCCTGGTGCGGCCCATGCCGTGTCGTAATAAGTTACAGGTTCAGAGATGGCTATTGTATTGGCATTATTTTCAATGAGATATGGGATTCCTTGAATTCGTTGTGCAGCGGTTATGGTACTTCCATCAACAATGATATTGTGAGAGATTCTTTATTTATTTGGTTATGTTCTTGCACACTACCAGAGGAATCAAGTCTGTCTACAAGGTTTTGTTAAGAGGTCTTCGACTTCAGAGAGAGAGAGTTTTGAGAAAGTCATGTACATAGTTTAGAATTTTGAACCTTTTTTTATACTGATATGTAAGATGCAAGGATAACATTTTTTTTTCTTCTACCAGGACTGAAGCATTTTCTGAAGTTAAAAGGTGCTCCCTCAATTGAATTAGGTATGGTGAATTTTGACCAAGGTAATAGGTACAATATATAGCATGAATCAATTTTCAGAAGAATCTTTTGCCACCTACGTCATTGATGAAAATATGACAAAGAAAGTCAGTCACGAAAGTGGGCATCAGATTTCAACTAAATACATATGAGCATATATGAACCTAAGACCTTGAAAAGTAAAAAAAAGGGGTGATATTAAATTACTGGTATAAGTTTGCCCCCTACACTTTGATATGGTCAAGTTTGTCCTTCTATAATCTTCTATTTTTTATTTCAATTGTGCTAATTTGCAATAGAGTGCAAAAGATCAACTGTTGTGTAGTATATCAAACAGTATTTGGTGCAGTATTATGTGAACTTGCACTGAAATCTATCAATAGAGTGGAAAGCACTGAAACCTATCAATATAGTGGAAACTTTTCTCTTGGCATAACTGAGGCACTAACTGTTTCAGTGCCAAATAGATTATTTTCTCCTGGCATAACTGAGGCACTAACTGTTTTAGTGCCAAATAGATTAACTTTAAGGGTCTGAAAGTAGCAGAGTTTTCAAGTGTCAAATAGATTAACTGTGGGTGCAGTATTGTACTCTTTGATAGGCTTCCAAGAATAATTAACAACCTCAGGAATGTCTCTTTTCTATCTGAAATTATGTTATAGAGGTAGCGATTGTGAGTTTGTCTTACTGAATCTTAGTCACTGTGTTATGTGAACTTCTGAAGGTAGGGGCAACTTGAGAACCTCGAAATGCACCTTTAGTGTTTGTTCAACTGCAGGTGATCATTTAAGATGGCGGTGGCAGCGTCGGCTACAGTTTTGAGTGCGTGGGTGTGGCATTGGTGATGACTGACGCCTTCAGATGCACCACAGACGGTATGTTTCGATTTGTCAACATGTGAACCTATGGCTATCTTAACAATGTCAGAGAGTTATTAACAGCTGCAACGAAATTGGTGTACGCAGGAAAGGGCAACAAAATCCTGCTGGGGCTCTGAAAAAAGACAAAGGTCAGGTGTGCCTATGTGCAGCTAGGCGCGCTGGCCACACATGAGCCGCGACTTGAGGAGATCAACAAGGCCTTCCACCTGTTTCTGCAGGGGAAGAGTCTGGCTGACTTCTCTAGATGGACAAGGACAACAAGTGATGGGTAAAAGGGGCGCCGCGCTGGACCAGACCTTTGTGGTGTGGCTATGAATAAAATTTTCCGTGGTTCAGTTTGGCGATGCAATGGGTCGATGAAAATAGGTGTTAGCAGCGATCATGACTATCTGTTTTAGAAAACCTGTGTACTCTTTGATAGGCTTCAAAGTACACCATATTTTCTGGATGTGTAGATGAAGCGGAAAGTTTCGTTGTCTGAATATATGAAGAAGGGGTACTGACTATTTTTCAGAGCAATATATCAAGGTGTACTGACTATTTTTTCTTCATAGTCTGATAAAGGAAAGGTTTCATTGTCTGATTAAATATATGAAGGTGTACCGAAATAAGATGTCAATATATGTAGGTGTACACCTTAGTATATGAAGGTTTTCATATATGAAGGTTTTATAGCTTTCCAATATCTAACACTTCCGAGTGATTTTAGCATATTCATTTTCAAGTGATATCAGCATATTCATTTCCGAGTGATATTACTACTTTTTAATTCTTCGTTACTAACTCTTTGTAGTCGACACAGTAATTCTACCCTACACCTAATTGTTTACATATTTCTTTGTGATTACAAAACAATCGCCTAACAATACCCCTTCCTACCCGCCAACGCCTTGGAGAATCCATCTAGTTTATAGGTAATGATGCGGACAAGACATGTGTCCGCCAGCCAGTCAACCTCACATGACAATCTATCCTGCGCGTTGACCTTCATTCACGTCACGTCGCTGTTTGGTTCCATGTTCTCATGTGCACAGCAAAAGGTCATATTAGAAGTCGTTTAGGACAAATTATACGTGTCCAAAACACAATTTTCACCTCTTATTATTATAAAAATATTTATGAAGATGTGATATATGTATACTTTTATCAAAATTATTTTTAAGACAAATCTACTCATAATTTTTTACATTTACAAACTCAACAACTTAAAAGTTATTGATGATTTATATTCCGATGTTTGACTCAAATCTTGTCCAAAAACGACTTCTAATACCATCCCTGAGGAGTATATATTTTTTTTGTCTCCGTCGAGAGCTGGATATCGAGCCAACTCAGCTCGTTAGTGGCTCAACCGTTATGGTTCGGCTTGTTATGGCTTGACTAGTTATGACTCATTATTATATAAACGAGGCAGGAGGCTAACTTCGGCTCGATAGCGAGTTCGAGCTGGCTCGTTTGGCTCATGAGTCATAGCATAAAAAAGCACAAAGATTATAACTGCAAATCAGCAAGAAAAACATATTAGTATATGATTAACATTATTTAAGGCATATATTAATGTATTTAAAAGTAAATCAATCTTTAATATGATAATACAAGTGATATACAACTGATCCGAGCAAAATAAATATTACCTTGATAGTTGTTTTTCATTTCAATTCGATCAATGCAGCATATCTCAGCATAGGCAACCTGCTTAGCCAGGACTTCTCGATTCAGTGAACCAACCAAAGACAGTTTGGATCCCCACATCCGCCTACTCCCTCCGTCCCTTTTATGTGTGTCGCCTAAAGCGTGTTCGTGAGGGAAACACGGTTTTCTAGAGACAAACATTTAGGGACGAGAGGGAGTAGGTAGAATCTATTCCCTGCAAGCCATGCTCCCCTCAACACGCAGACAAACCAAATTTAAAGAGTACATTGTCTGCGTGGAGAATCCGGCTCAACGAAACGCCCACGACATCTATTTTTTACCGTCGCCATGAGATTTGGCCATCAACGACTCGGCGGTTGACTTCTCACCCGTACCGTTACGTCTTGGCGGCCAGCGGCGTCGTCTGGCCCCAGCGGCGTGCACCAGCGTCGTGGCCTGATTGACGGGTGAGTGGCGTTAATACGCCCTCGATTGGCTTCTTTGGACCGGTATTGGTCAGGAGCCACCGTGACCGCTTCGTCGTTGTCGATCACTCATTGGATGTGAGTCGTTGTTGGGCCCCGTCTGTCGGCCGGGCTGTGAGGAGCCCGACCGGTGGGGTGGAGCACAAAAAAGGCCCACCGCCAGGCTCGCGCCTCCCGTACGCCACTTTTCCTCCTCCAGTGCGGATGTGAAGCGGCGGGGCTGATTTCCCGATTTGATTTGCCGATCTCGAGGGAGAGAAGGTGGCAGCGAGCTAGCTGCGGATCAGTTTCTAGAGTGCGGTTGGTTTCCGAGCGGGAAGGGGAAGAAAGTAAACCGGCGCCCGTTGGTGGTGGAGTGCTTGGCCAGCGGACCGGGCGGCGTCGATGGCTGGAGTCGCGGCGGCATTACCTAGGTGAGTGTTACGGTACTTCTTGCCGGGGAGTTTCGTTGTGCGTTTAGCGGCTCCCGGTGCGTGCTCGTTTGTTGACGAGGGCGATATCGATGGTTGATGATGGATCTATCGGCGTTCCATCTTTTCTCTTCTTTTCCATTATTTTAAGCTTTTTATTTGTTTTTGGGTGCCTCAGTTCACGGATCTGTTGTTGCTCTGTTGCCATCGTCCGGGCGTCCATACAAGTGGTTGTAGTTCGCTGCGGCCTTCCGTATGTTTCCATGATTAGTGGGATGGATTCTTGGCCGCTGCTATTTATGGAATAGAGCTTGAGGTCCCCTGGATTAAGCCCGTGTCGGTGTCGTAGTATGTTGTTTTGGCGCTGGCCCCGTGCGACTAAAGGGCCAAGTTTTGAACAGGGCTACCACATGGCGATTGCTTTTCTTCAGTTTGTGGTCCGGCTGTTTCTTTAGCCACTAGAGCCACGGACTTCATTGACGATTTTCGTAGCGAAGGATGAGCTAGGGTGCGGTCCCGGTTTACGTGGAAAGAAATTTTGTTCTTCGATCTCCTTGTTTAGTTCTTTGCATGATCTGCGTATGTGTGTAATGGCGGGCGTTTACACTGCTTTGGGTATAACAACTTTGTCCTCTACTACCTTTCTCCTTGTTTAGTTCTTTACATTACAAAAAGACCATATGGCAAAAGAATTCCTATGAATGGAAAGGTAGTAGAGATGTCTTGTCACGCGTGAGGTAGAAACTATGGCAAAATAATGAAAATAAGAAGCTATGGGGGAGAAGCTTTAGAGATGTCTTGTCACGTGAGGTAGAAACTAATCGTGAATTGTTGTTTGGCGGTAAGATTGTGGTCTTGGGTGGTGATCTTCGTCAAATCTTGCACATGTCGTTGAGGGTGGTCGTGGACCCCAGTTATTGTTGCCGCCATTCCAAACTCTCCCTTTGTGGAAACATGTTAAGGTTTTATCTCTAACAAAGAACATGAGGCTCTACCAACCAAATCTAGATACAAACACACAAAAAGAGGTCTCGAGTTTAGCCGCTGGGTATTAGATATTGGAGAGAGGGCAAGATTGACGCTATTCGCGGGGAAGGTGAGATTGAGCCAACATGGATAAAAATCCCAAAAAGAACTCCTGTTGATGCCTTCTTCGGATAACATTTACGCGATTATCGGTGCTTTGTTTATCCGTGAGCTAGTCGCAAGATACCTTGTGACTCCACCTATCGAAAGAAAAGTCGTGCTATTTTGACCCCTACTAACGAGGTTCAGCGTCTTTGTTAACTCATACATAGTCTCTTTAGTACCGGTGAGGAAAGAGAGTACTTAAGGCTGCGACATATATAGCGGAGCTGAAAAGGCACACGCTTCTTATGATCTTCTATATCCGTTGAGCTATTAAATTCTTTGGGTGGTAGTAATTTCCCTTCGCGAAACTTGTTACTTAAGAAAGGTATTCCAATAATGATCTTTGAGAAATCTAGACCCGGCTGCGGGGGTTATGCAATGGGGCGCCGCTTGCTTGTTACGATTTTGGTGACATGCTCATAGAAGCACAGATAATGACAGGTACACATATCGAGAGAGACAGTACTCTCATACCGCGCATTTGTCTTACTTTAAAAACTTCTAGACTGCCATTTGAGTTAAAAAAGCGACAATTTCTGTTAGTTAGTGTGTTATGCAATGACAATTAATAAGAGTCAAGGTCAGACCCTTCCTTGTGTTGGTCTCTACTTGAAGACACCTGTTTTTTCGCCACGGTCGACTCTATGTTGCGGTTTCTAGAGTTACATCAAAAATGGCCTCAAGATTCTTATAGAAGATGCGAGATGGTAAGTGCGTTGATGAAACCCGAATATTGTTTTTCCCGAGATCCTTTCGGCGGTGCGTTCGAGGGGCCGTCTCTTCATAGCTTACGAGGCCATGGCCACCCTATTTTGTTCTCGGTCGCGAGAAACTTTTTAGTGAATGCTTTGCAATTGTATTTACAATCGTGCATGTTTTGTCCAGGCTATTTTTGTACAGTTCCTTCACGGCTAGATATCTAATCTACTACTCTTTTTAAGATTCCGCTATAATTTTGTTTCAAACACATATATAGTTTCTATTCTATGTGCGATAACTCCTTCCTAGAGGTGCAAATGTCTAAACTCTTCTTGCCTATTTTTATGTTTTTTAGGTTCCAATTTACTCTCACACTAACATTTTTGTTGTTTTTTCTTACATTGGTCAACGGCACCCTCCATGGCTTTTGATCTCCTGCCAGCTCTTCATCCTTGGATGTGGCATGCAACCATCTGTGTGTGTGTGTCTATCGTAAAATGGGATACCGTGGAAGAACTAATGATGGTGCCATTCAGCATGTCGACCGGGTGAGGTATCTTCGGTGTTGTCCTATGCCTACATGTGTCTCGATGCTTCCTCCCTTATGTTTACTTTATGATGCTCTTTAGCTGCGGGGAAACAACATGTATCTTTGAGATTCCTAGGTCCGATGTTGCGGGAGGGAAACATCTATGTGATCGGCGTTTTAGAGTTTCAAGCGCGAAGTCCGCCTACTGAGACTGTTGAGTGTCCCTTTATGGTTGAATTCACACTTCACACAACGGTGTCCCGGGCAAAAAAATCAGACTGCCCTAGCTTTACGAGTATGCATACAACATAACGCCCATCCATGAGCTTTTATCACGTGTTGGTGACACGAGAACATTCATTGGTTATGTATTAACATAGATGATCCTATAGACATTATTGGACCCTTCTTTGACATGTCTTTGTGATTATGTATTAACATAGATGATCCTATAGACATTATTGGGCTCTTTGGTGGAAGTTTCGATACTCACATGGTTCCGAGATCTACCCCATTGCATTAGATGGCTTTTTCTACATGTCTGCTTTATGGCTTTTGTATTGACCTTGCTCATGTTTTATAGATAACTACTATCGAGTGCAAATGCCGCTTCACGTTTGGTACTTCAATCCTGCGATTCTGAAGCGAGAGGCTCTTTTTCGATAGGTATGCTACTATTCGACTTTCTCACGCTCATTAGTCTTATCTGATTAACACATGTGCTAAATTACATTTTATACCATCCTCTTCCGCTTTAGCTTGAGGGGACCCGGTGTATTGAGATGAGGTTTTCACGATGCTCCTACCCGATCGGCTTGCTCACACACGCGATCCGGCCCCACTTGAGAACAAGACACTGCAGCAGCTAAACAGCATAAATCATATGATTTCTCCGTAAGACATATGTCACTATCTATTTACACGCTATTCAACTAGATCGGCCACTTTTACAACATCACTAACAAACACTAACCTTTGTTCACAAGCGGTGTCGTTGCTTTAAAAATCACTGCTCACCCTCGATAGATGGCCTGGCGGATGCCACCGTCATGACCTCTTCCTACCATGATTTCCTTATGATGATCCGATCGCGTCGTTTGTAAATTAGTATGGATGTACCTCGATCATGACCGGACTTATTCTAACTTAGTGTCCCCTGTACCTCGATGGTGACAAAACTTATTACCTAGGTATTGTATTCGGACAGGTTATTGAACCGCCATATTACATGGAATATTTGAGGTAACTTATAGCTTTCTATTCAGCAAGCGTGTTGCCATATTTATATTGTTGGTCTGAGTGAACAAATACCATATTACATTGTCATATTTATGACACACGGCCATGACCTCGCGCGCATGGGCCGCTAAAATTACTAGTAGGCTATTAGATCCGGTGAAGGGAGACCAGGGAGGAGGATAGAGAGGAGACAAGACCGGGAAAAGAGAAGGGCAAGGGATGAGCATGTGTGGTGGGCGGAGGGGAGGAGCATGTGCGCCTATAGAGGCGAGAGTTAATCGGGCTGAAATTTTTTGATCCGAGGATGAGGAATGACGAGAATTAGTTTAAAATCCGATTAATTCGCCCTTTTTTATTTACAAACTTGTAGTTTTAAACTATCTTAGCAGTCGAGGATGTTTAGATGGTTTCGGCTAATTCAATAGTGCTCTAAGGGAGAATAAGCTCAAACAAGCTAAAACAAACCGAAATCATACCAAGCGATGATTTCCGCAGCATTGCATGAACTTTGCCTTTCTCCATAAGTCGCCGTGTTTCTTGTAATATCCAGTTTCTTGTATTATGTTGGGACTATCCTCTTCTTAATGAAATACGCGCGTGGTCTTCTAAAAAAAAAATTGGTACTGAGTATTATTAGCACTAGGTGCTAAGCAAGGTTTTATATTGGCTGTCAATCGTGTGTAATTGAGTGATTGATCCAAGCAACACAATCTCGTCATCACAACGAACAGTAGACACAGTGGCAGCTTGTCGACCAGCACGCGCCACTGATAAAGATGCTTACTGTTGCAGATAAGCATCGTATCGCCACTTCGCCAGGACATGCATAGAGGAGATCACATTGGCAAATGTTCTTCGTCACTGAAATAAAGCGAAACGCATGCAGCATGCATATGTGCTCCCTAGCTGATCCTCACGTAGTACTCGCAAGCATGTTTGCTGCAGATCCGACCGGGTTGTACCTGTCTCTAAGTACGGTGCCCGAGCTAGTGGCAAAAATCTGTTATTCCGATCCCAGACCATCATGTCCCAAGTCGTGCAGTTTCAGGCTTTCAGGTGTTGGCGGCTTATTGGCCGTTCATTTTTTGACACCTCTCTACCACAGAGGTCTGTGAAGTCATGGAACTCAAGAGCTCACAAAGTCTCTGTTCATTGCTGCACTTGTGCCGACGTTCCAAACGAAACAGCATTCTGGAGTACTGCAGACTAGTGTACCAAAGCAAAGAAAAGATTTTTTTTTTTCTGAATTATAGTATGCACCGTGTTTAGTTCCAAACTTTAGAACTCCAAATTATGTCACATCAAATCTTTTGTCTTATGCATGGAACATCAAATGTAGGTAGCCCTGCTAATTGGTTGGGTTTTAATTGGAGTTTTCGGGTTGGGTTGTGTTGTGGAAGTGTTTGGATGGGTGACGATGGTTAAGATGTTAAACAGGTTGGGATGGGTTGGGTTTCTTAGCAAATTGGGTTGGGATGGGTTTGTGTGGGTTACCCGTGAGTGGCAACAATCCATTTGCATCTTTCCCGATCCTCGCGACGACGACGCGATGAAGCTGGCGATGGCGCCGGCCGCCGCACATGCCATGGCACCCACCCCATAGGAGCCAAGATCCTTCCTGCGCCGCTGGACCTTCCCCGCCGGCCTCCGCATCGACGCTTCTTGCCGACACCGACGGCCGCCCGCCACCACTTCCCCCTGTGCAGGTTCATGTGATGCTTTCTTGCCCTTTCCTTCCATTGGAAATTTCTCCGTCACAACTGATGCAAATCAATCAGCCAGGTGAAATCCATCCATCTCGTGGTGGTGATTCATGTGCAGTGAGTCCGTGCGGAAGAAGGTTCTAGCGCACCAAACCCCTGCACAACTTATTTTGCCAATGACAACATTACTCTATTGGTGACTATCTTTCTATCTCATTATTCAGGAGTGGATTTGGGTACAAATGTCTTCTCATCAGTCTGAACAGCTTGCACTGGTTTCTCTCTAGGCTTATATGGATGTAAAATGGTTAATTTGTTTGCTCTCCTGCCTCACTGTATTTTATTTTATTATTTCTCTATGGATTTTGTTTTATTCAATTTGTCCTTTACTGGGAACCGTCTCTCTAGTTTTGTATATCAGCATTCTCTGGTTTTTAATTACTTGTAAAGCTATTCCTGTGATCGTAGTGGAGCAAAGAGCATATTCTTTGGTTAGCTGTGATGCAACGCACTAGAATTTGGATTCTGTACATACAAAACTGTAATTGCTGACATGTACTAAATCATGTACATACCCATGGGTGCAAAGCACGAATTGGTTGGATTGGGTTGGGTAAATTTTTTTTTTTTTTTATGGGTTGGGCTGGTGTAAAATAAGAAAGAGAAAACATTTGGGGTGGGTACCCGCCATTAGCATTAATAAATATAGGTAAACGGAATAACTAATTATACAGTTTAAATGTATTTTCATGAGATGAACCTTTTAAATCTAATTTGCTTATGGTAGGACAATAATTACCGCAAACAAACGAAAAGTGCTACAATACCAAATTCAGTGCTATAGTGCCAAATTTTAGGCAACTAAACACGGCGTGTTTTTACCCATTCCATCACTCGATTTCTCTTCTCCTCTGCCACTCCTTCCTTCTGCATCTCTGGTGGCCTTAGGCCTTCTGCAGTGTGCCCGTGGAGCCCTCCTTTTTTCACAGCAAAAAGTAGGCACCGAGCATCGGACTCTTTGACATGCAACCTGTGAAAAATAGTCTCTATGGTTGCAGTTATTGGTTGAGGAAATGGGACCCTAGTTGCAAGTCCAGGTGTTTGATTCATTTGCACAGTTCACGGGCCTGTTTTTCATGATACAAAATACCTCTCTCTCACACACCTACATCTAGAAAATGTAGTTGAGATCTTTTTTTTGGTAGAAATTTTGATATCTAACCCTGTATTTGCGTGCCCCTCACAATTTGACTTTGAATTTGCATGCCTTTTGAAATATAACCCAGTCTATGATTTCCAATTTTACTCCCTTTTAGTAATTCCAGCCATCTATTTTCACTGTTTAGGACATTGGAAAAGACCAAAATGCCCCTTCTTCTAATTTAAAGAGTAAATTTGCTGTGGAGCAAAAAAAAGAGAAGGCCAGGGTGTCCACGGTAGTAAATTTTTTTTAACCGTCGATCTTTGCTTGGGCGCTCGGATCTGCTTCCCATCTTGTACTCCTCGCCAAATATATACCCGTTCACCCATCTCCTCTCGAAAAAAAAAAAAAAAAAAAAAAAAAGCAAAACAAAAAAAAACCTCACGCCTCCCACCTCTTCCCCGTGCTCCTTCCGCGGCTCCAAGCGCCGCCGCCGCCCCTTGCGCTCCGCCCGTGCCTCCGCTTCCTCTTCCTCTCTCGTTCCAGGCGCTCTCTCTCGCTCTCTCTCCGACGGGCGGGTGAGGCGCCCATGGCGCCCGTGCCGGCTAGGGCGGGCCCGCTGCTACCCGCGGGTGTGTGGCGCCGCCGTGGAGGCCACCGCAAGGGCCGGTCCACGGCCATGGCCAACTGCTCCTCCCCTCGCGGCGTGGCGTCTTTGGCGGACCTCCCGCCCATTTGTCGAACAGCGTCTTTGGCGGAAACCCTAACCCTCGTGTTCAGACGGCGGCGGCTGCACGCCCGGCGGCCACGGATGCGATGCCCAGCGCGCACCCGGCTCTCCAGCCGTGGTGGTGGCCCGGGATTTTGGGGATTGGGGATTTGAGTTGAATCCACTTTGATTTGGGGTTCGAGCTGGATCCTCTTCGATGGGGCTATTAGAAGACGAAGGACAACATGCCGGCAGCGAGTGGGCGTGTTGAGGCTTGTGCGCTGCGGGAACAGCCCCACACCGGCTGCAGACAGGCGTATACTTGACCCATATCCTTCATGTGCATCTGTCTCTTTTGCCCCTCACCGATCTCCGCCATTGTTGCTCAACCTTTCACGTGTAACAGGTCTCCACGCCTCTTTCACCTATCTCGTATGCCATGTGTATTGGTTTTTATTTGACCTATAATTTTGTTTATGTGGAATCTGTAGACAAGTTCGATTTGATAGAGATTTGATGAAAAAAATATGGCAAGTTTAGCTTAGAATGTGATGAGAAAAGATATGAGCTGCTGATTAGTTCTCATTGAGGTCTTGAACAATCGGTTCTTGTGAGGAAAGATATAAGTTGATGAGTTTCTTGTACTTTTGTCCATTCCGTAGTTTTCCATGTATATGCTCAGATGCTCCTAGAACATGATCAAGTGACGATCCATACTGTATGATGAGCTATTTTGTACTATATGATGTACTCCTTTGTTCATCCACTGGGGCTCAATTTGTTTATTGTAGGTACTTGATTTGGTGCACTTGGCGGGGCATGCCCGAGTTTCAGGTGTGTGCGTGCACCCTCAACTAATGTTATTTGTAGCGTCGCAGATACAAAAGTATTTTATTCAGCCCACACACATTTGAATCAGCATGTACGCATTTCGATGCTAAATCTCACACCAATGGATCTTCTTTGAAACATAAAACAGGAGGTAAAATTGTAGACAACCGCACATGCTACAATTTTATTTAGGATGAGAGTTACACATTTGAAATGCTAAATTTTGTCACTAATGGATCTGGGCGACACTAGGGTAAAACGATAGTGAACTGCACATATAGCTATTTTATTCCAGATGAAAGGCTAAACTGATGATCTGATTCATGTTTGCATTTTAAGGCTAACAATTTTTGCCACGGATGTTACCAATGACCTTGCTCAAATGGGTACACAGGAAGGTGTATCTATTATGAATACCATTTTCCTATAATTTATCACTATCTGAACACACCTTTTGTTTTACTATAGGAAACCATACTCCTCTTCAAAGTTGAAGCGAGACAACAGGAAGCAGCGGTTAGTTTTTTTTTCATGCATGTGCTTGCTTATTTACACATTCTTTCCTCTGTCATCATGTTGGAGACCGGTTGGATTCTCTCTAGCATTCTTTGCTTGATGTAAATTCTCTTTTTTTTTTTTTTTTTCCCTGTCTTGTTGGCCCATACAGATTATACATAGCATCTTTTCATTTGGTTAAACATAACACCGGCCATGTGAGCTTTACTATGAAGTTTTTTTTATGTATTCTTGAGACATGTAGGCATAAATTTGTAGTTTTACATATAACTGAATCAGATTGTACAGCTTGTTCCAAATTTTCTACTACTGTCCAATGTAAAACTACAAATTGGCTGGATATCTCCAATGTATCTTGGACAAGTGATACAGATTCGATGAACACATACCTGTCTTGAATCAGATTGTATAGTTGCGATTGTCCAATGTATGTCTTCTTGATCAAGTCTTGAACAAAACAAATGTTAAAGCACATTTAGATGGTTGGCTACAGTTACTGTATGTGTTAAGATACTATATTTTTATTTATAGTTTCCCCGAAGATTCTCGCTACTTTAGCTTTTCACCTTGCAAAATAATAAAATCTGAGCTTTTATTTATGCTAACATGTAACAATAAATTGGCTTTGAGCATGGTTTGTTTAATTATCTCGGTGGCTTTGAGCATGCTGAAACGTGTTCTTTCTATTTGGAAAATCAGGTCCTGGATCACCATGTTTCAATACAAATGCCCTGCTCCGCTCAAGCGCCACGGATGGAGCAAACACGAGAGCCTCTTCCAAAGGGCCATAAATTATTCCAAAGAACTAAATACCATGGACCTTTATCTCAACCATTGTTATTAAAATGGTATGTTCAATGTCATCTGAACCTTTCTTTCCTAAATCTGTGCTTTCGTACCAAAGTCCAAAGGCTTCAACAACATCAAATTATGGTGAGATGTTGCTTCGGGTGTTAACCATTGCACTTGGCTTGTTCTTGCGCAGGGTGCGTGAGTCGATGAACAACGATGCAGGGATTTTTCTTGAAGAAGCCGGAGTTCTCCATGCCGAGGCTTGGCCAAGGTAGCTGGATTTCTCCATTTCATCATGCATTTGTTGACTGTATTTTCTTCTCGCATCTGCTCCATAGCCCCGCTGCTTTGCTTTGACATACATAAGATTACTGTTGTCGCTAGGCGGCAAGTTCTTAATTAGTCATTAGATTCCACGGAATGACCGAAATTGAGCATTTGTTGTGCAGGTTAAGAATTGTATCTTTGCTACTTGGTGACCACCAAAATTAATGAGCCTAGAGGCGTCGTGGTTCAAGGATTAGCCGTTTCTGTTTTTTATTCATGCCAATAATATTTTTTTCTCTCCTTAAGAGATATAATTCCTTGGTTAATATGTATTCCTTGCCAATGATGTATTTATCCAAAGACGCAGATATTATGGCGCACTTAACACACTAATCATTTTTTTTTCTTAGCTTAGTTTTAGAACCGTCTATTATTGATGTCCTTATTCCTGTCGCCGTTACCACAAGTTTATTTCCTCTATTACTTTGCAATGGATTTAACGATTTGTTTACGGCTTATGTAGGCCTTGTGCGCATTTAAACACCCGGGGAGCAAAGGACTTTTCTATCTTCCCGGGTTTGTTTAAGCTCCTGCACAAATACCATCCCTCCCCTTTTGCCTCTTTTCTTTCTAAATTAAACTCGACCCTCATGCACTCTGTTAGGCTGGCTGGCTCCCTGTGGCTGCCCAATGATACACTACCTTTGCCTTCACTACCGTGTTGCGGGTCCATCCGTTAGGTACAATGGCCTTCATCTCAACCCCTTCTTCATCCATAATGAGAAGCCTCTCTTTAGGCTACTGTAAAGTTCTCGAGTATTGATTTGTTAAAAAAAGAATGAAAAGACTAGGTTTGTCAGTTGCTTCTGCTGTTTAGTTATGGTAAATTGGGTTCGAGTTAGCTTTTGTTTGTTGCAGTGGGGAATAGTTACATTGGATGGATTTGGTTTTTTTTATGCCAATAATATTTATTTTATACTATTGGTTCTGCCATTGTTAGCTTACTCCTAGATTAGCTACATCTGTAGAGGCCCCTGCATTTCATATGAAGGCTTATAAGTTGTTTTATTTTCTTTATATAACCTGTGACATGTCTGCTACCTTCTCTGAGCTTCAAGAGTAATTATCGGTAGTGTAGTTTATTACATTGGCTTCTTTGTGATATAGAACATTAAGCAGTATGTTGGCTTATTTAGAGCTGCAAGCCTCAGGGTTTGGCCAAAAGGTCCATCTGATCAGATTCGATAACACTCTGTGTAGGCTTCAGTCAGACAGGTTTTTGATGAGTTGAAAGCGCCTCACTTTCATCTAAATGACAGTTTCCCCTTCCAAGCTAATCATTGCTCATTCATCATTCATATTTTTTCTTGACAGTTAGCATGCCTAGCTCGGATATTTGCTCATGCGTCATCTAAATATGTGTTGTGCACCTAGCTTGGATAACGACTCCTCAGAGAAACTTCTTAGGCCATACATGCTGGGACATACCATGCATTGACATTCATTCATTTAAATGACTTAAACAGATTGCTCCCCCGCCCGCGGCTTTGAGTCAGATTGAAGCTGGAAGCTTTATTAGCGGTACTGGAAATCAGAGCAGCCAGATGCCAGTTTCTTTTCGGCGTCAGCGTCGGCATCGGCGTCGGGAATGCGCCAACGGCGGCGACAGCGCTTAGCGCAGCGACGGTGGACCTTGGTGCCGGTGGGAAGGATCGCGGAGGAAGTGGTGGCGGCGGCGGCGGCGACGGCTGGATGGGTATGGCGGCGTTGTTAACGGCGGCGATTGCGCCACGGCGGCTACGACGAGGACGATTGTTGGTGGCGGCGGCGTCTGTCCCGAGGCGCCGTTTAGGTGGGGAAGGGATGTACTCGCCTTGCAGCTAACCAGGAACTGGATCGTCAGATGCATCCTGAACGTTATCCAAGGACCCCAGCCAGCTCTTCGTCGTCAGAATACCCTGTTTACCGCCGTGCAGGTACACCACTGACTTCCTCTAGGTAGATAAATAGTTCATGTACTAACACCACGTGCACTGACCTTTCTTCCGATGACTAAACAGATGGCTCCCCAGCACCAAGCTTCGAGTCAGATCGTAGTGGGTATTACGCGAAGCTGTAGACCTGAAAGTCGGTCGTTCTACCACGCTATATCTTTTGTGAAGCCATCAGGTTTGCACTCTCCTTTACATTTTTTCACCCATCCACTTTCTTTTACTCTTCTACCTAACTGCTCTTTGCCCCTGAGTTTGTCTTTACAAAAATATCAAAAGGCCTGTGATGCAAACAGAATATATAACGTGGCTATCCTTCCTCTCATAGCAGCCAGTAAACTGTCTGAAATATTTATTCCAAAAGAGATACACCATATGCTCTAGGCTCCTCTTGACTTCGTCGATGAAACTCAGCCATCTAGCAACCTGTAACCACGATGTGCCTTGTTGCAGCTGTTAAATGGCTTGTTTCCATTGCCGAAACAAAGGACCGGATCATTTGGACCTTCTGTTCAGTGAAATAAACGTTTCACACATTTAGAGTAAAGTCTGAGGCCAATTATTTTGTTTGCATTTCAGTCTTTACGCCTTTATAGATTGCAACGGTTTCAGCCGAGGAACCAAATGAATCTGATTTATTTTTTGCTCTCCATCATTTGTGTAGATTACTTTTTCAACTTCAGCAATAGCAGATTATTGTTCTATTTGACCTGATCAGCCAGTTTACGCCATCACTAACAATACGCTCACGTATTCACAAACAGGTGCCGTTGCTAAAGACTGCTGCTCCTGTCGTCGACA
Organism: Hyparrhenia diplandra; assembly: GCA_015847255.1. Taxonomy (NCBI): domain Eukaryota; kingdom Viridiplantae; phylum Streptophyta; class Magnoliopsida; order Poales; family Poaceae; genus Hyparrhenia; species Hyparrhenia diplandra. The sequence goes on along the minus strand of JADLZK010002241.1, from coordinate 419,604 downwards.
ACAGCCGCCGCCCATCAGGTCCTTGCTTATGATGATCCAGTACTGCCGTTTGTAAATTAGTATGGTTGTACCTCGATCATGACTGAACTTATTCTACCTTATTGTAAAAGTACCTCGACGGTGACAAACTATTATCTAGGTATTGCATCCCTCACATTATTTGTTTCTTTTCCAAAGAGCGAGGGGAGCTTGACGCCGCCCTGTACAGGCGGACAAAGCGGACACCTCGGGACAAGGACTATGATTCTGAGGGCAGACTTTGGAGGCGTGAATACTCACCCGAGATTGAGTCCGACAGGAGCGGTCACTATTTCTAGATGATGGTGGCTCATATATAAAAAAAAATGGTACCTACATCACCTTCAACACACTTACATTCTTTCTTATAAGAAAAGACAACCTTGGGTACAATAAAAAAAAAAGAAAAAGAAACGTCTTCAGTTTAAAACACCTTAAATCTTTTGCTTACTTGCTCTAAATGGTTCTACTCTACAGGTGCTTCACTGCTGCTCCCAATTTCCTTGAATGGACTCTGCTTTTGCAATCGAGATGACTTCTTCAGACTTTTCCTACTATCCTATCGCAGTGCATGGAAGTTGCCCAGCAGTAGCATGACCAGATGATCACTTGATTATTAGACATCGGCCAGCCTCCTTTTTAAATGCTTTGTTGATCTGTATGCTGTTTAGCTCCAACTCTGAACATCTGTTATCTATATTGTTTAGCTCCAACTCTGAACATTTGCTATTTATATATTGTATCTCTGTAAGAACATCGTATCTAAATATGTACTGTTTTCATGCATTGCTTATTATTGACAAGTATAGCTTCGGCCTATCCTCGCGCGCATGGGCGCGCGCAATTCACTAGTCTATTAAATACCACAACTCTTCTCTCTACCGTATTGTTGTATCGCGGCTGTTGCGAGCACCGTACCTCCGCTTGCTGGCCGCTCTTGGCGGCACCACCCCCCTCACCATCGGGTCCCGCTCCACTAGCCAGCACCTGCCCTCTTCTCTGCCTTGTCCTCCCCACCCGACTCCTGTTATTGTTGTTGGCTGCCCCAGTAGGCCCGTCTATCCCAGCCTCCAGGCGCTAGGATTTGGAGCCTGCGCCAGCCAAAGGTCGATCGCTCTCCAAAGGATCGACGGGTGAAGGGGCCACGACCACAAAGCTCCACAGGCGGCATGGATCCTCCATGGTGCGTTTTAGCCACCTAAGTTGAGAGAGGTATTGCCTTCTCCGATGTCCCAAACATTGAAAAAGGAGGGCTTGATTTACTAAAAGTGAGAAAATCATATATGGTAATCCTAGATATCAAAGCAACTTGCATGTCTAGGGTTATATTTCAAAAGGTCGGCTTGTGAATTTGATGTCAAATTATGACGTGTGCGTGAATGGAGGGTTAAATATCGAAATTTCTCATTTTTTGGGAGCCGGGCATGCTCGCGTGCTCACGCGGTCCTCTGTCGCTGTATTCGGTCACCTCGATGCAACCTAGTCTCACTTCCCTCCTAGGCTCACCTCCCCCCTCCCGCCATCCTCCATGGGAGTTGCCTCGCGCCTTCGCGGGGAAGCTCACACACTCCTCATCCTTTACGTCATCCGGCCGCCTCAACGGCGTGCAGGGGGTCTGTGCGAGTTGGTGGCACATCGTCAGGATCACTGATGTCGATGTTGTTCTAGTAGCCCCACCTCTAGGCCACGTTCTAGAAGGTGTTCCACAAAGGAGAAGGGCAACGTCAACCAAGAAGTGCTTCACCCTAGGCATGGAGGAGTTGCGGCTGTTGTTTGCCGTGCTGTCTTCCTCATCCGGTTGTTGCCCCTGTTGGGAGTTGTAGGGTGTCACCGCCAATCCGCATCCGCTTGGGTTCCCATGTCAAGTCCGTGGACGACGGGTCAGCCACCGCCACCACCAACGACGAGGGGATCGGCTTTAGGGCGTAGAAGCTGTTGGACGAGTTGATGTCTGGAGGGAGATCAAGTATCCCTCACCGGCGAAGGAGAAGGGCAGTGGTGGCGATATACATGCCGATGCTCGGTAGGTGTTCGATGGAATGACTTTGCCAATGTTTTTTTTTTTGGGGGGGGTGTAATGTTACCCTATTCTAAGTTCAGAGTCATCCTACTCTTCTGTACAACACAATCTCATCTAAGCTCGACTCTGTAGCAACAAAGTAATCAAATACAAGCACAGACCTGTCTCTATCTTGCCATAGCCAGGCCAGCCGTTCGAGCCACCCACTGGCCCTATATCAAACGCGCCCAACAACCTCCCAAATTTCATTCCTCTCTCTATATATATAAGCTGATGGATGAAGCATCAGCAATCACCAAAATCAGGTAAAGCCCCAGCTGGTCCAACTTTTGCACCCACACGTCCAGCTAATGTATGCATCTCAGCTAATAATTAAGTATGTATGTCCACATCATGCGCTATACTTTGTGACTTGTGAGTTGATTGTGTGCCAAATTGGGTGTTTTGCAAGCACATGCATGGTGCTCCACTGTTGAGTAGTCATGGCCAGAGATGACGTCACGGTTTCTAATTTACCTCAGCTGTCGATTCGAATTTCATTTTTCCATACATTGTAGGGTCAGCAGAGGCAGGGTTAAGCATTTTGGATACTGCGACAGGACAGTTTGGGACCCAGATCGAGGTTATCCTGCAAACAGTATATTGTGTCTTTAATTGTGAATAGTGAAATTCCTTATGTGGCTAAAGAATCATATCCAACCAAATTCTATGTAGAAAAAAATTCATATCCAACCAAACGCACGCTAAAGACTCATATATTTTGTACGGGACCCACTACCTACAGTGTGCGGCCAGTACGTGCTACTCGTAATATTCTGTCACTTTATTCTGAAATGAACTGTCGCTCGCTCGACATCGTATCCATCTTTCTTTCTGGCCCATTCGATTTTTTCTTAAAAGCGACGGCTAGCATTCCATCAAAGCTTAGGAAACGGCCATTTGATACTTTCACTACAAAAGTTATAAATGAGATATATCAGTGGATTTTTCGATCTACCCTCGAGGTTGAGAAACCATATTCTAGTATTCCCTCCATTCCAAATCGTAATTCATTTAACTTTTTGAACACCAAATTTAACTACTCGTCTTATTCAAAAATTTACACGCAATATTACTTCTTTTGTTGTAGCATGCTTTATTAACAAAAGATTCTTAAAAATAACTTAAATTTGATTATATTTACACAAATTTTTTTTTTGAATAAGACAGTGATCAAATTTGAAGTTGAAAAAAAACAAATGAATTATAATTTAAAAAACGGAGGGAGTACCAGTAGTTATAGACATGATGACGATGTAGGGTGTGTTTGGCCCCAACAGCCAGCCTGGTTAGCTTTGGGCTAGGAAACCAAACACTCCCGTAGCCGTCCAGTTTGGTTGCCAATTATGCACAATCACGTTCACGGACATTACAAACTGTCTTGTTCCTCACTCGCTGTCAACAAAATTGACCACTCAGATTGATAAGATTTCACGCAATGCTAATTTTCAATTAGTCGCTTGTTGAGCCGGCCTGTTTTGACTTATTCTCTCTTAGAGAAATTATTGAAACAACCAAAATTATTCGGCTTATCTGTTCACTGGAAGGATTCTCGTCAAGAATGATAGACTAATTTATATATAACAAATTGATGAACTGAATGTTTTCTAGCTCTATTTCAGGATAACCTAACAAATCCAAGGAATTACAATTCCACTGCAGTATGAAACGCACATATATTTATATTTATATAACTATAATCACAGCAAAGAAGACACTAATAATAAAGTATATAAGGGTTAAGGCGCCAGAAGGGACAAAGGCATTATATCAGTGGAAGAGCAAATCCAAAGCATCCTGACCCGAGGCGGGGCACGTGCCAACCACGTGCCTTACCCGCCGGAGCCGGCCGCGTCGTCCAGGTCCAGGTCCAACTCGCGACGCATCTCGATGGCCGCCCCGCCGGCGGTGCCGGGGACGCCGCCACCGCCACCGCCTCTGCCTCCGCCACGGACGCGGCCCGGGCCGACGAGGAGGCGCGCGCGCTGCCCCCCTCGGCCCCGGCGCCGGACTACGACGACGATGACGACGACGAGGACCTCGAGGAGCGCGCTTACGAGGCCGCCGAGAAGGTCATCGTGTCCATCTCGGACGGGCGGGACCCGGCGGACGGCGACGGCGACGACGCGGCGCTGTGCTCCTCCCCTCCTCCTCGTCCGGCACGACGCCGCCCTTCTCGTGGCGGAAGCTCTGGCTCTTCACGGGACCCGGCTTCCTCATGAGCATCGCGTTCCTGGACCCGGGCAACCTCGAGGGCGACCTCCAGGCGGGTGCCGTCGCCGGGGACACGCTGCTGTGGCTGCTCATGTGGGCCACCGCCATGGGCCTCCTCGTGCAGCTCCTCGCCGCGCGACTCGGCGTCGCCACGGGCCGCCACCTCGCCGAGCTCTGCCGCGACGAGTACCCGGACTGGGCGCGCCGCGCGCTCTGGCTCATGGCCGAGGTCGCCATGGTGGGCGCGGACATCCAGGAGGTCATCGGCAGCGCCATCGCCATCAAGATCCTCAGCCGCGGTTACCTGCCGCTCTGGGCCGGCGTCGTCATCACCGCCTTGGATTGGTGAGTTCTCAATTTTGTTCTTGTTTGTTCACCTGTTCTTTTGCCATCTTCCAGTTCTTCATGCCAATCGGCACTGGATCACAGGATAGCTGTAAAAGATTGGAGCTTTTTTTTTTTCTCATGGCAATTGGTACTGGATCAGAGGATAGTTGTAAAAGATTGGAGCTCTTTTTCTTTTGGGGAAAACAGACTACAGCTTTCTCTTTGAACGGCATTGGGGTAATTCGTCATTGATGGAGATATTTTCATCAAAGAGGAAAAAATTTACAACCAAAGGCTTACTCTTTGCTAGTGTAGTCAATTCGGATCACTAGGAGGGACGATTTAGGTGAAATTTGGGTTCAAAGGGAACTATTGATCTCAGTTACTTGAAATTTCATAGGATATTTGTTTTCCGTACTCTCAAGGAATATTTCTGTTTGAGGTTGTACTATATTTGTCCCTGTCACCAATCTCCATTGGTGTTGCACTTGCACCTGATACTTTGAATTTATTGTGTAGGAAGGTTGGTCACACTTACCTGCTTTGACAGTGGACATAAAAAAATGATTCTAACCTTCAAGTTTCAATTTTTGACTTTTGGACCAGAAAAAGAGTGCCAGAAATTTATTTTGGCGTTGCTTTAGATTGTTGGTAACCAAGTTTTCCTTTTTATATGCAGATATGCCATATGGTTCACCCCCTAGTTTGTTTTATATAAGACCCTGAACCACTTGTTAGTTTTTGTTAACAAGCTGGGTCAGATATTCATTTTCAAGCAAAAGAATATATTTTGAGAGTTCCCAATGACTGGTATTCCATTATGAGAATGTTTTGTATCAATTCACTTTGGCTTTCCAAGTTAGATTCCACTCTCCAAACAATTGGTGTTCCTTTCTCTTAAAAAAATGTTTGGTTTTAAGTCGACTGTTTTTTTTTTTTGTTTGTCCTGATGGTGTGTACAATTAATATTAATTAGTGTGTTGTGCTGACTTTTGCACAATGAAGTGATGCTGCTGACAGCAAGAAATCCGATGCTATTTAACAACAGCTGTTACAACACTATACATGAATGTGACATCCATGTGCTTTCTTCTTTGTTAGTGTTCAGTGCTCATGCAACACTTTGCTGAGACCTTGGGCTTTTACTGCTTTTTTTGAAAAAGTTGGAGAAGCTTTGATGTGAGATTTTATTTTTCAATCTTGTTCCAGAGTTTTCTGGATTGTGATAGTCATTGCTTGGCTTATAGAGTGGCATACACACATCGATCCAAATGGTTGCAAGATTAAAATTACAAGTGCATTTCTTTAAGCATATTAATAAATGTTGTCTGTGTTAACTTCTTCCTTGTGCTTTGCACCTGGAGAGCATAGCTTCCATATACTTAAACACATCATCTTTAATTAAATGCCTTATGACAGTTGAGTACACTTTTTAATTTGTACCATCACTTACCTTTACATTACCTCTTGTCAGCTTTATTTTTCTTTCGCTTGAAAACTATGGGGTGAGGAAACTAGAAGCTGTATTTGCATTGCTAATTGCAACTATGGCTGTCTCCTTTGCATGGATGTTCACAGACACTAAGCCTAACGGGGAAAGACTTGTTGATTGGTAAGGATCTCACTGATCTTTTTTATGCTCCAAATTGACCTGTGTAACTTTATTCGCTGATCACTCATAATTTGTAATGTCAGGTATTTTGGTTCCAAAATTGAGCTCAAGGACAATAAGACAAGCGGTTGGGGTTGTTGGCTGTGTCATCATGCCCCACAATGTTTTTCTTCATTCAGCACTCGTGCAATCACGGAAAATAGATCAAAATAAGGAATATCAAGTCCGTGAGGCATTGAGATACTATTCAATAGAGTCAACTATAGCATTAGCTGTCTCTTTCATGATAAATCTCTTTGTCACAACTGTTTTTGCAAAAGGATTTTATGGAAGCAAGGAAGCTGGAAATATTGGCCTCGAAAATGCTGGACAGTATCTACAAGAGAAGTTTGGTGGAGGATTTTTTCCTATACTGTACATCTGGGGGATTGGGCTTTTAGCGGCTGGGCAGAGTAGTACGATAACTGGAACTTATGCTGGACAGTTTATAATGGGTGGATTTCTGAATTTAAGGTTAAAAAAATGGGTCAGGGCAATGATCACAAGAAGCTTTGCAATTGTGCCTACTATAATTGTTGCTTTGTTCTTCGACACATCTGATTCTGCACTGGATGTTTTAAATGAGTGGCTCAATGTGCTCCAATCAATTCAGATCCCTTTTGCGCTCATTCCACTCATAACCTTGGTTTCCAAGGAGCAAGTTATGGGAGTCTTCAAAATAGGCCCTAACACCCAAGTAAGTTATCATGAATTTGATACCCTTACACTTGTACCTTTTTTCCATGTGTTGTGCACTTTCTGGCCTTTGTTTTATACTTTTAGTCATGGTCCATGCATGCCAAACCCAAAACAGATAGAATATAGGGATATTACAGGGTGTCAGTTTGTAATTAATCAAACTAGTGATAAGTGATACTCCCATTACACAAACTGATTGTGTTCTTGGTAGTGCATTATTGCCATTTTGCTGTAGAAAACTCACTGTTTCATGCCTTGGCAAAATAGTCTCCTCACAAAACTTCTTGGAATAGATTATTATTAGAGTTGTATATATACTAGAACATATTTTGAGAAGAATAAAAACCTGCATTTAATCACATTTCCACCAAATTCTCGGCTAATTTAACAATCAAATCTCACTGCACTGACTTGCCGACTCATTTTGGCATGTCAAATCCCAATTCTGATGCTATCCACGTGACCTCACCAAGCATCAACATTTTTATGCAGGCTGTAACCTGGACTGTGGCCACTCTGCTGATCACTATCAACGGTTACCTCTTAATGGATTTCTTTTCTTCGGAAATCCGAGGCCCCCTATCTGGCTCGCTTCTCTGCGTGGCGGTCCTCATTTATGCTTCGTTTGTACTGTATCTGATCTTGCGGGGCACCGAGCTGTCCGAGAAGATTGTCAAAGCGATCCACAACAGTTTTTCATGACAATCGTCACCAGTTTTGGTCTTTTACATCTTGACAGCAAGTTTCTCAGACACAAGAGAGGTATAGAGAGATACTACCAGGCTCTGTCCGGTGACTGCGGACTGAATAGTACAGCTTGTACACTGTACAGTGACTACTTGAAAGGGTCATCAGTTGCTGCGAGGAGCTGCTGGCAAAGCCTGCAGCAGCTGCCCGTTTCATCTGTTTAACAGCTTGACTGCACCAGGCGTGAAGTAACACACACACACACAGAGAGAGAGAGATGAGTGAATTGCTGATGTTGAACTTGAACATTCAGAGAAGATCGGCTGTCTTCTCAAACAATTGTCTCTGATTTTTCTATTTTAATATAATCTGTGAAAAGCATAGACAAAGAGACGTACGTTGGGAATGGAAGAATTGAAAGTAACGTGTTCCATTCTCACAGGAGGCCATGTATGTGCTCAACCATTTTTCAGGGAAACCATTCCATTAATTGTTTTTATTTGACGGGGAACAATTAGGGGTTTTTTGTGTGTGTGTGAAGGGGGAAGCAATTAGATGAGAGGAACTGCAACTGTTGTGAAAAGGCCCACCCATCGTAACACAAGAGATTTGGTGCTCCAATTGGGCCAATAGCGTATGACGGCCCATGTCGTAGGTTACAAGCACATATTTTTAGCAGCGAGGAAAAAAGTCCAAATTCCCTCCCCTCGACTATCATGAAAGTTCACTTTTCCTCACTCAACGTCAAAACCGGATAAATCAAATCCCTCAACTTTTCAAACCATACAAATTACCTCCCTCGAGCGGTTTTGAGGCCGGTATTGCTACAGTAACAATGAATGGTTGTCTTTTCCTTTTTTAAAAAAATTACGTTGAAATCTTTAAAAATTATAATAAAACATGAAAAATCATAAAATAGAAAATTCAAGTTTGTTAGACTCCACATGAGTATATCTACACATTGAATATATAATATGGTATGCTTTACGCCAAAAAATAATTAATGAAATTGCAAATATGAATTATTTCAATAAATTACACAAAAGTATAGATCTAAAGCTATAGTAAAAATTTTGTACTGAAGCATATCATATTATATATTCACTGTGTAGTCATGCACATGTGGAGTATAAAAAATAGATTTTCTATTTTATGATTTACTATGATTTTTTAAAGATTCACCAAATAAATATAAAAGAAAAAAGAAAACAAAAGCTTTGTACTAAATAATATCATATTATATATTCATTGTGTAGATCTAATCATGTGGAGTCTAACAAAATTGGATTTTTATTTTATGATTTTTCTGTGATTTACTATGATTTTTCAAAGATTCAACCGGATTATTTTTTTTAAAAAAAGGCAAACTGTTGTTACTGTAGCAATACCGCCCTCAAAACCGCTCGAGGGAGGTAATTTGCATGGTTTGAAAAGTTGAGGGAGGTGATTGTCCGGTTTTTGTGGTGAGGGAGGAAAAAAAACTTTCATGATAGTTGAGGGAGGGAATTGAGACTTTTTCCTTAGGAGCATGCGTCCCTCAAAAAAAAAAAAAAAAAAACAGCATGCAGTCGTCCGCACAGCCCAGATTTGGTGCTCCGATTGGGCCAATAGCGTATGACGGCCCATGGCGTAGGCTACAAGCACATATTTAACAGCATGCAGTCACACAGCCCAAATTAAATTTGAAAATCTTCCTCTCCGAGGTATACTAGAAGGTAGTCATGTTTTCCTGCTTTGACAGTGGACATAAAACAAATGATTTTGCTGCTGAAAACTCACTGTTTCATGCATTGGCAAAATAGCCTCCTCACAAAACTTCCTGAAATAGATGATTATTAGAGTTATATACTAGAACATCTTTTGAGAAAAATAAAAACCTGCATTTAATAACATCTCCATCAGATTCTCAGCTAATTGATCAATCAAATCTCACTGCACTGACTTGCTGACTTGATTTGGCATATGTCAAATCCCAAACCTGATGCTATTCAACAATTTTACGCAGGCTGTAACCTGGACTGTGGCCACTCTGCTGATCACTATCAACGGTTACCTCTTGATGGATTTCTTCTCTTCGGAAATCCGAGGCCCCCTATCCGGCTCGCTTCTCTGCGTGGCGGTCCTCATTTATGCTTCGTTTGTACTGTATCTCATATTGCGGGGCACCGAGCTGTCCGAGAAGATTGTCAAAGCGATCCACAGCAGTTTTTCGTGACAATAATCACCAGTTTTGGTCTTTTACATCTTGACAGCAAGTTTCTCAGACACAAGAGAGACGTATAGCGAGATACTACCAGGTTCTGTCCGGTGACTGCGGACTGAATACTCACCGGTGTACACTGTACAGTACAGTGACTACTTGAAAGGGCCATCAGTTGCTGCGAGGAACTGCAAGCCTGCAGCAGCTGCCTGTTGCATCTCTTGAACAGCTTGTTGACTGCATCAGGCCGGAAGTAACACATAGAGATTAAGTGAATTGCTGATGTTGAACTTGAACATTCAGAGAAGATCGGTTGTCTTTGCAAACAATTGTCTCTGATTCTATTTCTTTTTAATATAATCTGTGAAGTAAGCAGAGACAAAGAGGATGTTGGGAATGGAAGAATTCAAAGTGACTTGTTCCATTTTTAGAGGAGAGTATGTATGTGCTCAACCAATTTTCAGGGAAACCATTCGATTAATCGTTTTGAAGGGGAACCATTAGATGAGAGGAACTGAATTGGCGCGGACGTGTTGTAAAAAGGCCCAACCCATCGTAACAGGCTCTGGTTAGAAGCCGATTTGGTGCTTTGATTGGGCCCATGGCGTATCACGGCCCATGGCGTAGGTCACCTTGTATCGGTAAAAAACAAAACAAAAAAAAAAAAAAGACCAGTATTTTGAGCATGTAGCATTGCTCGTAGAGAAACATTTCCTGGTATGTGTAAAAATAAGAAAAAAATGAATACGAAAACATGATACATAAAAAATGATCACTGAGTTTTGTATATTACTAGAAATACTAGAAGATATTGCATCATACAGGACAGTACTGGATGCTATTTGATATATATAGATTTTACCGTATATCTAGATATACAATCATATCTAGCTCATGCAGTAAAATTATTACATATAGAAACTTAAAATGTGTCTTGTCAGTCGTCGCATGCATGCTCCCTGAACATTATTGTTGTTCTCATATAACCTTTCTTTTATCTGGAACTTTTCTTTTTGCTAGAAGTACAACTTATACGGAATATAGTACAAACGCAACATTCAAAACCCTGAACACTATTATTTAGAGATACAGATGTTGATGATATAGTTTACAAACCTAGTCAATTCTGATATAGTTTACAAACCTAGTAAACGACAAACATGAAAAAAAAATTAATCTTGTCTTTGTTTTCAACTTATGTGATTCCTGATTTCTTACATCAAGATGATTTGAAAATTTTGAATTTGAAATATGAGAAAATCAAATATAATTTTCCTTAATGATTTCAAATAAAAAGTTTGTCAACTACAAGTCGTATGACTCTTCAAGATCTATAACGTTGATTTTCACTGTTTCTTGATTCAAGGTCGCTTAAGAAAAAAAGAATCAAATTTCACTATACAACTTCTATTTCCTAGAGGTGTGAATGCCCTTGTTTGGTTCTGCATAATTGATGAGTCCTAGTTTGCTAATAATTGCTCTAAGTGTTCCATGAGATGGATTAGCAAACACTAAGATCTAGCAAGGTGGCTAGGATGGTGAAAGACCACAAGATCATGAACATGGTGGACAATGGCATGGTGATCAAGCTCCAAAGAAAAAAAAAAAAAAAAAAAAAAAAAATACTCAAGGCAAAGGTATATTTGATATGAGCTCTTTGTTTTGGTGGTCAAGACATTTATGAAGTGTGACCACATTTAAGACAGATAGCCATACTATGAAGAGGGGCAGAACTCTTCATGAAATGTGGTTATCAAAGTGTCACAAGATGATCTAACTCATTTATATGCATCTTAATTCTAGTGAGTGCTAACATCCCATGCAAAATACTTTGAGAAATGCTATTGCATGTACACAATGGTGAGACACTTTTTGGTTGGCAAGTTGGAAGCAAGGGAGTTGAGAAAATAAGTGAAAAGGGGTGGAGAGAATCCAAGTGCATTGCTGAGTGATTTCATCTAGAGGCACTTGGTGATTGTGTTTCGCTATGGTTTTCTCTATTAATCTTGGAATTTGCCGACTCCTAGATGGCTTGGAGCAAATGAGGATAGTTGAGCGTAGGTTGGTGAGTGTCTCCGCTCTGATTGGTGGATTGTGAGGGTGAGCCTTCTCCGTGGGAGATCTTTGCTACTTTATTGGATTTCTCATGGCTTGTGGATCCTCATCTTGTGTTGGTTATGCGGTATCCTTAAGAAGGGTTTAGCGTGTGATGCCAATTAGCTCGTCAACCTTCAAGTGGGTGAATCGCCACAATGAGGACTAACTTGCTAGCAAGCAAAAGAATCTCAATAAAAATCATTATGTCAATCCTTTGTCAAGGATTTCATTTCATTGGTGTTCTTATATTGTGGTTGATTGATTGGTTCATCTTCTCTACACCGGCGATATAAGAATCAACCTCTATGTGTTTACTTTTGTTCGTACTTGCTTAGTGGTAAAAGTAGCTAGTTGAGTAGAGTAGCTCCTTTAGTTATTTTAGTCTTGCTAGCTGGCTCAACTAGTGTAATACTAGAAAAGTCTTGCGCGGCTTTGCCGCTCATAGCCATTGTTATATATTTTTTTTTTTTTTGTAGTTATTATAGGTACATAAGTATGAATAATGGTAGCTAAATTGTTCTTTATGCAATGTATTAGTGTTTTATTTGTGTTATTTGGAAATTATCATTTGTGTATGGTTGTATATGTTAACCACGGAATTTTTATTTTGTTGTATATATATTTCGAGTCGTATTAAGATTGACCGTAAACTGCTTTTTTTAATTAAATTACTAATTGAGCTTGGAATAATAATTTGTTGAAACATTTCAAATTTATCTACAATTTTTCTACAGAGGTTTTCAACATCACAAAGCATCCACAAAATAAATTTTATATTTTTTGTATTAATATTTTAATGTGTAGAAATCATGAAAGTTTTATTTATTAACTAAAAGAGGTTTTATTATTTTTTTAAGTTTCATATATATATTGTTTTACATAGAGTACATAATGGAGAGGCTACACAAAAATCTCATGATTTTAGGAGTTCTATTTATTTTTGTATGAAATAAATAAAATCAGATATCATAGGATTTAATAAAAGACACAAAAAAAGAAGACCATTTGGGCCGAATTTGGCCCCATTCGCCCACGTCGTTACATAGGACGACGGTTGTGGGCTGGCTCATAGAATGGTTTGGGCGTGGATACTATTTCGCAAAAGCTCGAGGTGTTTATTGAAAAAAAATCGAGAGAGGAGGGTGGACGGCGGGTTATAATTCTCTAGAGATCGAGGGCCTTTTTGAAAAATGACCGGGACTGGACCGATCTCGCCCGTTCGTCCGCCGATCGGACGGCCGGAACGGTTAGCGACGCGGCACTCTCGATGGGCCTCTTTTTTGGTCTTTGAATTCGTAGGGTAAAAGATTAGAGACATAGCTTTGTGTGTGAATTAGAGTTTATACTACGGTTGTGATATAGGTAGCTTACAACCCTTTAGAGCACCACAATATTCGCTTGGCCATTTAGCGTACAGGTGGCCCCTTGGCGCACGTCCTTAGTTTTCATAAGTGGTTAGCCGTACCCGTAGTCATGTACGGGCAATTAGGGCGCTACATATTTTTTGTACGTAAGTGGTTAGCCGTACCTGTACATCTGACTAGGCTACTTATCACAATCCACAAATAAATAATTGAGTTGGTATGAATATATCGATAATCATCTACCATCTACGTACCTCTCCTTTTTTTTTTCATTCTTGTATATACCATTTCTGATCCCTAATGTAGCCACGTCGTCGTTGGCTACTGTAGCATTGTTCCTCACTGTTCAGAGGTACCGCAACATTTCTAATAGTCATTTCGCCAGCTGCTGTTTCGAGCACCGTTCAGAGGTAAAGCACCGGATTTCCCTTCTTTACGGTGTGCCAGGGCACTGTGCAAAAGCCGAAAAACACTGAGTAAAGAAAGCCTTTGCCGCCCCCGGCAAAGAATCTGACAGTCTCTTTTGCCGCGCACTTGGTAAACCTTTACCAAGTACCTAAATGACACTCGACAAAGAAAATTAACACACGGCAAAATTCAAATCGAAATAACCCAAAAAGCAATTTTTTAATTGGGGAAGGACCCCACCGGCCAGCATTGGCCGTCCCATCGTCGCCGCCGCCCACTTTGGGGAGTTTTTCTTCCTACAGAGTCGAGTGTCATGACCCGACCGGGCCATCCGGAAGGGCTAAAAAGACCCGGGCGGCCGCCGCCGCCCATGAGGGGCCAGGGCTGCGCGTGGCGGCAAGGGGGCGGCGCCCCCGCCGCCCGCCACCTCCCCCTCCCGTCCGAGTCCGACTACGCCGTCTTCAAGTTAGGATTATCTTAGGATTTTTGTGTGTAAAAGGGAATATTCCAATCTATAAGCAAGGCCCTTATTAGGAAATAAATAAATATTGCTTGTAAAAGGTATTCCAATCGTATAAGGAAACCTTTATAGACAGTTTGCTTAGATTACAAGTCCCACTAGCCGGCTATATAAGCGAGAGGCATGTAATCTCTTTGGGAAGAAGCAAGCAATAAAAATAGTTCGTATCTATCTTGCTCCCGTCTCCACCTCCCACCGGCTACCGCCGCGCCGCCGCCGCCCGGCCGCGCCCGCGCGCCGCCCTCCGCCACGGCTCCACCGCTCCTCGCCGTTGCCGTGCCGCCGCCGCCGACGAGATCGGCAGCCCCTACGCTACCTTTGAAGCTCCAACGGCCGACGATCACGCGTCGCCCCGCCCAATCTAGCCGGACTCGACAACCGGTATCCGGAGACCGTGGCGATTCCCACCACCCATGGCTTCCGAGATGAGGAGTTCACCGCAGCAAATGAAGGCGCCCGACGACAATCGCGCCAAGATTAGCCGGTGTTTCGACGAGACGGAGACGCCGCTCTGGCCGCATGGAGTTCTCAGACGCCTCGAGGACTTCCCCCGCGCCGACGACCATGCCGGGCGGCGAGCCCGGGCCGCCGCCACCACCGGCATAGAGCCGCCCCAAAAGCGCCGCCCGGCCGCCGCCCGACCGCCGCCCCCCCTCGCTGCGGCCTCCGCCGACATTCGATCCCGCCATCCTCCAACCCGGGAAGAGGATGCCGACGCCGTCTGCGACGCACCGGCCGGCATCGATGTCATCTTCGGGCAACACCGCAGCACCGGCCGCACTCTCCTCTCCACCGACACCGCGGCCGCGCAGAGGACTCTCCGCAGTAGAGACGGCGTCACCCGGCGGCGCTCCCGGACGCGCCACCCGCGGCGCCCCAGTCCGTGGTGCCACCCACCGGCATCCCGCCCCTCCCTACGTGACACGCCCGCAAGTCCGAGAGTGCGACGGCACCGACAACCCCGACCTCCGGATACGCAGTCGGAGCTCTTGTTCGAGCTCAACTTGGACATCGACCGGATTACTACGTGCGGTATGCGCCTTTCATCCGATTGGTCCCGCTGCGCCCGGTTCCTCGATCCGTCGAGAACAGGTCCCCGCTGAGTGGGACGAGTTTACACGCCGCCGCGACGCGACTTCGGACTTCCTACCATCCTCGACACTACAGGGGAGCATGAACCGCCTTCCCTGGGGACGCAAGCCGGGCGACTACATCACCGCCGAGAACTATGCACTATGCATAGATCTTGAGGGACAGCGCCACCGTGTCAGCCTCTTCGTTGGAGGCTTGCGTGACACGCTTCGCATGACGCTCGAGTGGTTCGAGCTTCGTTCGATGGAGGAGGCCATCGACCTTGCCCGCCGCTACAACGACGACGAGCCCGCCGACGCCCGAGCCAGGCACCAACGCCGACCATGTCGGCCACCACGCTGGACCCTACCGACATCGACAGCGACATTGCCGCGGCCTGGTTGACCGCATGCCGGGCCAGCCGCGCCTTGTTGCGGGATGGACGACATCGACGGGGCCGACGATGAACGACATGATTGTTGAGCTTCACTTGGCCACGACGACCAACAAGGAGCTCGGGATCGCCTCTAACGCCATCGAGTTGCGGGCAACCGCGCCCAGTGGAGCCTCCACTATGGCATCGTGGAGGTACTTCCACCGCTACTACATCCCTGCTGTTCCGGGAGCTTCTCGGGATTTCCTTGGAGGGAGAACACACCACCGCATGGCGTGGCAGTGGGCTTCCACCTTCCCAACCGTCCAAGGGAAGATCAGCGCGTTCCCGGCGGCGTCCTCCTATTGCGGGCACGCCCGACGATTGAGGTCGAGGGCGCCACCGTCATCCTCTTTCGCCAACAACGGTGACGTCTTCTTCCGCATCGACAACGCCACCGTCGGCCAAGAAGATGGACGAAGAGAACCAGTTGGGGCCGCCCGTCCGGACACCCAAATGACCTCCTCTCGGTTTGCCTCCTTGACTTCACCTCCTCGCCGCCCACGTCGCCCGACATGTCTCTGCAGCATCGCTACACGCTAAGGTGACGGTGCCGACGACCCACACCTACACGTTTCCTCCCCGACACGCCGATGCTCGAGCCGCCGGGCACCCTCGCCCATCCATCATGCGCCGTGCATGGGCGGAACGCCCCTTCGTGCCCCCCGCCGTGCTTCAAGTTCAGCATCTACTTCGACGACCTCCACCTCGACTTCTCCTTCGCCGACAAGGGCGCCCGGTATCCGCAACGGCGACAACGACAAGTGCGGCCCTCTCGTCTTCTACCGGGCGGCGTTGTGACTTCACCGATCGGCGTGCCCTTCGCCACCACTGTGGGTTGGGCGGCGATGGCGCCGCCCCTCGTCGAACGGTGGGGACATGTCATGACCCGAGGTGGGCTAGCCCCAGAAGGGCTAAAAGGGCCGTGCGGCCGCCGCAGGTCGCCCATGAGGGGCGCTTTCGCCGCGCGGCAAGGGGGGCTAATGCCCCTACCGCGCCGCCACCTCCCTCCCCGTCCCGAGTCCGACTCGCTTCGTCTTCAAGTTAGGATTATCTTAGGATTTTTGGTGTGTAAAAGGGAATATTGCAATCTATAAGGAAGGCCCTTATTAGGAAATAAATAAATATTGCTTGTAAAAGGTATTCCAATCGTATAAGAAAACCTTATAGACAGTTTGCTTAGATTACAAGTCCCACTAGCCGGGCTATATAAGCGAGGCATGTAATCTCTTTGGGGAGAAGCAAGCAATAAAAATAGTTCGTATCTATCTCGCTCCTGTCTCCACCGCCGCCGCCCCTGCTTTGCCGCCGCCCCGCCCGCGCGCCGCCCCTCCGCCACGGCTCCACCGCCCTCGCCGTTGCTCATGCCGCCGCTTCGCCGCCGCCGACGAGAGACGCAGCCCCCTACGCTACCTTCGAAGCTCCAACGGTCGACGATCACGTGGTCGGCCCGGCCTAATCTAGCCGGACTCGACACCTGGTATCCCGAGACCAGGGCGATTCCCACCACCCATGGCTTCCGAGATGAGGGAGTTCACCGCAGCGCTGAAGGCGCTCCCTCGACGACAATCGCGCCAAGATCAGCCAGCGTTTCGACGAGATGGAGACGCGTCAAGGCGTCGCATGGAGCACGCCTGCATCACCTCGAGGACTTCCCCGCGCCCGACGACCACGCACGGCGGCGAGCCCAGCCCAGCCGCCGCCGCCACCGCGCACGGGGCCGCCCCAGCGCCGCCCTTCCTACCGCTGCCTTCGCCGACGACTCCGATCCCGCCATCCTCCACCGGGAAGAGGATGCTGACGCCGTCGCGACGACCGCCGTCATCGACGCCATCTTCGGGTAACACCGCAGCACCGACTGCACTCTCCTCTCCACCGACACCTGCGATCGCGCGGGACTCTCCGCAGAGACGGCGTCACCCGCGGCTTGGATTAAGTTGCAGCACACTGATATGTTTACTACATAATATCAAATAACCAAATTATCTCTATTCTCTGGCACCCCCAAAAAGTCTCGAATCGGAAGACTCCAATCGAAGACCTATTTTTTTTCTTCCTGTGCAATCAGCCATGTTGTTATACTGAAATATATGTGTGCAAACGGACATGCTGTTAAGTGCTGAAATATATGTGCTTGATATATATATAAGCGGCACATGCTGAAATATCTAAAACAAATAAAACAACCATGCTGAAATATATATGTGCGATCAGCCATATTAAAACAAATAAAACTGTATTTTTTTTATTTTTTCGAACAAGGGTAAAACAGTCTTTTTACATAACACTTAACACTGTTAAGTGCTCAAAACAGACGGAAGGCCCAATAAATAACCAACTTTCGTTTTGAGGCCAAATACACACATTCGAAAAAAAGGGCCAAATAAGTAAACCGAGTTTGTTTGAGGGCCAAATAAATAATTCTCCCTAATATCAAATAGCCAAATTATCTCTATTCTTTTATTCATCACCTTATTTTGCTTTTCTTTTCTGATTTATATGTATGGTTTGATTTCCAAAAAAATCTTGAATCGGAAGATTCCAATAAAGACCTACTAGCTTGCAGCCCTTATAGAGCACCGCAATATTCTCTTCGCCATTTAGCTTACTAACAAAGTTGCTTAACTGTTGTTATAGAATTTTTATTATGCTATTCATCCTCTCTAGCCATTTTGAAACCTTTTAAGGTATGGCTTTAGCAATATAGGTGACGCCTTGGCCGCATCCTTCGTTTTCATAAGTGGTTAGCCATACATGTACAAGTGTACAACCTTAATTTTGTAAGTGGTTAGCCGTACCTGTACATCTGACTAGGACTACCTATATTTATTTATTACTCCCTGGCGCAAATTAAAATGACACGGTCTCTTAAATTACACTTTAACTATTCATTTGCTTTAATATATATTATACTATTTATGCTTATAAACTTATAATCATTGAACAATATAATATAATTCTTTACAAATCTAATAATATATATATATATTATAATAGTTAAAAAATTATTATCCTAATTATTAGTCAAAGCTTTTATAGTTTGAATCTTGATAAACGTGTGCACCAGGTAAAATGGACTGGAGGGAGTATTTATTATATACTATAGTAGGATGCAACCACGTTGCTGAGCTGCTATGCATCGAGCGACATGAATGCATCGAGCGACGTTGTCGGCGATGATCAGCAGCTCAGGGACAACGTACCTTATTTTCAACCACACCATGATGCAACCACAAACAATTAAGCAGACACAATCCACAAACAAATAATGAGTTGGTATGAATTATCTATTATTGTCAAAATAAACATCACCTTTTTTTTATTCTTGTATATACCATTTCTAATTTTTAATGTAGCCACGTCATCGACTAATCGCTTGAGTTCTTGAAAAGCAAGAATTTTGTTATGATTAATTAGGAATAATTAATTAGTTAATCAAGTGGATAATAACAAACAGTTAGGTAGATAATCAGGCCCTTTCAGACCTGTACGTAGGCCTCAACCCACCGTTTGGGATGGCACCATTTGGGCCTAATGGCCTTGTATAAATCCTTTTCCTGTACATAGTTATCCAATCAACCAATCCATAATCGTTATTACATTGACATCTTCACACGTTATCGGCACTCGATAGTTCTGTCCACCGCTGAACGCCGTAGGCCAGAAGGAAGGAGAGAAACTTCACCGCGGAGTTGCTGTTCGTCTGCAAAGGTAAAGATGCCGACGATGCCTCCCTCCCCTTCCATGAATGCGATGGTCGACACCATCACGGACGTCGTCGAATCGACGTTCGCCCGCCTCAACATCGTCGGTCACCCGCCGAGATTCATGCTTCAATTTGTCGCTTCGGCGGGCGCACCGCGACATTGAAGACAGACGCACCCCCCTGCGCCGCTTCAATGGCATTCGCCCGGTCGGTGGAGTCCGCCGTTCGTCGCCGTGCACGCCTACAGTCCAGTTCGCGCTGGGAGTTTGCGCACAGCACGGCGCTGCCATGTTCGTGCGCCGCTTGGCGCTCCGCCGTCGGCGACGCAGGGCCTCTAACGCGGCATCCGTCCGCTATTCGAGGCCGACGACTTCACCGCCACCACCACTACCGTCCCTCCGCCGAGCCCCGGAATGGAGCGGGCGGCCTCATGGCCGGATGCCGTGATGCCGCCAGGTTCCACCCGAACATCGCCCGCTCTCGAAACGGAGGAGGCGGCCTCGCCGGCCGCACGCCATGACACCGCCGCACTCAACCGCAACGCCGGAGCGGAGGCTTGGCCTCCCCTGGATTTGCCTCGATATCACTCGGCTCTCCCGGCGGCGCGCCTCCACCGCCCCTTGGGACCTTGTACGCCGACATTGCTTGACGCAACGCGCTCCCACCGGCGGCCGCACTCAGCGCGACCTTGGCCTCCTCTTCCTCCTCGCTGAAGGGGGAGGAATCTCCCCGCCGCTGAAGCGGCACTATCGGGCCGGTGGGGCGCCTCCGACGCTCTTGGTTCGCCGGGAACGGAACAACAGGTTCAGAGAATTATTGATTTGCAAAATATTGCAAATAATCTGACAGACGCTTTCTCAGATTATAAAGGTGTCACAAAGTCTATCCATCCTACCAGGAACATGCCAGAAAGACTGGAGGTACCTAACAAAATCACTCACCCCCATTTTGGCAATAAGAGGGGGAGAAGCACTTCCAAGAAGCAAGATGCGAATGCTTGCAAGCAAAAGAAGACTATAAATGCATCTCAACCTTTGGTTGAAAAAGTTCTCAAAAAAAAAAAAAAAAAAAAAAAACCTTTGGTTGAAAAACACCTAGAGGACATTTCATGTCCTGTGGATATTTATAATCCACAAGCCAGCTCGAGATATGCGCATAAACACTAAGACTGGAACATCGGAAGACCCAGTTCCATCGTATTGGGAAATCATGAGGAACTAAGGGTAGATGAAATAGCTATAAATTTCATTGAGACCGGAGAATCTTGTGACCGTAAGTCCATAATAGTCGACTGTTACTTCTCTGAGGAGATTGCAAATATCCTTCAAACCGATTCGGATCCCAAGTCTATGACTGAGTGCAAGAGGCGCTCGGACTGAGATAAATGGAAGGTTGCAATAGAAACAGAGATTGCCTCGCTTAATAATAGGAAGGTATTTTTCGGCAATGCCAACACCTTCTCGTATCTTCCCCGTGGGATACAAATGAGTTTTCATCCATAAAAGGAATGAAAACAACGAAGTGGTGAGATATAAAGCAAGGCGTGGCACAAGGCTTTACGCAAAGGCCTAGCGTTGATTTCAACGAAACCTACTCTCCAAGAATGAGCGCTATAACATTCCGATACTTAATCGCACCGGCAAAACAAAATCATCTATCTATGCAGTTGATGGACATCGTGACCGCATACTTATATGGGTCATTAGATTCGGATATATACATGAAGGTTCCTGATGGAATCGGTATACCGAACCCCAAGGCAAATCGCAACATGTATTGCATTAAGTTGCATAAGTCATTATATGGCTTAAAAGCGATCCAACCGAATGTGGTACAATCGGTTAAGTGAATTCCTCAAGTTGAAGGGATACACAAATAATGATGACTGTCCATGCGTCTTCATTAAAAAATCATCAACAGGATTTTGTATCATATCAGTATACGTCGATGACCTAAACATCATCGGCAGCGAAACTGATATTAATGAAGCACGTCATCATTTAAAGACGGAGTTTGAGATGAAGGATTTGGGCAAAACCAAATTCTGCTTAGGTTTACAACTTGAGCATATATCTTCTCGTGTATTTATACATCGATCCGCCTATGTCGAAAAGGTATTGAAGAAATTCAATATGGACAAGTCATATTCAACAAAGACTCCCATGGTAGTAAGATCCTTAGATATTGAGAAGGATCCTTTTTTAGACCAAGGGGGAAAGAAGAAAAGATATTGGGACCTAATGTCCCATATCTCGGTGCCATTGAGCACTTATGTATCTTGCTAACAATACCCGACCGGGATATTGAATTTGTAGTAAATTTATTAGCAAGACATAGTGCTGTACCTACCAAACATCATTGGGTAGGAGTCAAAACGATATTAAGATATCTGAATGGCACTAGAGATCTTGGATTATTCTATGGCGTAAATCAAGATCCAATTTTGTTAGGATATACGATGCCGGTTATTTATCGATCCCCATAATGGCAGATCACAAATAGGCTTTGTATTCTTGCAAGGTGGAACAACAATATCTTGGAAGTCTTCAAAAGCAGACATTAGTATCTACATCCACCAATCATTCTGAGATAATAACTTTATATGAAGCATCACGCGAATGCGTATGGCTTCATGAGAATGATAAACCACATAATACAATCTTGTGGTATTGGTGCGAATGATACACCGACAATTATCTTTGAGGATAATTCGGCATGTGTTACTCAGATGGAGTCGATATATTAAGAGTAATATGACTAAGCATATTATTCCTAAGCTATTCTACCCCCATGAACTCCAAAAGAATGGAGAAATTGAAATCTTGCAAACTAAGTCTTGTGACAATCTAGCAGATTTATTCACAAAGTCTCTACCCTATTCCTCATTTCATAAATGCATTGAAGGCATCGGTATGAGAAGACTTAGAGATTTGCGTAAATCGGGGGGAGAATCTTTTAAGATATATCCTGTATAAACATCACATTACACTCTTTTCTTTATATGAGTTTTGCTCTTATAGAGTTTTATCATTTAAAGTTTTTAATGAGGTAATGTTAACACATAGCAATTGTCATATTATCTATTTTTTTTTCCTCACATAGGTTTTTCGAGGATAATATTTGATATATTGATCTATGATCAAAATTGTTTCTAGACTACGTCTTTAAGAATACTTAAAGGGTCTATAAACATTGGATTTATATATATCATGGCGTTTCTCCTTATTTTTCCACTGGGGTTTTTAAGGAGTTTTACCTGGTATATCGATATACTTTGATTTTTTCCCACAGGGTTTTTCCAAAGAGTTCAAGACTATGACTGACGATTATACAACGGTTCCTACACAAATTTTACAAAGCCTACACAAGATCCATTGATTAAGGGGGAGTGTTAGGATTAATTAGAAATAATTAATTTGTTAATCAAGTGGATAATAAGAAATAGTTAGGTAGATAATCAGGCCCTTTCGAACCTGTATGTAGGCCTCAAGCCACCGTTTGGGATGGCACTGTTTGGGCCTAATGGCCTTGTATAAATCCTTTTCCTGTACACAGTTATCCAATCAATCAATCCATAATCGTCGTTACATTGACATCTAAACAAATTGCACGTTTTTTTGTTACCCTGGTCCCCACAACAGGCCAAGCGATATTTTTGTCACCATTTGTCTATATATACGGAGTAGAATTTTCGAACTCAAAAATATATCAGTACATACGCTACCTAGCTGGACTGCCTTGCCAACCAGGAGGAAGGGAGAGAGATGGAGGCGCACGTGCTGGCCTTCCCATGGCCGCTGCAAGGCCACATGAACCCCATGCTCCACCTCGCCTCTGCCCTCCTTGACGCCGGCGTCCGTGTCACGCTCCTCCACACAGAACACAACCTCCGCCGCCTCATCCTCGGCCGAGTGCCCCTCATCATCCACGCCTCCGCCAACTGTCCATCCCCGACGGCCTCCCCGAGGACCACCCCCGCTCCGTCGCCCGCCTCATGGAGCTCGTGGAGTCCATGCACACCGTGGGCAGCGCAGCGTACCGCGACCTGCTGCGGAAGGAGACGGCGGCGCCGGAGCCGCCCTCCAGTTGTTCCGATGACGTCGCTGATCGTCCGCCGCCGTTGACGTGCGTCATCGCCGACGGCGTCATGCCGTTCGCCGTGAGTGTCGCCGAGGACATGGGCGTCCCGGCGCTCGCGTTCCGCACGGAGAGCGCGTGCGGCTTGCTGGCGTACCTGTCCATTCCCAGGCTCCTGGAGCTCGGCGAGACCCCCGTCCCTTCCGACGACCTGGTGCACGGCGTCCCGGGATGGAGGGGCTCCTACGCCGTCGAGACCTCCCGCGTGTCGCTGCTGTTGCGCCGGAAGGAGACGCCGACGCCGACCCGGTCCCTGTGTTGCTGACCATCGCCGACACCGTCGCTCGCTGCAGCCGCGACGCGCGGGCGCTGGTCCTCAATACCGCGGTGTCGCTGGAGGGCCCGGCGATCCCGCACATCGCGCGGTTCATGCGAGACGTCTTCGTCGTCGGACCGCTCCATGCCAGGCCCCGGCCCGCGGCGCCCGCCACAGAAGTAGAGCACGGCGGAGGCCTGCGCCGTGGTGAGGATGACGACGACGGCGGCGGCTGGAAAGCATGGCTGGACGGCCACAAGGACAGGTCTGTAGTGTACGTAAACCTAGGGAGCCTCACGGTCGTCTCGAGCCAGCAGCTCGCTGAACTCATCCACGGCCTCGCCGCCACCGGGTACGCCTTCCTGTTCGTGCTCCGCCCGGACATGGTCCACGGAACGACCTCGTCATCCGTGCTCCTCCAAGAGGCGGTCGAGACGGCGGCGGCGACAGGAGCGGGCCCCCGACAGGGCGCTGATGGTGGAGTGGGCGGTGCACCGGGACCTGCACTACGTGCTGCGGCACCGCGCGGTGGGGTGCTTCCTGACGCACGCCGGCTGGAACTCGATGCTGGAGGTCGCCGTGGAGGGCGTGCCGGTGGTGTGCTGGCCCTACTTCGCGGACCAGCAGACCGTCAGCCGATTCGTGGGAGCTGTCTGGAAGACGGGGCTGGACATGAAGGACGTGTGCGACAGGGCCGTCGTGGAGAGGATGGTCAGGGAGGCCATGGAGTCCCCTGAGATCAGGGCGGCGGCGCAGGGCTTGGCGCGGCAGCTGAGAATGGACGTCGCCGAGGGTGGACCCTCGGCGTCCGAGTTGGACCGGCTCGTCGGCTTCATCACCAAGCTCAGGTGCAGGGACGCTGCCGCTCCATCCGGAGACGACGTCAAGAATTGAATTGATTCATCTATTGCTAAACAAATAAATAAAATAAAATTGAATTTCATCGCCTGCTCTGCTTCAGGGTTGGATTAATAATAATAAAGTATTTGGGCTATCTTATATTGCATTTTGGTGTACATGCATACTTCTTCTTTTTTGAAGATTAAAATGAACTCCCGCTTCTACCATCTCTTTCAAATTGCTGTTCCAATATCTTCTTATCATTTTTTCCACACCTTCTTTTTTTTTTTTTTTTTTTATCTTACCATTATGGAATTAATTTTTTTTAAAGATTAAGAAAGAGTCAAAATAGCTTGAAATAAATAATAATTGTTTCGATGAAACCTTCTACTCATAATTGACCATTGATACGGTATAAATATAGCCTTAATAAATTAATTAACTGTCTTCTTTTACTTATTAAAACCTTATACTATTACTAATTGGACGTTCTAACGGAGCCACCACGTTGATTCTCACTAGATGCGCTAGAAAAAAAGAAAAATATTAGAAATTCCCACATTAATCAGAAACATCTAACCATCTAATCTATAGACCGACAATTGCTAACCATTAGATTACTAATTAGACGCTCCAACGGAGCCGCCACGTTGATTCTCATCGATGCGCTAGAAAAAAAAAAAAAATATTAAAAATTATCACATTAATCGAAAACATCTAACCATCTAATCTATAGACCGACAATTGCTAACCATTAGATTAGATCTACTTTATTTTCAGAAAAATTACCCACCTTTACCATTATTATTTATATATATAGACAAAAAAAACAGGAAAATTGAATCCATCTACGTTAACCCCTTGAATCCATCTAAGTTAGCCTGAAGGGGTTGTTCCAACGGAGGAAACCCACCTTTAGTATATATTTTTTTACAGTTATGAAGAGAAGCATAGATCTAAAGCTACAACAACAAAAATGAACTAAAACATACCATATTATATGTTCATTGTGTAGATCTACTCAACAAAATTGTATTTTCATTTGTCACACTCACAAAATGAGTCGCCCTGATAAGCGGAGTGATTGAATATTTAATTATTATATAAGTTTATTAGTAAATTTATTTATTTAAATTAAAGTAAGCTAGAAAAGACTAATGGGCTTGGCCCGTTAGCAATTGTAGACCCTCATATAAATATGGGGGCAACTATCGTGAGACAAGGAATCGTGAAATAATTTAGGGTTTAACCCTACCTATCTAGCTTCCACCGCCGCCACACGCCCACCCAAGCCGCCGCCACCGCCTGCCGTCGCCGCGGCACCGCCACCGCCCGCCTCTCGCGCCGCTGCCTTCGCCGCGACATCATCGATTCACGCCACGTCACGCCTCTTGTCTTTCCCTCTCGTGGACCGGGAAACGGGTTGTGACAGATTGGTATCCGGAGACCGGCGATCCAATGGCCTCCGACCGAGCAAGAAGTTCATGGAGGATGTCAACAAAGATCATCAACAACTACATCACAGCCATGGAGGCGAAATCGCCCCATCATCGCTAAATACGTTCCGCCCTCCAAGCGTTTTCTTCGCCAGGACAACGATGAGTCCACCATCCGCCACGCTTCCGACCCAAACATTCTACAACCATCGACCGCCTGCACTTTCATACGATATTGCTACAGAAATTTTCACGAAATTCCAAATGCATACAGCACCACGTAAACTCCTCCAAAAATCCCTACAGACAAAGACCACGTAGACTCCTCCTAAAATTTCTCCGAAATCCCTAGACGGACCGACAATAATTTGAAATTGTTTTTTCCGGAGTATGATGGTAAAGGATATCCTTCTCATTGGCTGTATAAATACAATAAATTTTTTCTCGCTCAAGGCATTAAAGATAATGATCAGATGCAGCTTGCTTTGTTCCACCTTCAAGAGAACGCATTATCTTGGTTTATTCATTGGGAAAATGAATTGTGTTAGCTTGACTTGGCCGTAATTTTCTGCAAAGAATTAACAGCGTTTTTGGATCACCACTACATAATCATCTTGGTGATCCGACAAACCTCTCCCGCCAACCGGAAAATTTGGACAACTACACAAATAAATTCACAAAGAACACCGAACAAGGTACAACACCTCTCTCCCAAACCATAGGTTATGATATATATTGCTTTGGGTTAACACCTCTGATTCAGATAGATGTTCAACTCCGCACCAACACCTCTCTCTATACAACATCACGCCGATGTAACTCAAAGGTAAATCATCGATGATATTCGATGTTCAAATATCACCATGGATTATCCGGCATATCTACATGTCCTACTATGCAATTACTTATCAATATCAATGGCAACAATTTATTGGGTTTATTGGATTCTCGGTTCAACACACAATTTTCTCGACTCGAATTGGCTACTAAACTGGATTTACCAAGCTCTACCTCACATCGATCTCTCGAGTCATTTGCTAATGGACAACATATAACAAATGTTGGGAGGTATGATGATGTTGAATTTTCTATTGCTACTGAAAAGTTTCAAAGCAGATTTCTTTAGCATTAAATTGGGTGGTCGTGATGTTGTCTTGGGTGTGGAATGACCGAGCTCTCTTGGAAATATTGTTTGGAATTTTAATAAGCTCATTTTGAAATTCTCCGCGCAAAGGACAACCAATCACATGTAAAGCCGGACGGAAAACTCGGCTCGTTAGCTCGCTCGGCTCGTCGCAAGCTGCGGCTTGCTCGACTTTCGGCTCGTTACGATAACGAGCCAAGCCGAAAGCAAGATTTTAGCTCGTTAGCGATAACGAGCCAACTCGTGAGCCGCCATCGAAGCTAAATGAGCCACGTTTTTCGTTGAAAATTATCGTAACATATATTAGTTTTATGTTACTTCACATTTTTGCACTCTATAAATGGTTGATATGTTAGCACATATAAGTATTTTGTTCAATTTAAAGTTGTTGGATGTATTATTTTATATTATTATCATTTTCAAGCTTTATATAAATGCAAATATTATATTTTGTTATTTTTTTATACCTGCTCGCGAGCTTAACGAGCTAGCTCGCGAGCTTAATGAGCCGAGTCGAGCCAAAGATTCTAGCTCGTTACGATAACGAGCCGAAGCCGAGCCGAGCTAGCTCGTTATCCTAACGAGCTAGACCGAAAATGAAAGCCGAGCCGAAGCTAGCTCGGCTCGCTATCCAGCTTTTAATCACATGGCACGGTCTCTCTAAGGAAACATACCCTCCACCGTATTCATATACTCCCTCCGTAATGCAAATATAAGTCCTTTTCCGTCCAAACGCCAAGCAGAGTACAAAAGAAGTCCTTCGAGAATCGCGAGCAAGCTTGGACGCCGTTGTTCTAATAAATTGCACAAAGAAACGGCAAAAATTAAAGCTACAAATGATCGAACCGCAACCTCCCCGACCGAGTGCCTCGGGAGCGCCGTGCTAGCCAATGGGCTGTGCATGCGTTGGTGTTTAGAATGCATCAAGAACCTTATTTATTAAGGGCAAACATGGAAAAATTACCCCCGATTAATGACTCCTTGGTATGCACAATCATGTCCTAAAGGACTTCTAATACCAATATGGAGGGAGTACTTTCTTCTGATGCGCCAATGGAACCTCTCGCTATGCAAATTCTAACAAATTTTCAACGGGCCTTCGGGACTTCCACCTCGGCGCGCGCTATGACCATCGAATTCATCTCAAGGATCCTACTCGACCAACAATTGTTCGCCCTTATCGCTACCCTCGGTCTGAAGAATGAACTGGAACGACAATGCTCTGACATGTTCTTCCAAGGTATTATCTGGTATAGCACTTCGTCATTTTCATCACCTGTCCTTGTTGTCAAGAAACATGACAAGACTTGGCGATTCTGTGTTGATTATCGGGAGCTCAATAGTAATACTATGAAAGACAAATTTCCAATACCTGTCATTGTTGAATTGTTGGATGAGTTAGAAGGTGCCAAATTCTTGAAAAAAACTAGATCTACGCCGAGGCTATCACCAGCTTTGCCGGTTTTTCTTCGATGATATTCTAATTTTCAACAAAATCCGGACTGAACATCTCTCACATGTGGAAGAGATCTTCAAGGTACTAGCATCTCACAATATTTTCTTAAAGAAATCTAAATGCCTCTTTGGTCAATCACAACCGGGTTATTTGGGACATATTATTTCGATTTGAGTAGCCGTTGATCCGAGAAAATTGAGGCGTGATCGCTTGGCAATACCTACGACTCTCTGCGAACTGCGAGGTTTCTTGGGACTTGCAGGTTACTACAGAAAATTCATCATGGATTATGGCACAATTGCGCGACCTCTGACAGGTCTTCTTGAAAAGGATTCATTCTGTTGGACACCTCTAGCAACAACGGCCTTTGAGCATCTAAAGAGGACATTGTCATCAGCACCAGTCCTGCAGCTTCCAGACTTCAACAAATTGTTCGTGGTGGAGTGTGATGCTTCTGGTACAGGTATCGGTGCTGTTTTACATCAGGGCAATGGTTCAATAGCTTACTTCAGCAAACATTTGCCTGATAAGTAGAAAAAGTTGGCTGCTTATGAACGAAACTCATAGGGTCTGGTAACAATAGTCAAAATTGGCGACCGTATCTCCGGGGCCGCCCCTTTATTATAAGGTCCGATCATTATAGTCTTAAATACATTTTGGATCGCGTCTATCTACCATTCCTCAACATCAATGGGTTAACAAATTACTTAGTTATGATTTTACTGTGGAATACAAACCTGGTAAATCCAATGTGGTGGCCGATGTATTATCTTGTCGAACACCGATGAATCTTCTATTATGGCTATGTCAGAAATTCAACTGGGTTTGTTTGATCGATTACGTGAGGAAATTGCATTCAGTGATGAAGCCATAAGCCTTATTGATTCTATAATCAAGGGTAAGGATTCAACATGGGAAGTTCGTAATGGGTTGATTCTGTTCAACAAAAAGGTATGACTTTCACAATCATCCAAGCATCTTCGACCATCCTTCATGCAATTCATGATTCAAATCATGAGGGAATACAGAAAACATTGCACCGATTTCGCCAAACTTTCTTTGTTAAACATGATAAATGCATTGTCAGCAATTTTGTGAATGATTGCTTAGTATGCCAACGCAACAAAACTGAACATCTTCATCCAAATTGGACTTCTTCAACCTTTACCGGTTCTAGAACAGATCTGGGGGATATTTCCATGGATTTCATTGAAGCACTTCCGAAAGTTGGCACCAAGTCGGTAATTCTAACAGCTTATTGATCGTTTATCCAAGTATGCCCACTTCATACCCCCTCTCTCACCCGCATACACAAAGAACCCGGTAGCTCGAAGTTTTTCTCTCGAGATTGTAAGATTACATGGTTTACCAAGGTCCATTGTTAGTGACCGAGATGTGGTTTTCACAAGTCAATTTTGGCAAGAGCTCTTCGTCGATCGGCCCAACATTATTTTATCTCCAACATCGCCTATCATCCTCAAGCGATGGACACGCCAAGGTAGTGAACAAGATTATTATTACAATGTATCTACACCGCTTGACTGTGACAAACCAAAGAATTGAGTAAGATGGTTACCATGTGCGTAATATTGTTATCGGAGTTATTAAAAGTCACCCGACATTCCTACGCCCACAGCAATCGAACCTCGGTGGCCTCTTCGTGGCTCGACACCTGTCCTGCATATTTTTCCCTTTGCCACCGCCCGCACACACAAAGACACACTCTCGGCCCCGCAGCCCCCACCGCGTCCAGCGCAACGACTGTTCTTCTCCCCTCCCCCCGCACCTTCTCACGCCGCCCAACCCTAGCCGCCACCATCTCTCCTCTCCGCGCCGGCGCCGTCATCGCTTCCTCCTCTTCTCTCCGCCACGCCGTGTTGGAGGAGCGCCACCCCCTAGATTTACGGGCGTCCCTCCTCTTCTCTCCGCCTCGCCCGTGTTAGAGGAGCCCCCGGATCTATGGGGACGTGGTGTTCGCCATGGCGACGCCGCGTGGCGGGTCACGCCATGGTGGAGCGGCGGTGCTCACATGCTCGAGTCGAGCCCAGATGCAGGACGGGCGTCAGCACTGCGGTTCTTAGATTGCTCAGTAAGCGCGACGCGAGCATGAGGGTATGGCGCTGCAACATCTCAACATTCTCTCCAAAATGTGTTCACATTAAATCAGTTGTGTTCTATCCTTATATGTCTTCATTACTTTTTCTTTGATTCTGTGCACTCCACTCGAGCTTTTAGGTTCAGAAATTCATGTATTCACGAAAGCATCTGACTGGGTTTACAATCAGAAATGACAACCCAGTCTTCTTTTGAAAAGCTTTATTTTAGAATACAAGATGCGCAATACTGATGTGCGCCAAATATACAAGGGGATGGCATGCCGAATGTGCGTCCCCAAACCCCAAATATGTCAATTAATCTGATTTAGCTGATGACATAGTACTATCTTCATATATATAACTCCTTTTTTTTGTTATTTCCTGCCTTCCATCGCAACTTTATGCCACCTTCAACCAAAGTGTTTGCCTAATGCAAAGGTCTTCAAGATGTCTGATGGTGTCGGTGCTTTAATCAATATATTCAGTTGTTAAGATGGTCCGAGATGTCTAATGCAGTTAGCGACTTGTTCTTTCATTTATGTGAAAAAGTCCATCAACTGAGGTGCTTGCTCCGAAACATAAATTAATGTTTCTATAACCAGTTTTATAAAGTGCTACATATGTTTATATTATATATGAAGTTGTAAACCTATTATTTTTTAATATATGTACTTTGAGCTTTATTTTTCCCTATTTCCTAGAACTGAACATTCTGACTTGTGTTCTTTTCAGGATTCTTGGACATTGACACTTGGCAATCAGCAGTAGTGTCGAAGGAACAGAAGATGATGATGTACATTCAGGAGCCTGAGCATATTGTGCAGAGTAAAACCGTCATTTATGGTAAGACAATTCTTGCAGCTTGCCTTAGTAATTCAGTCTCCAGACTGCCACAAGAAGAGGTTAGCGCTGACAATAAATTTCTAAAATCGTTTCACCTGCATATTGTATTGTAGCTTCTGTGTATGTAATATGACAACTTATTAATTCTAGGACTTGTGCATCACTTACCAACACTACTACAGAATTGAACTTCGTGGCGGTTTTTTTTCGATTTTCCGCGGCGGATATTGAAACCGCCACGCAGCTAGGGTCACGGTTAATTTCAATGCCCGCCACGGAAAATCGATTAACCGTGGCGGGCCCAGATCTGGGCCGCCGGGCCGTTAGGGTTTCAGATGCGCCGCCGCAGCCGCCATGGAGGGGAGGAGGTCGGCCGCCGGGAGGAGAAGGAAGAGCGCCGCCGACGCCTCCTCCACGCACTCGCCCGCCGGAGGAGGGGGAGGGCCCCGGATCCACGCTGCCGCACGCCCGCCGCCGGATCCACGCTGCTTCGCCCGCCGGATCCATGCGCGGCTTTCGCCCGCCGATCCACGCACCGCCGCCGCCGGAATCCGCCCGCCGGAGGATGCACGAGCCGCCGCCTCGCGTGACGGAGCACCTCTTCCCGACCTGCCGCATGACGGAGCACCTCTTCCCGGCGCGGCTTCGCCCGCCCCCCGGATGTCGCGAGGGAGAAAGAGGGGACGGGGTGAGAGAGGGTGGCGGCCGTGTGGTGGACGGGAGTGAATGGATTAGGTAGAGAAAAAATCTTAGACTCGCTATATATATGAAGTGCTTCAAAATGGGCCTCGCTGGGCTGACCGGTTGGGCCTCATTTTCCATGGCGGGCTCAGTTATGAAAACCGCCACGGTTAATTGATTTACCGTGGCGGTTATTTAACAATGCCCGCCACGGTTAATCCATATTAACCGTGGCGGTTATTTTACAAAAAACCGCCACAGAAAATCGATTAACCGTGGGCGGTTTTCCCCGGGCCGGGAGGGTGCCAAAGAGTCTATTTTCCGTGGCGGTTTCTCAAATGCCCGCCACGGAAAATCAAAACGAAAACACCACGCAAAAAATCAATCCTGTAGTAGTGCAACCAAGAAACTTTTCACATATGGTGCTGCAGAGCCCTATAGGTACTCCTCACTCCACTTTACTTGCCTTGATCGAACTGTTCAATGATTACATACAATCTATAAACATCATACCTTGCACAAACTGGTTCAGGTAATGTATCTCTGATGATCTTCTTTCTATTTACAGGGTAGTTCGACTGCTAAAAATACTCAGCATCATGGGGCCTTGTCATTTTAATGATCAGCTTTGCGTTTTTGGAAACCTCATTGGCTCCAGATTTCACGCATCTGGATTAGCATTCTAGCTAATTTCACTAAGATGTTTTGTAGCCATATAATGAATAACTGAATTAGAAGTACAAGGGCTAGCTGTGAGTGCAGTGATCATGCATGTACTGAATGGCTATGTAATGGATGGCTGAACAGAATCATAACATGTTTTGGTGGCCATATAAAACCGTGATTGTGCTATTGGAATGGGAGAAGTGATTGGTTTCATAATTTTGCTACGTATTTGTTAGTGTGATATATTTGGGTGCTGATAATGTGGTTATGATGACAATGACTATAAAAGCAATGTTTGTGCCTTTGTGGTTAGATCTTAGTGTTATTACTATTTAAAATTATTAAACCCCTGTCCATCTAGCAAGGACAAAAGCTTTAGTTTTCGAATCATTGTAGGGCGCCCAAAGGGCGCCAGATGTTCTAGTAATACTTCATATCATACATCCACCAGAACAACACCATTTAATCTGGTCTATGGGCGCGACCCTCCTACAATCCTAGGCTACAATCAGGGTGAGACAATGTTACCATCAGTAGATGCCTTATTATCTCAGCGTGATGCTTTTCTCAATTAGACAAAGGTTCGTTTACAATTGGCTCAAGATTATTACCGCAAATACTTTGATGCTAAACATACAGAGCGACAGTTTAAAGTGGGTGATTATGTCTGGCTCAAACTTTTATCCCGATCTGCGACAACTATATCAACATTATACAGAGGCAAGCTCTCTCCCAAATATTTTGGACCCTTCAACATCAGCAAAATTATTACTCCAGTTACATATGTGTTGAATCTACCTGCTGAACCCACATCCACAACGCCTTTCATGTCAAAGATGCTTAAACCACACCGAGGGAGATTCCTATTGATATCCTGCATTGCTAATGTATTCAATGAAGGTACACCGGTTCCCGAATCAGATCATGCTTAAATCAAGAGTCCAAAGAAGGTCAGCTTCATGTGCTCATCAAATGGAAGAACAAGACAACTGTAGATGCTTCGTGGGAGGATGCTGAATTATTCAATAAGATATATCCAGAATTCCAAACGAGGACGAGCTGAATCTCCGTGGGGGAGAGATGTCACACTCACTCAATGAGTCGCCCGGATAAGCGGAGTGGCTGAATATTTAATTATTATATAACTTTATTAGTAAATTTATTTTGTTAAATTAAAGTAAGCTAGAAAAAAAGACTAATGGGCTTGACCCGTTAGCAGTTGTAAACCCCTCATATAAATATGGGGGCAACTATCGTGAGACAAGGAATCAAGAAATAATTTAGGGTTTAACCCTACCTATCTAGCTTCCACCGCCGCCGCCGCCCACCGCCGCGCGCACGCGCCGCCCAAGCCTCAACATCCGGTTGGGTCCCAAATAATTTGGAAAGGTTTAATGAATGTGAAAGATTGCTTTTTGACTTTGGCCGTTTCAACATTAAGGATGGGTCCCAAACTAGATTCCGTTCGACATCCGGTTGGGAAATAAACCCCTAAAAGATAAATTTCCTTCCCTCGCTTAATATTGTGCGATCAAAACAAGACTCGGTGGCCCAAGTACTTAGCACCGTCCCCGCTAAATGTCTCGCTCAGAGACATTGAAGTGGTGCAAACCTAGCCGCTTGTCACAGAATTGTTGCTTCGCTACAAGACGAGATTAATTTAACAGTGATAGAGATTCTTTTGTATGGGGGGCTAAATGCATCCTGACGTTTTTTCAAGAAAGTCTATATATGCCGCGTTAATTAACAATGGTGTTCGAAAGTGTCACAGATATTTGGCGTATAAAAAGTACCAATGAAAATTAAAATTTTCTTATGGTACCTAAAAAGGGTGTTACTTTAACTAAAGATAATTTAGTTAGACGTAAATCGAATGGTGACAAGAACTATTCTTTTGTCATCTTCCGTAAAACAATTCAACACCTATTTTTAGTGCATTCACGCCAAATTTCGTGGCCTTATTTGTACATTTATTGTTTGGTTTATTACCACCGTCAAATTTGGGTGACCTGTTTGAGCGATGGACTAAAATTGCAAAAATGTATAAATTCATTGTTATTAATGGCAGAACTCGAGAATACTTTGGGCAATTTGGATAACAAGGAATGAAAAGGTTTTTGATAAATGTAGACCAAAATTTTTTTTACAGGTGCTATTCAGGGGGAACCCATTGGCTACGTCGAGTGGGTAAATCTGAAGATCAGCGTGACCAAATAGTACAGGCCGGGCAAAGTACCTTGAAACTTCAAGCGCCAGCTTTTTAGCTCCAGAGGATGGTTATCTACACGATTTATTGGTCATATTTAGATCAAACCATATTTTGTTTTTTGTTCATCCAAACTTGGCTGGCTGGTTGTTTAGTTACAGCGTTTGGTGCCCGTATCAGTATTAGTAATAACTTACTTGATTCTATCCGTTGATAGATGAAGCCGGTATCTAAAAAAATGAATGTCAAACCCAATATAAATGGCCTCTGCACAAAACTCCATGAAATCCCCCCAAATAAACGCCACGAATTAGATGATTGTTAGAGTTATAATATAACATATTTTGAGAAAAATAAAAAACTGCACTTAATCACATTGTCACGCCATCAGCAGAAGACCACAGGGTGAAGAAACCACCCATTGTGGCTCGTCCAGCACTACAGCCTTACACTTAACAGAGGCCCAAGAAGTTGCTCAAAAAAAAAAAAAAGAAGCCCAAGAAGAGCCCATGGGTCAGGCGTCTAAATAGACATGTCTCAAGGCCGCAGTGGGCTGAGTACCTAGGAGAGGGAGCAGCTGCGCTGCTCGTAGGTATGAGCTGTGTGAAAGGTTCTGTTTGCAAATAATTCTCTGTTTTTATTCTCAAAAAAAAAAACAATTCTTTATGTTTTTAATAACAAAGTTTACCATAGAGTCTTTTTGCTAGGTAGGGTTGAATTGATTATATAACTGTATTCCCCTAGTGCGTCATTTGTGGCGCGTCGTTGTAACTTTTAACAATTCTCGCCTTAATACAAAAGATGTGCTAGCCTTTTTACCTATTCGAGAAAAAAAAAAATATAACCATAGAGGAAAACGTTGTTGGGAATGGAAGATGATAAGGACACGCCTACTATGCCCAATAAAATGCCCCAATCTTTCACGATGCAGCAGCAGTCTCAAAATGAAATGAATACTAATCTGAATTCTGATGCCACTAATTTAATACTCAGATTAATTTCTCTCGACAGAATACAAATAGCAACTCTTCACGGCAATATTTAGATCAAAGTATTTGATTGATCAAACACAGCACCATGCATGAAGCCATGCCAACAGCACTAACAATATAGCAGTAGTAATTCGGTTGGACTAAAAATAATTTGATCTCTCAAATAAACAATCAGGCTAGCAGCAGAATTATTACTCATAGACCAAATAATCCAATTGATTATCCAACTCAAGCAGCGATAGATAAATAAAGGGATCAGCTTACAATGGTTGCAAACCAAACCCTAGGATAATTCTTCCACCCGCAGCCTTGATGACCGCAATCAGAAGAAGGGGATTCCACAGAAATCCAGAGTACACCCAAGATCAAACTTGATCGCACTCAATTCTCAATCCATCGGATCGGCTGGATAGATGAGAGGAGGCAACCTCTCGTTGTTCTTCGGAGGAAACCCTCGACGAAATAGAACTCTCAATAAAATCTGATCTGCCTATTACATGGCCGGCTAGCCAATATAAGTGCACGCAGGCACACATGCTGAACCAAACATGCCTGGTCCAGCACCCTTATTTAGCATTACTAAAAATAAAACTCAACTTAGACCACAACATAGAAATATGAACCTCACGTAGCAGTTGCATCCAGCGATTGGATGTTGGCACTTGCATGCAACGCCTCCTTGTAATACTCACCTCTAAAGATCATGTGATGTCGACATGCATAGAACCATTATACATTTATTTCTTTGGCTTCTTATCATCTTTCTTATTCAAATTAATTCCTTTGAAAATAAGCTTGGTCTCTAAAGGTGTCGTATTAGATATGACTCCTTCCTTCATCTTGATTTTCTTTGCATCATATAAAAATGTACCAAGCTGAATAATTTGAGGAGCCATGGGCTCATCATCCTCTCTCCTTGAAACAAAGCCGTCCCTCGGCTTTGGCATAATCTCAACTTGTTTCTTCATCTTTGTAACTATTAAATTTCCATCTTTCTTGTTGTCTTTGTGTTCCACAATATTAGATAGAGGACCAAAGTGTATAGGTGATTTATGAATGACAATATCTGCATTTTTCAACTCCTTGCAATGACTATCAGAACCTTCACCCAAAGAATTAATAATCACACTAGAATTCCCTTTGAAAGTTATATCATGCTCTGATGGCTCATTAAGTTCAGCATTGATCTCGCAAACCTTCTTTGCAGCAAGAGTGTCTTTTGTCATCGCCACATGGTTTCCAAAAATATTATTGGAGATAGAACCAAATTGAAGTAATGGTATAATTGGCTTGTCAATCATGGACTCACTAGCAGCAATAGGAGTATTCACATCAGAAGAGCTGAGTAATGTGTATTGTGTTCCGTTTGCATAGGCAAGGGTATGTCCTCAACCATTTTTTCAGAGAAGCCATTGGATTAATTGTCAGTGATGTCATTTTATTACACGACTGAAATTACAAACGAGTGGCTTGTTATTATCTATTGGACGTCGTGCCGATTCTGCAGGAATTTCCTGAACCACTGCGCGGAGAGCTTTGGAGTCCTTTCCTGTGTTTTGTAATCCACATAGTATAGTCCAAACCTGATAGTGTATCCAAAGAGCCACTCAAAATTGTCAACCAGAGACCAGACGAAATAGCCACGAACGTCAGCTCCACTCCTAGAATAGAAATCACACTCTGTATTATGTTAATCAGGACCATTTAATCTGATACTCTAATCTTTTCAACAAAATCATACAGCTGACCTGATAACTTGGGCAACCTTTGTCATATAGCCGTCCAGATACTTTATCCTATCATTGTCACTGAGCCAATCCTGCATACTAGTGTAGTTATCTCCACCCTGTCCATAGCCTGTAGCAGTTTTGTTTAGAACAACAATATCTTATTAGAAAATAGAAATAGGGAAGAAGTAATAATGCCAGTTGGATTTTATTTGTTCAAGCTTATATATGTACCATTTTCAGTGATGAACATTGGCATATTGCCGTATCTCTCCATGATGTAGCTGACTATCTTCTCTATCCCATCTGGGACATCATAGTAGACGGGCATTGCAGTCTGCAAACACAATGAAGCAGATTCAGATACACCATTCTATTTGAAGCATCGATGATTCCTTTTACTACTGTAAATATAAAACGAGCTTACCGGGGCTCCAATGGGAACTCCATTCCTTTCCCCTGTGGCGGCTACTAGGGCGTTCACACTGTACTGCACCGTTGCACAATTACCTGAAGAAAACATGCAGTCCTTGGCGTACAGGCTCGTGTAGTGGTTGATGCCGATGAAGTCCAGGCTGTAGTTCAGCTTCCTTCGATCTTCCGGCGAGAAGCTCGGCAGCCTCTCACCTAGAACCCGGCGCATCTCCGGAGGGTAATCGCCGAAGACTAATGGATCAAGGAACCTCCAAATCCAAAGGAAATTACAGGAGACTAATGTTTGTCAGGAATGCACAACAATTAATCAAGTAGCTTGAATTAGTCCTATTAGATTGATTGATATCTAGTTTTAATTTGATTTTTATTTCCTTACCATGGAGCATCAAACGCCAATGCTCGTTCAACCGCCAGCCGGTCCTCGGGACAATCTTCCTCAAATGGCTCATACCAAATGGTGCACATCGTAATGCCAACCAAGCCATTCTGTTTGCTCTGATGATTGATATATATCGTATCAGCAAGCAGGAAGCAATCGTTTAACCTGAGCAGTCAGCTCACAACCCTGAAGATCGATGACAGGGCTGAATTAACAGTAGCACACCTGGTACTTTTTCTTGTATATTTCGATTGCAGTGGCATGGGACAGTATGGCATTGTGTGCAGCCACGTAGGGCTCAAGGTCAGAGTTGCCTTGAGAGCAACCGTATGCCTGTGAGCAACGGCCGGGTGGGTAGATACCAAGCATGTATCCATTCGTCACTACAACATTTGGCTCAGTGAGAGTGGTCCAGTACTTGACGCGGTCGCCGAATGCATTGAAGCATACGTCTGCAAAGTGCCCAAAATCTTCCCTGGACAGGTAGAGTAGAGACAGATTTCTGAAGATTATTTATCAGTGTCACCATGATCGTAAATGCATACTAACATATACGTATATAGCTCACGGAGCAAACTGCGTGTCCACTTACTGTATCTCTGTGCTAAGCCAAGCCCCGTATCTGTCTTCGAGCTCTTGTGGAATGTCATAGTGGCTCAACGTCACAAATGGTTGGATTCATGCTTCATTTCCAGCAAAACAAGTGTTGCATTGTTTGGGAATAGCATATATATGTAACTGACGAAGTTCAGAACTCTGTGTGCTAGGTAGATAGAAATACCTTTAAGCAGGAGCGAGTTGATAATTTTGTTGTAGAAATCAATGCCCGCTTGGTTGACATCACCGAATCTTCCTTCTGTCCTCGAGCCAATACAGCAATTTACGCCAAGAGTTTTGCCGCGATATATTATTTATTAGAAAGAATAAGGTAATTCAGAAGGAGTATTATATCCAAAGAACTCACTGGGAAGAACTCTGGCCCATGATATGGAGAACCTGTAGGCATTTACACCAAGAGAGTGCATCAGCTCAACATCAACCTGACAAGAAAAGCACACAAGATATATATAATTAATTAGGACAGTATATATAGATTATGTGGAATAATAATTTTCATTATGTACGTACACAGTTAATTAGGAATCGTTGGTACCTCGTAACGGTGATAGTGATCATCTGCAATATCTCCGTTGCTCCCATCTTGGATGCTTCCTGAAATGAAATATATAAGTTCACAAGTTCAGGTGGCCTCTTATCAGCTGGATGAAATGCACATTTCGCAAAATACAATGTTGCAACTGCAACGAGTCTGCTTGAGCTTCTTGCAAGGACGACTCCTGGCAACGAGTCTACTTTTAAATTTGTTTATTTAGTTAGACTATTTGTTTTTTTTCGAAAACGCAGGAGAACTACGCTTCATTATATTAAGAAGAGAATAAAGCGCAAGAGCCTAATCAACACCCCAGTACTCCCACACACCACACACACACTCACGCCCCAAATTGTTTTAAGGATTATATTCGCGCCGGGCATAGAACCACACAAGGCGACCACTACTGAGCTAAACACTTTAACTACCAGGGAGGATGAGGGCAGTTAAGGGCATGGCCGACGGGGGCTACAGCCCCGTACTGGCCCAACACAATTTGGTCAGACCACACAAGCAAGCATACAGTAGGGAGGTGTGCCTCCCAACGCGAACAGTGAAAAGATTCTTTTCATGAACGGCAACCTCTATCCCATTCTCTGCTCTAGAAGCAGTAGTTTTTTCTCCACAACGCATTGCTCGCTGTTGGCTTCGACTTTTTGTCAGGTGAGACCATCGCTTCTCTTGCAAGAGACCATGAGCACCTGCGAGGGCGATGACATGGAGTGTCTACACGCCTAGCTGGACGTTGGGGCGTACGCCACCCTATAGCAATGGAGAAGCCCTAAGAAAAAGTTAGGGTATTTGTTAGCTGGTTGTTAGCGAGTTTTCAATTGGTGCTTTGTTACCTTTTACTTGTTTCTAAGGCTGACACATCACTAGCTGACGTGTGTGATCTTAACAATTAGAAGAGAGATGGATTGGGCATATTTGAAATGTAGGCCTTGTTCTATTGCTAAGGCTATCTCCAACGGCCCATTCCAAATTTGAGACCCAATTCCTGGAATGAGTCATACACAGTAAATGGATCACTCCCGTAAATTCTTCCTTCTCCAACTGGACACGCATATGTCCAACGCACCCCACGCTCTGCTCCTCGGCGGCTGTGCCCGCTCCCCGCCCGGCGAGCCACCTTTGGCGGAGCCTCACCGCGGCCCAAGGCGTACCTAAGGCTCGACGAAAAACTTCGAAACTTCGCTAGCTCGCTCGACTTCGCTCGTTAATGGCTCGGCTCGAGCTCGACTCATTTTATAATGAGCCAACTCGTTTTGTAATGAGCCAGCTCGTTTGAGTTGGCTTCATGAGCTGCTCGCGAGCCATAACGAGCCAAGATAAATAACAATACTGTATAGATCAATGGAATCGATCAACGAAAGACAATGGTATCACAGTCATAAATGATAGCATACTTATATTTTCCATTGCAAAAATTCATATGTGTTTTGTTTCTTTCATTTTATATATGCATGTGATGTGTTTCTCGCTAATTTGCGGTTATAATTTTTGTGTATATGGTTTTGTGCTTTTTGGCTTGCGAGCCAAATGAGCCAGCTTCGAGTTCGCTAACGAGCGAGCCGAAGCTAGCCTTCGGCTCATTTGTATAACGAGCCATAACGAGCCTAGCCACTAACGAGCTTAGCCGGCTTCCCTAGGTGAACCTCCCGCCCGACGAGCTTGCCGGGAGAAGAGGGAGCCGCCACGCCCGAGCTCATCGGGAAGACGGTGTGGGCGGATCTGGCTGAGCGCCCGGCAACCTCTCGCCCGCCGCCCGCCCAGGCGAGCGCGCATGGGTGAGAGAGCGGCTCGCTTGCCGGAAGAAGACCTGAGCTCTTGCCACTCACCGCCGTCGGGCCAAGCTCCTTCCTCGTTGTTGTAGTTCGCCTTGGGGCGGAGGCCGAACAGCGTCTCCTTGATGGCTCCGGCCGCTGGCCCGCGGCGAAGGCGGAGGGGGCATCCTCGGCACCACCGGTGGGGCTGGTCATTGAGATGCGTCGCGAGGTGGACGACAGGTTGCTGGTCCGAGAGTTTATACGGTGGAGACAGACGAGGCATATTTGCCCGTTGCATCGCCTGGCACGCAAAATAGGGGCCGCGTTTGCGTTTTCTATTGACATCGGTTTTTATACCCAAAAAACTGTGCGCGATGTACTTTTGCCTATACGTCCACGGTTTGCGTATCCTCTTGGAGACAGTCTACGAATTTTATTTAGCTCTCGCTCAGCTTCAATTTGATCGCAGTTTTGGTCCTGCCATGGCATGAATTTTGTGTCCCTCTTTTGGTTAGAGCAAGTGCAATGATTTCGCCTGCTAGCCGGCGAAATGGACTCCACCGTGGCAGGCATTAAATGCAGCAGGGAGCAGCAGCAGCTTTGCAGC
Source organism: Hyparrhenia diplandra (assembly GCA_015847255.1). Classification (NCBI taxonomy): domain Eukaryota; kingdom Viridiplantae; phylum Streptophyta; class Magnoliopsida; order Poales; family Poaceae; genus Hyparrhenia; species Hyparrhenia diplandra. The sequence goes on along the minus strand of JADLZK010002241.1, from coordinate 377,333 downwards.
AGCGCATGCAAGCAATGGAAAGCAAGCTGAGCAGGATAACAGCCAATAGGAATGCAGCTAGGCACATCCCGCCGGCTTGAGGCCGGCGTTTTGCAAAACGCCTGCTCCACGCCACCGTGTGCGCCAGCTAGGATTTAGCCAGCTTACCGTCCATTGTAATACCTGCTCTTAGGCTTGCCAAGTACTCAAATCAAAGTAAACTAGTAAAGTATATTGTCAGAAGAAAAGGACAGTCTTTGACCAAGATTGTGGGAAGCTGAAATCTCCCAGTGAGGTCATTTTTCCGTTGCTCCCAGCCCTGGCTATCCACATGCTTCAGATAAGCTGATTTTTTAACCCCTCTCTCTGCTGGCACACAGTCAGAAAAGAAGTTTCCGGTACATAGGTACGAGGAGCACGGTACGTGGGACGTAGTAAGCTTTGAGAGTGAATTCTTCAGTGTTGGGACCAAACTCGTTCCCGGGACACGGAACGTGGCACCGTACCACATTCCCGGTGATTGTGGTCTGGCAGTCATGGTACTGCTGCTATGGGAGCTGAGCTCGACCTCTCCTAAACGTGTCTCTTTTCTTTCACACTAGTATAGTGCCCGTATGCGTTGCCACGGTTTTATTTAAGGGATGCACTTAAAAACGACCGGACGATAAGATTTTTCCATAGTTCTTGTCTCACTCAATTGTTAAGAAACATTAGTTCAGACCAAAACACACAAAGCAACGTAGTCTGAAAACATAATAACGAGGTAAACTAAACAAAGAGTATGTGTTTGTCATCAGGCTTTAGCCTAGTTCCCCAAAAGAAGGCATCACCTAGTGTATCGTTCAGGTTCATTTGCTTGTTTCCGATGGAGATGGAGTTCTGCCACTTCCAAATGTGCCAAGAGTAAAGCAGCGAAAAAGTTCCAAAGTTGCTTGCTGGGATATAGTCCGGGCACTAAATTTATTATTGCATTTCATTCAGACAAACAGAGCTTATCCAAACCACCCTGGGAAAAAAACAAGGATTAGGATAACTGTGAATTGAACAACCACTGTCAGCCAACATTATGATGGTTTACTGAAAGTCAAAAGCTGTAGTATTTTCTAAGGACATGACGATATGCTTTGGTGAAAAATGATACGGCTCTGACCGCAATACCTTGCTGTTTCGGCAGTGGTTTATTCAGAAAGAGTCTTAAGCCCTCAACATCACTTCACTTGTGGGCGCCATACATGTGTGCATGCTACCAGATCCAGTGCCGTTGCTTAACAGCTTACTGCATGATGAAGGATAGCATTAGCAAAGCTTAAGGTTGGAGTGAGATATGACATGCAGCATCCTTGCGAATCACTTAAACAAGCTTTATGCTTATGGTCTATGAGGCAATTTTCAAAAATAGAAATGTCCAATCCAAAGTAACCTAAGGGTGCCTTTGGTTGGGCTTTTAGCTGCTTTTGCTTTTGTCAAAAGCCAAAAGCCAACCAAAAGGCTCAAAAGCCACAGCTGCTTTAGGCCAAAAGCAGCTTTTCACTCTAGTACAAATTGAAAAGCAGCCCTCCCCTTTTCAAATTTCTTTTTGGGACAAAGAATTACCCACTTGCCATCGGTTATGAAACGAAACGTTATTTTCTTTTTGTTTCTGTTCGCACCTTCCGACGACACTGACCTGCAGCTTGGCCAGCGGCACCGCCCCCTGTGCTTCCTCAACACCAGTCCGGGCGGCGTGACCCGACATGTTCCTCTGCTCGATGCGGCGGGCGCGTCACCAGGCTTCTTCCTCAGCTCCGACGAAGCTTGCGGCCCCTGCTTCTCTCCCTCCGGCGGCAGCCTCCCATCGCCCCCATAGCCTCTTGTCCGCCCCAAGCGCACCGGCGAGGCCTTGGCATACGGGAGCTCCGCCCATACCTCCGCCGAAGCCCCAAGGCTGGCTGCGCGAGCTCACAGGTCTGGCCGCGCGAGGCCCCATGGTTGGCCGCAGCTCCCATCTCGGGCGGCAGCGCGAGATCTGATCTGGCTTTGTCCCCATCCGACCCTGCTCCTCCCCAGGTCCGGCCGTGCAATCTGCCAGGTCTGTTCGCGTCGTCAACGGGGAGATGGCCACGACGCGAAGACATGAAGCAATTGGACGTGAAGCAATTGGCTGGGCCTCGATTCGCGAGAGTGCAAGATGTTTCGATGCCTGGTCTATGCCATGGAGAACACGTGACGTTCTCTAGCAATTTTCACTATAGAAAAGTAAAAGAACAAATACAATACAAATACAAGAATTCATACTTGCAGGAATTAGTGAACTTAGAAAATTTTTTTTTTTTTTTTTTCAAAATAATCATTTTTAAATTCCAAAATAACCATTTACATGCAATAAGTGAATGGAGAGTAATTATCAATTTGCATTTGCATATAAACAGTTTTCACAGCCTACGGTTCCACAGTTGCTCTAACCAAACGACCTTCTGCTTTTCCACGGCTGCTTTTCCACAGCCTACAGCTCACAAAGCAGCTTTTCCAAAAGCCACAGCCCAACCAAACGCACCCTAAGTGTAGAAACACTATTTACATATCTGCTGGGTGGTAATTTGTGTAAACAATAGTCATGGTTCTACTCATAGCAGTAATATTTGATAGCAACAAATTGCTGGGAGTTATTCAAGGGGAAAAAAAAAGTTAGGAACTCACCTTCTATTCTTTGTTGAAGCATAACCTATGTTCTTCGACTGAACCCCTCTTGCAAATAATTTGTGGTGACCCCCAAATGGAACTCCCTGTTAAGGTTATGCAGTTACGCAATTCTCAGAATGTCTGCAAAATCAAAGCTTACTGTCAGACTCTACTTTGGAAGCAAAAGTCTATATATAAGCGAAAAGAATATTTACCCCACTCCAGATGAGCAACACACAAATCAAGCAAAAAAAAAAAAAAATGCCTTACAATTATTTGAGTCAGCACGTGCGTATACCATAATACCAAAAAATAATTCTTAGTATTAATGTTCACAACATTCCATTTGTAGCTAATTATTAATATTAGCCGAGTTTTCACCGAGCATATGTGGGCAGGGGAAACCAGCTTGGGCGAAAAAACTGCTCTCATGGATAATAGAGTGGACATTTTAGAATCTCAGATGTCCTATTGGTGCAGCAAAACACAAAATAAAACGAGATGGGCAATCTCAGTGAATAGATGTGCATACCTATCCAAACCAATGGTGGGCTGTCATTTTTGAAGTTTTTCTTGTTTATTTGTTACATAATCAGGAATTTGTCCAGATTCAAAGAACAGTCTACCAATATTGTAATAAACTTTATCAGAATTGTGGAACTACACAGATCCAGAGTGAGAAAAAAAAAAAAATATAAACTAATCAGTGAAGTTTCCAACAACTATCAAAACATTAATTTCTAATTCAGGTTCAGGTTAGTACCTTGCATTTAGGCGACTCGGATTCAGGATAAACTCTTTCCTAATCATGCAGTTTTACCATACAGAGATGAACATGACGAGCTGCTGGGCATCAGATATATATGAACAAAACAACGTATCACCACGACATCACAATCTGGGGTTTTAAGGCCTCATCTTATACTTGATTTTCAGGACGCCAAGGAAGAACTCCCCTGCCAATCATCAGATGCAGCACGCATTTGCTGTCGAGGTCGGCAGGACAAGTCTGCTGCGCAGCAATCTCATGGAGCGGCCAAACCAAGATCAGAACACAATGTCACTGATTTTAAATAAAAGGAAAGACATACCTACCGTCAAATCCTGTTGAATCAAACATATCCACGATTTCTTTCTCTTTAACATGCAAGTCAAAGAATAAGTTAATTGCTGGTTCAATTTCTCTTAGCCTATGCGTGTCCATATAATTCAGTCACGTCAAGCAACATCAAGTCAATTCTATATCACCATAAGAATAAGTTCAGTATAAGATCTTTGGTCCAAAAAATATTAGAATAAAGTTAAACAGGTGACAGAGGCAGGGGAGCATCTCACCTAAGAGTTATTTAGGTGTCCATGAAGTTCAGCGCACCACGTCAACATGCGGTGGTGATCCAAATCGAACTGTATCAGCAATGCAATTAACACAAGGATTCTCATGTGATCTTCAACACGACCACCAAACACCAGTCATCCAATGAAACTCCATTGCTCTGCCCATCTTCACCTTTCAGGCCTGTGTTCAAGGAAGAAACTTGAGTATGAGCAGAGTATATGAGCTCATGAAGGGGTTAAAGTACTGACTTTGCTGAAATTTTTCTTTCATGCTTGTTTAGTGAAGGGGTTAAAGTCTGACAAAATCGATATTATTTGGCCATTGAACAACAAATTCACAAACAACATAACTATTCGACGTTTTATGCACAGCTAACATGTTAATAATGATGTGAAGTTCTCTCCGAATATGTGCTTTCTATTCAATTGGGCAACACCAAAGTATTTCCAACGGGCACTAAACTGGCAACCCATGTCAAATTGATCCAATTTTACACTACAGTAGTACAATATATTAAGAGCAGCTCGATATTCATTGTAGATCTCCACTGCTCCACTTACATGGAACCACAAATGCTGCCAAAATGCCTACTCATGAAAAGTGAAAACCAAGAAACAATCAAGCTAGTATGAGTGCATACAAAAAATTGGTCAAATTGGTAGAACAGGCCAGTTGCTAGATGGCAGAAACCGCAGTGATCTCTGGTAGGTAGCAGTGTGTCTAGTTGCTCACGAATCTGCATGAACAAGGTGGAGGAGGGGAACGGTTAAGAGGTAAAGCTAACAACTCGAGAAGAGGATCAAAAGAGAACCCAACCTGAAACATATTGGCCTCTGGAGGCCATTGTTGTGGGGTTCAGCAGAAGCAAGGAGTGTCTGGCCACCGCTTGCCCCTAATCTGGCACGCGGTCAACTGCAGGTGCAGATCCACTTTAGCTGCATGAATCGTATTAAAAAAAAACATCATTCATGGATGATCGAAACCCTACCTCATGTGCCTTCTCGGCCGACCCTACACGCGGTCGCCGTTTTTCGTTCTCCTTCTCATGGATGATTGAAACCCTACCTCATGCGCAACAGGCTGCAGCAGCTTGCCGGCTGGGTCGCAGCGGGTGGACGAGGCGTACCTCCAGTGGACGGGCGGCGGCGCAGCGGGTGGATCAGGCGGACCTCCAGGTGGAGCAGCGCCGCAGCGGGTGGTCCAGCGGTGGCACTCTCCTGTGGAAAGGCGGCGCCCCTGTGGCAGCGGGTGTATGGGCGCGATGGAGGCGGAGGGGCGCGTGGGGAAGTGTGCATGACGGAGACGGAGGGTCGCCCGCGAGATTAGAGTCGCGCACGCCTGAGCGGGATGGTGGTAGATGAGCGTTGATCCCAGCAATTTTGGCCCTTGGATGTGGGTGAGTGAGAGAAAGAAGGGATTAGAATAGATCTAGACCATTCATTTGAAATGTCGATCAGCTTTGTGGTACATTTTGTTGGGTACACTTGTAGAGAAGATTAGGAGAGATAATGACCGTAGGGGATACTTTGTTGTGTGGCTTTAGGAAAGTTTTTTTTGGTGCATTATACGTAGTAGAGATACTTCGAATTACAAAGTGCAAATATTTTGGGATGGACGGAGGGAGTTCAACAGTCGACCTCTCCTAAATCAGCAATTCAGGCAGTCTGAGACTCGAGTCTGAGCAGTGAGCACCAACAACAACCAGGAGAGCCAGGAAATAAATTAAGCGTGGAGAATTGAATTGAATTGAAGAGAAAAACTCAGCGTCGTCTTCACTTACGAGGACGTGCGTGGGTGAAGACATCCCAATTGCTGAGCCCCTAGTTGTCCTCCGCGTACGCGCCCTCAATCTGACCCGTGGCCGACAACAAGAACATCGAGAGCAGAGTAGCAGGTTACAAAAGGGCGGAGGCAGGAAACAACATGAAAGCATGGATTAGAGACCCACGCACGGCACGCCACGCCACGCCACGCGTACCTGATACGCAGACGTGACCGTCCCGAAGAGGAATCCAGGCGGGAAGTCGTCCCTGTCAAGGCCGCCGCGCGCGGCCGGCACCAACACCAGCATCATCGCCGCCACCGCCAGCAGCACCGGTATGCTCATTTTGCGCTACCTCCGGTGGCGTGCAGCGCTTCTGTTATGCTTGCACTAGCGCTTCTGTTATGCTTGCACTACCTGTGGGGGCCGGCGGTCGACGCAGTACGGCGACGGCGACTGGCGGCAAACGGCAACCCGACGGGAACGAAGGGGACCAGCATTTCATTTCACTGTATCGTGTGATGTGGTCACTGGCGAGTGAGCGGCACTTGAGAGAGAGTGGAGGGCAGAGGATTTGGTTTTGGGGAGAGAGACAGAGGATCATGCGGTGGCGGTTTTGGTTTCATGTCGTCATCAGGGGTAGTAGACAGGGGCGGATCCCGAATTTCTAATCATTGATGTCACTAATCTAAAACCTTAAAAATTTATAGGATCTTCTACTATAGTTATACTGGTATTGTAGTGGCAATTATACTTGGGTGTGTTTAGAGCCCCAACTTCCATAAAAAATTTTCCTACATTCCCATCACATCAAAACATTAAATGCACCAAAAGACGCATGTCCGGCATTTGAAATGTAGGTAAAAAAAATAACTAATTACACAGTTTATATGTACTTTCGAGGCGATTCTTTTTTGAGCCTAGTTACCCCATGGTAGGATAATATTTACTACAAACAAACGAAACGTGCTGCAGTCTCCGATGTGACATGCATGCAAAATTTTGCCCAAAGTTTGGGCATCTAAACACACCCAAGGTTATTGTTGTCATCCGTCCCTGGTAGTACTCCCTCTGTTCCAAAAATTTGCAATTCTCGCTTCCCGAGAAAAAAAGCATTTTCAAACTGCCGGCAATTATTTATTAAAATATATAAAAATTTTTATACTAGGTAATTAGTATCATCGGAAAGATCTTTAAGTCTAGTTTTTTAACAAATTTATTTGGAGATATAAATATTGCACGTATTTTCTACAAACGTAGTCAAAGTTGAGTCAGTTTGACTGACACGCTTCCCATAGTTGCAAATGAAATGGAACGGAGGGAGTACGTCACTACGTCAGTGTGTGTCACTTTGTGTGTGAGTGGCAGTGTCAATTTGCTATCAGATGCATGTCAGATTTTTTTGTGTTTCTACTGAGACTCGTTTGAAATGAAAGTTACAAAAGGTAGCTCATGACCCGCTGTCCATAAGTCTTTGGATACGCTATCATCACTGGGCTGGACATGCTGCATTTGTGCCTCCAGAGGTGCGATGTACCGCCTGTGGATGAGCCCGAGAGAAGCCCGTTGCATCTGTGGCAGGCTGCCAGCACCTCCTCGCCATCGAATATCTTGGTGAAGTGCTTCCAGACCTCTGAGGTTGTTTTTTTGAAAGGGAGAGATCCGAGGTTGGCCTCGCGTGCTGCTGCTTCTTCCTTGGCCGCTCATTTTCGCTTGCGGTCGCTGTCGAAGGCCCTTCTCCGTGTGGAGTATAGGTAGGCAGACACACTGTCATAAGTCGTTCATTATATCATACAGTGGGAATTGGGGAAACAAACAAAGGAAGGTAGTTTATAGTAATAGATGTTTTCACGCCGTATATATACTGAGAAGCTATACTCATTACTTACCATTTGGAGCACAGGTGGTAGCCACAGCCACTAGCATTTAGTTGTTCCATTATCGTGAGAAAACAAACAAAGAAAGGTAGTTTAGTAAGAAATGTTTTCACGCTGTATATATATATTGAAGCCGTACTTGAGCACGCACTGCACAGCACACACTGACTTACCCGTGGCACCCTCCTTGTTTTGTGTAGGTGAGTCTACCAGGAAATCGTCAATAGAGAAATTTGTCTCGTCGTCATTCTCGGTATGGACTGAGTTGTTCTCTGGGGCATGGTTGGGCTCTAGCGGCCAGGTGTTCGCAGCGCCATGGGATGGATCAGCTAAGTTGTCCTTGGATACACGGCACATAACAACCCCTTTCTACCAAAAATATGAAGTGCAAACGACTCGTAAGTTTTGCTTTTCATTGATCGACGCAGGCAATCGAGAGACCGGAAATATATATAAATTGGTGCAAGTTGATCACAAGTACATATATGGTAATAATACAGTAGGGTACTCTGTGATTTCTTATGTTTCTGTGAAACAGAAGCAAAATTATGTGAAAATGATGAGAGGCGACACGACAGGCGACACGATAGGCGACACGCCTCCGGTCCGGCGAGGGCCACCGCCTCCGACGAGGGCATGGCCTCCGATGAGCCCCCTACGCAGGGAGTGCGGGGTCGAGGCACCCCGCCGAGGAGGAGACCCGGTGGGAGCCCGCGGTACACCCAAGGCAAGAGGCTGCAACGAGGGGCCCGCGGGTGACACGAGTCGAGAAGGAACCGGCGAGAGAATATTCGAATCATCGCGCCGAGAGTTGGCCACAGAAGACGACACGAAGAAGGGGTAATCCAGGAATTTTACGGGCAACTTTGGCTCGTTCTGGTTCCTCTCGACCGGCAACCTCGCAGAGATCCGTAACTTAGGGTTAGGATCCACGATTTGGATCGAAGCAACCTGTTCTGGGTGCCGAAGAAGGTATGGGAGGAGAGGAAGGCTAGTCCAGACGATTTTCATCCAGTTGGTGAGAGAGATCGCTGGGGAAGAGCGCCTACAAGGATCAGCTTCGCTAGAGATATTTGGGGAGAAGGAGAGCGTGAGTCCTTCGTCAACAAAGTGAAATCAGGCATGGCGAATCGTGGCCGTGGAGGTCGGGGACCCGGGGCCGCCCACGGAGGCCGGAGAGGAGGAGTGGGGGCCGTGGGGTGGTGGGGGGTTGGCACCGGCCGCCGCCGCCGTTCTACCACCCACAAATGGGTCCGCCACCCCCTCTTCCGCCGCAGCAGGGTCCATTTGGATACTATCCACCGCCACCGCCACCACCACAGTTCCCTCCTCATCCCCCACCAAATCCAAGCTATTATCCACGAGAGACAGGGAAGACCCAGGAATGTTTAGCAAGGTGGTAGAGGAAGGCAGTTTCAGAATCCAATTAGAGCCCAGGTTAATGCTCAGAAGGAAGCAAGTAAGGAACAGCTAGTAAAGAACAACCAACAAGGGGAAAGTTCTCAAGTTGCTGCTGGTTCAGAGGGTGCAAAGAATTCTGAAGAAGTGAAGCAGGGGGGAGGGTGTCAAGTGATCTGCTATAATTGTGGTGGTCAAGGTCATTTCAGTACAGCATGTACTAAGCCCAGAGTGTGTTTCATCCGTTTCAAAGAAGATCACATAGCTGAGGTGTGCCCTAAGTGGAAAGATCCAATCTCCCCAGCCCAATACTTAGGCAGTGCTAGCAGTGGTTTGGGATTCTTTCATATTGATGTACAAGAGAGAGAGAACAGATTCAAACTCTGGAATGGCTATGAGAATGTTGGGTTGTTTAATTGTGGAGAAAGGTGTACTAAGTCGGGGAAGAGATTATCTCCACCCGGAGAAAGTGTTTGATGCAAAATGGGTGTGGAATCTGAAGAAGTTAGAGGGGAACAAATACCTGGTCAGGTTTCCCCCTGACAAGAAGGTGGAGTCATTTGTCTTTGCTGATGGTACCTATTTCCATCTGAATGAAGGTGCTGTGATGGTTTCACTAAAGATGTGGTCTGGGAACATAGTGCCTATAGGACATCTAGAAGAGGTTTGGGTTCAAGTGTCTGGAGTCCCTCCCAAATGGTGTGATTGGGATACTCTGAGGCAAGTAATTTCCACTATTGGGAAATTGGTTGAGGTGGACTGGCAATCCATGTTCATAAGCTCCTTTGCAATGGTCAGAGTCAGGATAAAGTGTAGGGCTCCTGAAAAAATTCCCAAGACTAGGGTAATGGAGATGGGTGATGAGATATACCCAATACAGTTCAAAACAGAGAATGTGATACAAATATATGATGAGGATGACAATGGGGGTGATAATGAAGAAGGTGCAGCTGAGTTTGATGAGGATGAAGATGACTTGCTAGGTGAAGACCCAAAAACTGACAAACCTGGATCAGGGGGAAAAGACAAAAGAAAATGAAAAGTCTCGCTAAAGATCAAGAGAAAAGATCTTACTTAACACCAAAGGGGAGTAAGACTGTGAGGGCCCTGTCAGCTATATTTGAGAATGAGTCCAGTCTGTTGTTCAACCAGGAATATGAAAGTTCTGTATGCATAAACCTACTCAAAGCCATGGAGATAGAGGAGGTTGAAGAAATGGAGGAGGATGATGAAGTTATCCAAGAGCTAGATTTACAAGACAAAGAAATGGTGTTGTTGCCTAAGGAATGGACATATGGTAGCCCGGATAAAGAGTTACATATGAATAACAGTCATGGAGAACAGGGTACTATCCAAGCCAATATAGTGAATGAAGAAGTGGTAAAAGGATCAGTCAAAGCTAAAAATGAAGAAGCTGATAAGGATTCCCAGGTTGAGGGAGATAAAGATCCAGTGGGTTTACAAGGAAAACAAACATTCAAAAAGAGAAATCAAAAGTGGGGTCCCATGATTCCAGAGAGACAGAGTAAAAGGCATCCAGTGGGTAGTGGTGTCACTATACTAGAGAAAGCTCAAGCTCTAAAGAAAAAAACAAAGATAACCTTGAAGTTACTGCAGGTAACAAACAGAGCACTGTTTCTTTTAAGTCCCAAGTAAACAGTAGTGTAGTTGTTGCCTCGGTACATGATAGTTCTATGACATGTGTTGGTAGTAGTAGCTCTAGTCGGCATGAGGTTGTGCACAATGGACATGGTAACAAATTTCAGGTTTTATCCGAGGCATCTTTAGATCATATTGCAAAATCGGTAGGGTTAAATATTAGTTTGCTTAATGATGCTTGTAGCAATAATGGAATTAGTGAGATTCTGAAATTAGATAAGGAAAGAAATAAATCCTATGGAGATAGTTGTAAGATACCTTCATGTGAGCTTAAGGTTTCAGTTAATCGGTCTTCTATCGATGTTAGTCAAAGTGTGTCCGGAGAGTTGCCTCCTTTGAACACACAGTCCATAAGTGATAAAATAGTCGGTAATAGTTGTCATCGGGTGAACAGTAGTGTCCACCAAATGACAAGGGATATAGAAAATAATAGTCAAAAGATTCCAAATTTGGAGGAAATGGGAGAGGACCCAAAACTCCTTGACTCTTTGAGTCCAGAATTAATGATGAACCTACAGCTAGATGAAGCTGCATGGTCTCAAGTTAGGAATAGGAAAAGTAGGAAAAATAAAAAAATTATATGATAGGTCTTGTTTGGAATATTAGAGGTTTGAACAAAGTTGGTAGATATCCTGCTTTGGTTAGTAGGATTAAATGCACTCATCTTGACATTGTTCTTTGTCATAGAGACTAAGAAGGAAATGTTTACTCCTAGATATCTTAAGGATTTAACAGGTGTTAATACTTTTAATTGGTTTGTGCTTCCTGCTAAAAGAACTGCTGGAGGTATATTAGTGGGTTGTGATAAAGATAAATATAATGCATGTCTATCTGAGTTGTCTGAGTTTTCTATTAGTCTTATGATAACTGATTTAAAAACAAACTTTTACTGGAAGTTAATAGTTGTTTATGGGTCACCATATGAGGAAGGGAAGTTAGAGTTTATTCAAGAATTAGATAGAGTTATGTCTAGTTGGCAAGGTCCAACTATGGTGGTCGGTGATTTCAACTTAGTCGAGGTTTGTTGATGATAAAAGTAATAGAGTAATTAACCCCGGATGGGCGGAGGCTTTTAATGAGTGGATTGATAAATGGGCTTTAGTTGAGTTGAATCCAAGCAACATTAAGTACACCTGGTCAAATAAACAAGATAGACCTATATTGGCAAAAATTGATAGAATTTTTGTCAATACCTGAATAACAAGCTTTCCCAATTGGGTCGAAGTTAAAGGGTTAGAGAAACCACCTAGTGACCACAATCCCTTACTTGTTGACTCGGTGACAATTCCTTCTTTGGCAAGAAAAAATTTTTAGGTTTGAGAAGTGGTGGACTCAAAAGGAGGAGTTTAGGAATGTAGTAGAAAAAGCATGGTCTACAAGTATTCAAGGTAGTAGTTTAGACATATGGCGGGGGTAAACTTAGGGTGTTGAGAAGACTAGCAAGAGGATGGGCAGCAAATATGATTGCTGCCATGAATAAGGAAAAAACAGATCTAGCATTAGAATATAAGGATTTAGAAAATGAGATGGAAAATAGAGTCTTTGTCGACCCAGAGTTAATAAGATTTAGATAGGTTTCCAAAGAGTTAGATAAGATCTGGGCTTTAGAAGAAATTAAGGCAAGGCAGAGATCTAGAGATAGAGAGATTTTAGAAGGAGATAGAAACACAGCCTATTTTCATGCAGTAGCAAATAATAGAAGTAGGAAAAAGAGAATTGAGGCCCTAGAGGGCCCACAAGGGTTAGTAGAGGATCAAAGTGGCATGTTAAAAGTAGCTGTAGATTTTTATAAAAATCTTTTTGCCAAGGAAAATAGACCTAATGTAAAGTTAGTTGAGGACTTACGGATTCCGGAAGATAAGGTAACAAGGGAAGAAAATGAGTTGTTGATCGGACCCTTTTCGAGGAAGAAATTAAGACAAACCGTGTTTAGTGCTATGTAGATGGGGCCCCTGGGCCTGATGGGATCTCATTTATCTTCTACCAGAAGTATTGGGATCTCATCAAAGGGGATCTAGTCAACATGTTCAATGATTTTCATTCTGGAAAATTAGATATTTACAGGTTGAACTTTGCCATGATCACACTAATCCCAAAAGAAGCTGATGCTACTAATATGAAGAAGTTTAGAGCTATTAGCTTGATTAACTGCAGCTTCAAGATTTTTTCCAAAGCCTTGACTTTAAGATTAGGAAGCATCCTGGATAGATTAGTTTCTCAGAACCAGAGTGCTTTTATTAAGGGTAGGTTCATACTAGAAAGTGTAGTCATTGCTCATGAAGTGGTCCATAGTGTCCATAAGAAAAAAGAACCAGGGTGTGTAATAAAGTTAGATTATGAGAAGGCTTATGACAAGGTAAATTGGGATTTTCTTCTTGAAATTCTTAGGTCTAGAGGGTTTGACAATAAATGGATAGATTGGATTAGTAGTTTGATGAAGATGGGTTCAGTTTGTGTGATGATTAATGGTGAGGAAAGTAAATACTTTAGAACTAGCAAAGGGTTGAAATAGGGGGATCCTCTATCCCCACTCCTTTTTAACCTAGTGGGAGATGTTCTAACCAGAATGCTGCTTAGAGGATGTCATAATGGTCTGATAAAGGGTTTAGAAACTGATTTCAGACATGGAGGAATAGTGGCTCTGCAGTATGCAGATGACACTATTCTGTTTTCTGATAATGACCCAAATCATCTTGTGAATCTTAAGGGAATTCTGATGTGGTTTGAACAAATCTCAGGGATGAGAATTAATTTCCATAAAAGTGAGATTGTTCCTATCAATGTTTTAGAGGAAGAGGCCCATGTAATGTCTCATATTTTTTCTTGTCCTTTAGGAGAGTTTCCTATTAAATACTTAGGTGTTCCACTTCATCATGACAACCTTAGGAGAGAAGATATCCAACCTTTGGTAGATAAACTTTTGGATAGGATTGCTGGGTGGAGAGATAAACCTAGCCGTCCCCCAAGCAACTAGAGTCACTTTGATTAGATCCTGTCTTTCAAGCATACCAATATACTTGCTGCCTCTTTATAAAAGTTTCCTAAATGGGCAATTAAGATCCTCAATACCCACCTAGCTAATTGTCTGTGGAATGACAATGAAGAAAAGCATAGAATACATTTAGTAAATTGGGGACGGTTTTATCTACCTTGAAGGATTATGGTGGTTTGGGAATACCTAATCTCGAGAGATTTAAACATCTGTTTATTAGCTTCTTGGATTAGAAGATATAGTCTAGATAAAAATAAGATGTGGAGACATTATCTTGATTTCAAATATAGAACCGAGAATCCTAATATCTTTTGTGCTCACCCAGGGGGGCTTCTCGATTTTAAAGGGGTGATGTGGGCTGCCTCTGCAGCTAGAATGGGATACAAATGGAAAATTGGGGATGGGAGTAGAATTAGATTCGGGAGGACAATTGGTTGGGGCCTTCAAGTCTAGCCATTCAATTCGGGATTTATATGTTCTTATTAATGAGAAAAATGAAACCATAGCTAGCTTATGGGATGGTAGCAACCTCAAATGTACTTTCGGGAGAGGAGTAAACCGTAGATTATTAAATCTGTGGGATGAGGTGGTCCAAATAGCAAGCACAATCAGTTTTTCAAAGAAGATGATGCCCCGATTTGGCAATATGAATCTAATGGAGTTTACTCTACACAGTCTCTTTATAAGATAGTAAATTGTAGAGGGATTTTCCCCGTGTATGTTCCAAAAGAATGTGGCAAATCAAGGTACCTCCTAGAGTACATTTTTTCCCTGTGGTCGTTGTCTAAAAGCGAGAATCTTACTAGGGACAATGTTAACATTAGGAAAAAAAACTGGATGATTTAACTTGCTGTTTTGCTCAAACCCGAATCTGTCAGCACTTGTTTTTGATTGCACTTTGTAGCCAGATTGATGTGGGATGCCATGTCGAGGGTTCTTGATAGAGAAATTGGGCAGGATTTTATTTCTATTGGCCAGATGTGGCTAAGTAACAAAAAAATCCTTATTCATAATGTGTTTTGTGCTGCTGCTTTATGGGGTCTTTGGAAGCTAAGAAATTTTCTGTGTTTCCAGAGAGGACCGTGGTTGGATATAAGGAATCTACTCTTCAGTATTGCTGCACTTCTTCACAACTGGTTGATCTTGTGCCCGGAGGAGAAGAGACTGGAGTATGTGTCGAGACTGTCGGCTCAAAGAGATCGCGTCAAGAGAAGCAAGGATCTGCTGCTGACCCAAATTCAAGACAAGTGGGAGAGGTACATGTTTGATAATGCTATGGACTGGAGGGCTGATAAGATACCAGATGAAGTCAGGATGAAGCTGGAGGACAAGGTGGTCGAAGAAGGTGGAGCTGGGAAGCGTTGGTTCAGTCTGCTACCTGATGATGGTGTCATTTTCTAGATGTCTGATGCCGAGTGGCTGGTATTCTTGATCCAGTGATGTGAGATGTAATAAGTGAGATTTTGAGGGTGCTTTGTGTTTTTCTGGACAGGGGTAACCCCCCATATACTGAATGTTTGACTTGGTCCTTGCAAATTAATGCAATGACTGGGGCTGTGGCCCTTTAATTCAAAAAAATGGTAATAATACAGTAGTACACATTTAGATACGAGAACCGGAGAATGAGATATTACTGATGATGATATGACAATCGATTTACCTGGACACGGTTGTCGTCGTTGACCAGCTCATACAGGGTGATATATATGGCCATGTGGCCCGAGGCCCGGCAGCACGGCCCATGGCCCGCCTTTTGGCCCGGCCCGAAACCACGGCACGGCATGGTGGCCGCCGTGCGTGTGCCGGCCCGGCCCGATGCTACAAGCCGTGCACGGGCCGCCGGTGCGCCCAAGGCACGGCACGGCACGGCACCGCCATAAAGGCCAGCACGGCCTTGGCCCGGTGCCCCAACGGCTAAAAGGCCGACCCCGCCTCGCCCGTATATAAGCGGCCAGCCGGCCGGCTCCGTCCTCCCACTCCAAACCCTAGTCATTTCTCTCGCCCTCTCGCGCCGCTGTCCTCGCTCTCCTCGCGAGCGGATCTCTAGATCCACCGGCCGCCGGTGACCTCCCAAATCGCCTCCGTCCTCCCAGCTCCTCCCGACGTCGCCGCCCTCCTCCCCGAGTTCGATATCCCTCCGCACCCTCCTTTCCCTTCCTCTAGGCCTCTCCTCTCCTCTCCTCCGTCCGTGAATCATGTGAGTTCGATTTCATCTCGAACGCTACGCCGCCGCTCGCTGTCATTTGTCTAATCGATTTACGTCGTTTGGACTTCCTCTTCTTCTCCTCCGCACCGTGCTCCGTGCATAGGTACGTGTATATCCCTAAACCTAGATCTAGATCCGCTCGCCGTCCCTTTGTCTAATCGATCTCGTCCTCTTCTTGTTCGTGTTGTTGCAGGTCGGTGGCGCCGACGCCGTGTCCTCCTCCGAGTCGACATGGGTAGGCCGCCGGTGAAGCGCCGCATCGAGGGGTGGTGCTGGAGGTGGAGGTCGTGGTCCGGGTCGGCTGTCCCCGTCCGTCTCGGTCCCGGTCTTTGGGCTGCGCAACGTGTGGGGTGGGCGAACATCCACCCCACGGCGACGGGCGAGGACCTCGTGCCGCTCGGACGACGAACGGAAGCCGCGGCCGGGACGATGACGACTTGGGGGCCGGTGACGCTGGCCGCCGGTAGCCAGCCCCGACCATCGACCTCGAGGACGACGGTGAGGTCGCCGCCTCCACCGACACTCATGGTACTTCTACTACCACCACTGGTAAGAAAGTCTCTGCTGTCCGGGACTACTTGAAAAAGATCTTTGAGAATAAGATTCGCGTTCTTCGCTATCGTAAGCATTGCCGGTCGCGTTATCTTTGCTAGATCCGCTATTGGCACCGGTCATTTGTTAAGGCACATGAAATCCTGTATGGAAAAACGTAATGCTGCTAGTTTGGTCCAGTCTAAGCTTGCTTTGAATCCTAATGGCTTGAAAAATTGGGTGTATGACCCGATGGTCGCTCGCATGGAGTTGTGCCGTTTCATAGCTAGGCTGGACCTTCCATTGGGTGTGGGTGACCACGGATGCTTTTGAGGATTTCATTAGGCGTGCTCACAATCCTCTGCTTACCGGGGTTCTAGAGGTAAGGCTAAAGGATTCTTTGCATTTATACTCTTAAGCATTACTCTTATGCATTTATACTTGATCCTAGAGGTAAGGCTAAAGGATTCTTTGCATTGCTTGATCTACTTGGTAAGGCAATTGGCTGCAACTACAGCATATACTATGGTGATGTCAAAGATGAATTGAGCAGGTTGTTTCAGAAGTATGTTTTGAAATTTGGTAATGCAGCTTCATCTCATAGACCTGTTGTGCCTTCATCTCAAACCGGTAAGAGAAAACAAGCATGGGGAAGGATCTTTGGAGGTCCCGATGGATCTTTGGAGTCTATCCCTCTTCTACTACCTCATCTGCTGTTAGTGAGCTAGTTGCTTATATGGACAGTGACCCTCTGACATGCTATCAGGAAAACTTTGACATACTCCTCTGGTGGCGTGACCACAAGCTAACCTATCCAGTCTTATCTATTTTGGCTCGAGATGTTCTACGTTCTTTCTGTTTCTCTTGTCTCCTCCGAGTCTTGTTTCAGCTTGGCAGGTAGAATTCTTGAGGACCGGCGGCGGCGTCTGTTGCCTAAGCATGTTGAGATGCTCACCCGCATCAAGGACTGGGAACTAGGAGCAAGGAAAGAACAACATGCTGTTGAGGACACGGATCTTGCTGCATCTTTCCGGAACCTCTTTCGGATGAAGAAGGTGAAGGCAGTGGTGGTGGTGGTGCTGCTGCTTGTTGCAGCTGGCTAGAACAAGAAGAAGGAGAGGAAGAAGTACTTTTGGTGCTGACTTGTTCAGCTGCTCTTGCTCTGTGATAGGTTGGCTTTTGTAGAGATCTATGAATTGATTGTGAACTGATTATGAACTAAGACTATAAATTAGAGCTGGCTGCACTCTTTTTTCCTTTCTAGGGTTTCTCACAAGGGTGAGTTTTACCTAGAAAGGTTTTTAATGAGGCAGCATTGCACAAAACAACTCATTTTGGTATAATTGTCTTTATCTTTGTCTGTCTTTCTGTGATTTTGATTGTGAATCTGTGATTGTGAACTTGAAATGTTGAAATATGAAATGGTTGGGACTTGGTGATTTTTTAGAGCTGTTTTACGTTATCGGGCCATGGGCTGGCACGACACGTCAAAGAAGGCCGTGCCACCACGTCAAAGAAGGCCGTGCCCCGGGCCGTTACCTCGCACGGCACGCACATGGCACGCACGGCCGCGCACGATGGCACGGCGGCGCGCGATGCGCGGCCGCACGGCACGGCACGTCGGGCCGCCGGGCCGTGCCAGCACGGCACGATGGCCATATATACATGGTGATTCCATAGTCGGTCCCCGTCTCTTCGGACGTGTAGTGGCGCTTGACTCCGACGAACCTGGCCGGCTCCTGCCTGTCGGGGTCCCTGATCCCCCATCCCTGTAGTGGCTTCCGATGCCCGCGCCCACGCACCTTCGACCTCTCGCTATTTAAGATATGCCTTTTGAGGACTAGCAACGACAGTATTTCAAGGCAGGACTTTGGAGCATCTACACGCAAGAATGAACCGAGATCAATTAAATCCACCAGCTACGTACTTAGGACTTAGAAATACGGGTGAATGGACGATCATGAAAAAAAATACTTAAGTCTTGTTTTCATGTAATGCCTCCATAGTTGAAAAGGAAGACGTTTTTGGACAAGGTTTGAGTTAAATATTGGGAATATAAAAACATGAATAACTTTTAAGTCGTTGAGTTGGGAAATGTGAAAATCATATCAATAGATTTGTTTTGAAAATTACTTTCATAAAAATATACATATATAACTTTTTAATAAATATTTTTATAGAAAAGATAAGTCAAAGTTGTTTTTTTTTAAAACCGTGTCGCTGTCCTAAACGTCTTTCTTTTCAAGTATGGAAGGAATATTTGGTTTGACATCAATCTATATGTGTTAAGATGGATCGATTAAAGTGGAACTTAAATTAAATTGCACTCCAATCCATCCCCCACACATGTGGATTACTGATGCCAAACCGAATACGTCTAGACAAGCGTATACATACCGAAGGCGGATACGCAATCATTCCACCGTCCGGCTACTGCGTAACCGCTTCTGCAGGTTCCATAGAAGGCTTGTCCCGCTAGGGTATCCTTCACGTTCACAAGGAGGATAGGCTGGCCTCGTTCGTTGGTGTGCTGTTCCCCACCTTGGACGGAAGTGCTTCTCCATGAGCTCGTAGTCGGAGACCTGGAGAGGGATGTCGTCCAGAACAACGTACGGGGCTTGGTTGCCGTCGCCGGGAGCTCCGCCAGCAGCAGCAAGAGGAGGAGGCGGCGGTGGCGGTGGCGGCAGCCCTGAAGGTTGCATCATCGATCGCGCCCGCCGATGCACGCCTCTCTTGGACCTTGGTTCAGTTGCGGTTGGTTTGGCGACGGGTCACCCACGCTTGCATCCTTATTTTATAGCAGGTATACAAGCGCTCAGCTTACCCGGCCTGACTGTTTGCCGGGCCGGGCCCAGCCGCTCTCTCTCAAGTGGTCGGCTTTAATTAAGGAAAACGTCTAATTCTCCTCCCTCAACTATCATCAAAGTTTGAGATTCCTCCTCCAACCGTAAAACCGCACAAAATTACCCCTTGAACTATCAATACCATGCACTTTACCTCCCCGCACACATTTGAAGGTTTTTTCACCGACATGGCGCCAGACGTGGCGGTGGTTTTGATGTATCGTGGGGCCGATGGGCGACACATCATCTCGAGCAACGTCACCTCTTGAGGAAGCGGGCCGCAGAGGCCGAGAACGCTAAGGCATCGCATGGCATCGCGGCGTCCGTGCAAGTGCGTGACTCAGGGCGCGCAGCCGAGCTCGTCGGCCGAGGAGGCCCGCCTCCTGTAGCTCTTTGGGCCTTTTGGCGGTCGAGCCGGGCGGCTATGCGAGTGCGGCACGCCACCTGGACTTCGTGGTCATGCTTAAGGTGACGGGTCGAGGTCCTGAGTAAGACGGCGTCGAAAGGACACACCGGGTGATGTCGACGTGAGTCGCAATCTCTTTAGAGGAGCTTGTAAGGAGGAGCCCCAGGAGGTCAGCCAAAAAGATACGGTGAGCTCCGAGGCCTCGACGGCCGCCGCGGCGTCGGAAAACCGCGACCACGAACATCGACATCGTCGTCGGAGTCCAACTCGCGCGCTATGTCCTCAGATGTATTTGATGAGGATATGTGCCTGAGGCTTCAACAAATAACAAGCATGGCTGCTGTGGCCGCGACGCGAGCCCGTGCTCCCGCACTCATGCATGCCCACGATGTACACTAGCATAGGCTATGGTTGCTAAAGCAACCCGAATTGTAACACTATCTCTACTACATATAACGCACCAAAAAAAACTTTCCTAAAAGTCGCTACACGAAAACTGTACACCACAGTCGTTATCTCTCCTAATCTGTCTTGTCAAGACAACAAAATACACTCAAAGCCTAATCAAATTTTCGAAATGAATGGGCCGATTCACCCTAACTACTTCTTTCTCTCGCTCATCCATATCCAACGGACGAAACTGCTCGGATCAACGCTCATCACCCACCGCCCGCCCACCCCACGCGTGACTCCGTCTCCCACGGTCCCACACAGCCACGCGTGACTCCTCTCCCCAGGCGGCTCCTCCTCTCCCCGACGTACGACGCTCGTGACTCTTCGCTCTCCCACCAGTCCAAGTGTGACCGCGCGACTCTTCTCCCATGGATGACGGCCAAGAGGGCAGGGCGCCAGGGGCGTGGCTGGTCGGGCCTCCGCCCTAGCCGGCTCCGTGGCTAGGGTAGCCCCCGGCCGCGGCTGCTGCTGGCCTGGCTGGTGGACCTCGGGTGCGCTGCCTGCGAGGGCATGGCCGGTGAACGCGCGACCTGCAAGGGCGCGACCGCTGGCGGCGCTGCCATCGTTGCCAGCGACACCTGCAAGCGTCCTCCCGTGGCTCTGTCGACGTCACCAACCCCTACGCCGGTAAACCTACCAGCCCCCGCCTCCTATTTCTCTGTCTATCTCTAGGGTTTGCGCCACTCAAGCAGCATGGATCGATCTACGCTCCCGAGCCCGCAGATCCGTGGATCGATCACCAGCAGATTCAAAGGATCCGACAGCAGCAGCAACAACAGGCTAGGTACTGTGTGCATTCAGCATGTTCGATCAATTGTCTCTTTACATTTTTGTTCAGCGTTGAAGTCATCTGGATTTCTCCAGTATTAGTTTTCAAGGTTGCTGTAAGAAGATTGATCGGCTTGTGGCTTGCCTTGCCTCTATGCATGACAGGAGAATTTCTGAATGAATTTGAAATTTTTTTCTTGGTGCAGTAAATGCAATGAATTTGGAATTTTTTTCTTGGTGCAGTAAATGCAGATTCAGAAAGGTTCTTTATTGGATTGATTAAATTATGCATTTGCAGGTATTCAATAGTCACTGCAGTTGAAGGTTACTCTGATGTATATATTGACTAATACCATTGAGATCAGGTTTTCTATTTTTACTATTACGATTGAAGTCAAATCACGTTGTCATGTATAGATATTGACTTTTGCTCCTTCACAGATGCAATGAAAAACAGTTATCTCCAATTCGTTTGCTTTTGGTGGGCACAACTAGGTGGCAGTGTCAGCACCGTTCAAGCCTAGATCCTGGTGAGTGGTCAAGATGCACGTTTATGCAGCAACACCACTATTAGCATTCATAATCATTTTGGCGGTTTTATGTAATTCATAGAATATAAGGAGGTCCTGGAACCTATTTTGGGCTTTAACAACTTCTAATTTGGGTTTTCTATTGTCTTAATGCTTATACCAAACTTATATGACTAATTGTTCTATTCTGGAGCACTGGGAACATAGTGCCATTAGCAATTTTGGATATCATTAGATTCATTAATTACTTGGATCAGAAGCCAGCTGAAATATTGCTGTTGAATCTGGTTCGTGTTGAATGTATGGAGTTCTGAATTTTGTCATTACAAATTTTCAATTTTTCCGTTTCTGTTTCAACCCCGCAAGAAAAGCTTCTTCCCCTCAGTGTAGCACGATCTTCCCTTCATTCGCTGCCTACTGAATGTTTCTAACTCTTCTCCTCTGTCCCCATAGTTAGCTCTTGCGTGCTCAGATTTCTTTTTCTGGTTACTCTTCTCATGAAAGATCGAGACTGGACACGAGGAGGCGACTTCGTGAAAGGATTTGTATTGTTCTCTTTCATGTGCTGGTTGATGTTTCTTGGTATTTCTTTTTGGCATGCACTAAGGATGGTTGATTTAATTTGTTTGCAGGTTTTGTTGGTGGAGAGCGGGTGATCTGAAGCTGACCAATGAGGGGAACACCCTCTTGAAGGAAACGGTATGGCTTTACCCTTTACAGAAACATTCTATTGACATCCTAATGATATACAGTATGTGCTTGGTGTTGTTTTCTTTGAGTCGATGTCTTGTGCCATTTATTTGTAGCAAATTTAGAACTCAACTACAATCATGATTGCGAGGGCGGCTGTGGCACATGATGACATGAGAGGTGATGGCAAAACCTCGGGCGGTGCTTTTTATTTGGGAGCTAATGAAGCAGTCTGAGTGCTGCACAGATGAAGGTATTTTTTTAATTTGTTCTAGGAACATGTCTAATCTTCTCTGAGGTGGCCAATTTGTTAATTTTTGACATCCATGTTTTTTAGTGTCCACCATGCAATCTGAAAGGGCTCTCTCATTATCCACGTGCTTAGACAGAGGGTTAACTGTTAGACAAATGGCATGTCTTATTTTTTTCCATATTGTTTTCAGTATTACTGATTGGTCCATTAATGCCTCATATCTTGAGATTAAGGTTAAGTTATTGAATTTTGATATCTTGCTGAAAAAATGAATTTGGAAGAATTTTAGAATAGGAAGTGGTTATTAGAAGAACCTGCAAGAAACTGTATGTTTTCAGGAATTTTAAACTGTTGGTCATTGTCAGAATAGGCTAAAAGCTCCTTTTAGTTTGTGATGCAAACTCCTTTTTTTACTGTCTATCGTCTATCTTGTAGATTTTTTTTTATTCTGAAGGGTTAAACTGTTCGGGGAATGGACACATGTCTTTCATGTGAGAATTTAGAACTTTGTCCTTAAACCAAGGAGAGCTCTGTTATGATGTTATCGAGTAAAAGCAACAAATTATTTTTGAAAGTAAACTTGTCCTGCAGGCTAATCGGAACCATCGTTGATTTAACTGCTTCTCTGAAATATTGGACTGCTAAATCTAATACTTGATGAATTGTTTGGTGCAGCCAAAATGGCATCCACTTCATAGCTAGCACCGCAGATACCCCCTGATGGACAAGTTTCTGGACAGTGGTGTACAACAACCCATCTGGGAACTACGCTAGTGTTTCTAGAAAAGTAAATTATACATGCTTATGATTTCCATTTCTCTTTCTTATCTGACAAACCTCTCTTCGCAAGACATTTATAGGAAAGTAAAAGGCTGTCATTAGCCATCTCTAACAAAAGTGGCAAATCCCCGTATTAGAGATACGATAGGATGATGATGATCCCTTATCAATTATTGTCCATGATTTCAAAAAGGTGTGAAGTTCAGTTTGAGAAACCTCTTGAAGCAAAGATAGCTGTTGTCTCATTGGTTTTGTTACGTCAGGAACAATAATGTGTTTCCTATGTTTCAAGTATTACTGCTTTGTTTGAACTTCACAGCTCTAGAGTTGAGCTCACTCTCAGTAGATATGGGCTAGGAAAATAGCTACTGAATGTGCCAGTAAGTTCATCATCTTTTGAACCCGCAAAGAGTATGCATTATCATTATGGATTTTTGAACTATGACTCCTTTTAAACTATGGATAATAAATTTGCTCTCCTTTTGAACCCGCAAAGAGTATGCATTATCATTATGGATTTTTGAACTATGACTCCTTTTAACTATGGATAATAAATTTGCTCAATGTAAGACTATGCGCCGTACTACTAACAATTCCTCCAAGAATAGTTGTTTATGTGCAGACCCTTCTCCTGAAGCATAAAATGGTCATAAATTGATCCAACTTGTGTTAATCTGTAACAGAAAGCCCTGGAAATCTATAGGACCCGAAGGTTTAACATCCAGCTTCGAAAAATTCCAACTTCAATGTAACAATGTGCAGAGCATGGAATTTGGAACCTAGAAAGCTTTATATTGAGAAGTGAAAACCTGAAAGATGAAACAATGTGCAGAGCAGCTTTTTTTATTTTTATTTTTTAAATTTCCTGTATCATTCAAAGTTGTAGAGAAGTGAAAACCTGTAAGATGATACTCTGTATATTGTGTCAAGATTGTTTTCTAAGTCCTGAGTTCCTGGTTGTTTGGGCATTTTGGTTGCTGCATTTTTTAATGTCAGATTTGTCGCTTGTCCAACTTCAGGCCTTATTAGGCTGGTGATTGCTAAAGATGGTGTTGCTTTGTGTGAGTTTATGAGCAGGAAGGCGATCCTTCGCAGCTACGGTTCCTAAGGTCATTTGGAGCATACACATCTGTACAGACTGAAATTGAAACTTTAGAAATTAGTTTCCTAAGGTCATTTTATTTTTAAATGCATCTCTTAAACGACACATCTGTACAAACTGAAATTGAAACTTGAGAAATTAGTTTCCTAAGGTCATTTTATTTTTAGATGCATCTTTTAAAAAAAAAACCGTGGCAACGCACGGGCACTATACTTAGTTTATTATAAGGAGAATAAGGTAGAAGGCGCCTTAAAAAATGTTGGTTTAGGTATCGGCCTCTTGTTTTTTACGAATTTGGGTGAAAGGCGCCTCAAAACACAATTTTGTTAGCTAGAAGGCCTTCCGTCCATTTGGAGCACTTGACGGCGTTAAGTAGGGGGGGTTAAAAAGACGAATTTACCCCTGTATTAAAAAAATAAACAACAAAATTCCGATTGTTTATAATATTTTGAGTATATGTATATTATATTATTCAATATATAATCACATAAATATATTTCAGCACATCCGCACATATATATCCATACGCATTATTCCAATCTCAAAATAACACATATATCCAATATCACAAAATATCAACTAAAACTGATATGTTTTCAGGCGCTGCAAATAGCAACTAAAACTGATCAGAATAACTGGCTCCGGAATTTCGATTGATGACTTGTTGCCTAGATTCCCGTAGCTACGTCCATTGCAACATATTGGTTCAGGGCGCAAGAATTCTGTATCACTGGCATATTCATCTTTCATTAAACTCGATGGATGAACGTTGGATTGGAAAGTGTCTTGCAAATTAGGCAGCAGCGTGAGGTGTCCTATTGCAGATTCAACAGCGCCGCCCTAGCCTCTTCCCGGTCGGGAGAGCTGGCAGCGCCGCGCTGGGGGCGAAGCTCCGCCGTCGCAGCCTCCTGGCGCTGTGGGCTGGTGGGCTGCCGAGCCCTAGCCGCGCGCGCGCCACCACCATGGCCGCAGCGCCGCCGGGCCGGCGCCGCCGCGCCACAGGACAGCGAGCAACCTGGGGAGCGCCGGATCGGGGGCGGCGGGTCCGGATCGGCTCCTCCGCCCGACGGGGGTGCCGCTAGCTCGCCGGCTTGGCCACCGGCGTTGGCCATGCGCGTCGTTTTTTTCTTCGGTTGGAGTCGGGGTGTCGGGGCTGAGCGGTGAAAGGAAGCGCTCGCGCTGCCTCTGTCTTGGGTGGAAGGGAGGGGTACAATAGGGAATTCGTAAGGACTACAGTGCCAACCCTGACAGACTTGACTAACAGATTGGACGGAAGGCCCATGAGCTAAGAAAATTTTATGCCGAGGCCCTCCACCCAAATTCAAGAAAAAAAAAAACCAACACCTAAAGCAACATTTTTCTAGGGCCTTCTACCTAATTCTCCCTTATTATAACTCAATGGAAAACTGTTGGCTCTCATTTTCATTCTTCTACGGGATTCGCCACGCTGCTGATGTTGTGACACTAGCCGCAAAGAATGCCAATGCTGAATTGACGCGGCGGCCGCGCGGCCGGCGCGGCGGCAAGCACCGGATGGGCCGCCGCACTGGCCCGAGCTTGACGATTCGTACTTTCGGTTCTCGGTACACCGCCATTGCCGATAGGAGACCCGACAAAGGTACGCACGCGTCGTGCGGCGAGCTCGTGGCTCGTGCCGCTCGTCCGCTATTTCTTTGCCTTGGCCGGCTGGCTTGGCTAGCTTCCTCCCGTCCCGCTCTCCTCCCACCGCCGCGGTAAACGGCGCGCCCGGCACCGAAGGTCGCGGCGGATCCACCGCTCCACCACCGCCCGCCCGCGCAAATGATGCCTCGGGGACCTACGGCCACGATCGTCTCGCCTTCTCACCGATATGTCCGCCTTCCTTGCGGCGGTGGCCGCAAGCTCGACGCACTCGGCCGAGAGCAAGTATTATGGCGGTCAGCCCGCCTAAATGCGATGTGGAGGAGAGAAGGGAGGAGAGAGAAGAGAAGCGGGTCGTAAGTTTACAAATGGATTGGGCACAAGAACCAAGAAACTATGTGAGATAGACAATTGGACCTTATATTAATTGGAAAGAGATAACTATTGTATGGGTAGGCTGAGAGAAGGTTGTAAAGAACCGTACAGCCGGTTTGCTGGCTGTATCATAATACTTGCTCTGATGCGATGAGTTCATGGGGTCCCCTCGCCGCTGACCTCCGCTCGCAACCGGAGCCCCTCGTGCCAACGACCTCAGCGCGCACAGCCATGGCCACCGAGCTCCACGTAGGATCTCCATCACAACAACCTTCGCCTTCACGTGCCATTAAACTTCCAACTCATCTTGCCCATCAGCAGCTGATACATCAAAACCACCGCCACCTCTGCGCCATGTTAGCGAAAACCAGCTTTAAATGTGTGCAGGGAGGTAAAGTGCACGGTATTGATAATTCAAGGGGTGCTTTTGTCCAGTTTTTTGCGGTTAGAGGAGGAATCTCAAACTTCGACGATAATTGAGGGAGGAAAATTAGACTTTTTTCTTTAATTAATGGGTATAGCTAGCGCTCGGACGTCCGATCTGGTAGCGTCGGACGGTGCAAATTTCTATTGGGCCTCATATGTCCCGCTTCCGTGGGCCTCATATGTCCCGCGCTTCTGCTTAGCTTTCTTTTTGGAACACGTGCATCGCTGCAGCACCCCACACCTAGAGCCCGTTCGGTTGCCATGCAAGGCGAAATAGTTTGGGTTAGGGTACTTGTAGACTTTTCGTTTGTATTTGGTAATTGTTGTCTAACCATGAATTGTATTTGGTAATTGTTGTCTAACCATGAACTAACTAGGCTTAAAAGATTAGTCTCGTACTTTTCAACCAAACTGTGCAATAAGTTTTTTGATTTAACTACATTTAATACTTCATGATCCGTCAAGAGATTCGATGTGATAGATCTTTTTGAAGACTTTTTGGGTTTGCTTTTTGGATTCGCATGGGAACCGAACACACCCCTAGCTACCCCTGCTGCTGCACTGCACCCAGGCCTCTGCATGTGGCGTGAGAGGAGGAAGCACAAGTGGGTGCACATGTGTTGAGTTGTCTCCATCATAGGGGACCATGCCTAGGGCCTGATCCCTGGTTCTGGCCTAGCGAGAGCGCATGGGGAGGTAGACACAAAAAAAAAAAAAAAAAAATACTCTCGTTTTCCTATAAACTACTATCCAATAATTATATATTAAAATATATAAATATTTATGTTAAGTAATTAATATCGTTAAAAATATCTTTTACGTCTAGTTTTTATTAAATTTATTTTAAAATATAAATATTGCATGTATTTTGTACAAATCAAGTCAAACTTGTGGACGAAAAACCGATGGCGACAGTTAACGTTCTAGCTCCTCCCAAGATTGTGAACTATATGCTCTGAAATATATGCAACATCAAAGTACACCTAGATAAACAGTGAAACATTTCAAAAATACACTTGCAACATACTTGTATAGTCACTGCAACGTATACAAAACCTAGATGAAACAATTGCTATATAAGTTTGAAAACATTTGGAAAACACACTTGCAACATACTTGTATAGTCACTGCAATATATACAAAATCTAGATGAAACAATTGCTATATAAGTTTGAAAACATTTGAAAACCACACTTGCAACATACTTGTATAGTCACTGCAACGTATACAAAATCTAGATGAAACAATTGCTATATAAGTTTGAAAACATTTGGAAATCACACTTGCAACATACTTGTATAGTCACTTTTGAATATATACAAAATCTAGATGAAACAATTACAATATACGTTTGAAACAACTGAAACATATACTTTCTATACACATGTATAACCATTGCAACATCGAGATAAAATACTTGTAACATGCGTTTAAAATAACTAAAATATTTTAAACATGCACTTTCAACATACGTATATAGCCATTACAACCCATACAACATCCAAAATAAAATATACATATAAAACTGGAACTAGTTGCAATAAAGGAGAAGGAAAAACGAAACTACTGTAGTTGCCATGAAAGTGGGGGAAAAACGGAACTACTAGTTGCCATAAAGGAGGGGAAAAATGGGATCACTATTCAATTGCCATGCGCGTAGACCAGTACTCCTCCTCGATTGCCATGTGTGTTCACGAGCAGACCAGTACTCCTCCTCTGTTGGCTAGACGGGACGAGTCAGCAGGCCTAGGCGCTAGGCAGCAGCACGACACAGCAGCCTAGGCGCTAGGCAGCACAGCAGGGGCAGGGGCCTAGGCATACTGTACAGACTAGTAGGGGCCTGGCAAACGAGTTGACGCGCAGACGTTTTTTTAATTAGTCGTAACGCGGGTGGGGATTGGTCCATCCGGACTCGGGACTAATTAGTCGTAACGCGCGCGGGGTTGGTCCGTCCGAACTGGATGGGACTATATATATATTGGCCATTTGGCCCGCGGCACGGCGGCCCGACCGAGGCCCGGTATTTTGGCCCGGTACGTGCACGGCCGGTCCGGTGTGAGCGGGCCACGGGCGGCACGGCCCGACAGCGGACGGGCCATGGGCGGCCCTCCGCCCGTGGCACGGTGCCGGCCCGCCCGGTGGGAAGGGATGGCCCGGTGGCGGCGGGCCTGTTAAACCAGCGTGTATATAAAGCCGCGCCGCCGCCCCCGTGCCCCCCACCCAACCCTAACCCGCATTCGCACCGTTCCCCCCCCCCCGGCCGCCACCGTCGCCCTCGTTCGCCTCACCTCGCCCTCACTCGCCTCACTCCGCCGCCGCCTCCGCGACTCAGTCTCCATCGGATCCAACGTCCTCGCCGGTGATCCGGTGACCTCTCGTCCCTCTCTCCTTTCTCCTCTCCCCCTGTTCTCTCCGTCGCCATGTGAGTTCGTGTTCCAAGTTTCAACCCTCTCCTTCCTCCCCTCCCCGTCGGATCTCACCATTGCTTGTCTCCTCCGGCGACCTCTACATTTCCGGGACCGGGCTCTGCGCGCGGGTAAGCTCCTCCATGTCTCTTTCTTCCTCCCCCCTTCCCTTCTTCAGATCTGCCTGACGCCGTGTCTTCCCGTCTTCGCAGGTTTGTGCCTGACGCCGTGTCCTCATCCTCCGCCGGGTGGACATGGCCAGGGCCGCCGGCGATCGTCGAGGGACGGTGGGATCTACAGGTAAAGGTCGGGGTCGGGGTGGCTCGTCCTCGCCTAGGTCGTCCGGGCGTGGCGCCGGTCTCGCAACGCGGGGTTGGACGCAGTTGATCGGCGTCCGGTCATCGTCGACGGCGATGACCTCGACCGCTGTTCTGGACGACGACCGAGATGGAGGACGACGGTGACCTCCATAAGGATGCGGTCGCCTTCGGCATTGATCTCGATGTAGTCATCGATGTCGATGGCGACGACGCCGATGACACTCCTACTGCTCCTGGTAAGCTAAAATCTGATGAGTGGAAGTACTTTGAAGAGGTAAAGGAGGGTGAGATTCGCATTGGTGCTATCTGTAAACTTTGTGATGCTAGATACACTGCTAGATCTGCTAATGGTATTGGTCATTTGAGGCGGCACATGAAATCTTGTATGGCGAAAAGGAACCATTCTGATATGGTTCAATCTAGGCTTGCTTTGAATGCTAATGGTTTAGCTAATTGGAAGTATGATCCTATGGTTGCTCGCATTGAATTGTGCCGCTTGATTGCTAGGGCTGGACCTTCCATTAGGCATAGGTGAGACACAGGCTTGGACTGATTACATTAAGAATGCTCACAACCCTCTTTTTAAATCGGTTTCTTGGACTTAGAGAGGTAAAATTTAAACTATAAGATTGTGAAAGATGAGCTATGTGATTGTGGTCTATTAACTAAAATGTGGCTTTTGTCATGTGCAGGAACTACTTTTGTTGCAAGTCTGTGAGAGTGAACTAAAAGATAGGAAGATAGCAATAGCATTTTGCATTTTTGCTCTTAGACTTGCTTGTGCCACTAATGTTGGCTATTGTAATAGACTAAACTGGACTGATTGTGATCTATGAACTATTATATGAGCTGGCTGCACTCTTTTTTTCCCTTTCTAGGGTTTCTCACAAGGGTGAGTTTTATCTAGAAAGATTTTTAATGAGGCAAAGATTGCACAAAACAGCTCATTTTGATAATCAAATTGTCATATTTGTCATCTGTGTTAACTGTTGAATCTGAGAAATTTTGGGAGTATTTGAAACTTTGAATCTGTGTTGGCTGCCTGTTGTCTGCTTGTTGAAACTTGGCACCGGGCTGTGGCCCGCCCGATGCCCTCGTGGCTCGACCGCCCGTGGCCTGGTAAAATGGCCTACGGACCGGGCCATGAGCCGAGGGCGTGGCCCGAGCACGGTGGAGGCACGGCCCGGGGCCCGTCGCAGCCCGCCATCGGGCCGCCCGTTGGACATCTATAGATGGGACGTCCTTAGCAGAGCATTACCGTTAATTAATATACTGCGCTTTGCCATTGCCGACGACGCACAGCGCAGGCATATCGGCTTTTGCATCGTCATTTGGTTAATTTGTCTCTGTGTAGTTTAGTCAAAGATTATATTTGACTACGACTAACTAGCAGGCGTGAGCGCGTCGTAGCGTTCGTTCTTTCCTGGACGGTGTGTGTTTGCGTGCGAGAAACAATGACACGGTACTAGCATAGTGATCGCTTTTTATATTTGTACATTGTCAAAAAAAAAAAGTGTAGTGATAGTTCCAAGCTCGACGCAGTGGCCCGCCCGACCGTTTCATCTGTTCACATCTACGCCCACTAAAAAAGTATTCCTTCCCTTTTAAATTATATATCAGTTTGAATTTTTTTAAATCACAATTTTACTATGTATGTAGATATATTATTATATATAAATACAGAGCAAAATAGTTATAAAAAAATTAAAACGGCTTAGTTGACATAGTGGTTCTCGATGCTCGATGCAGTTATCCCGCTCGATGGCGTACATGTGAGTTTCGGGTAGTGTTTGGATTGAGGGTTGGTGCGGGTTGGTGCGGGTTCGACCCAAGCGAGCCAGCGTTTAGATGAAAAGCAACGTGGGTTGGGTTGGACCTCATAGGGAATATGCTCTCCGATTGGTCGACGGATTCCTCCGAACGAGCGGACCATTCCAACCCACATCGACGCCGCCCGCTTCCCGGCCCGCATTGGCGCTGCTGGGTGGGGCGCCATGGCCGCTGCGTCGCACACCGGTCCGCCGGCTGGCGCTCCTCCTTCCGCGGCTTCCGCGAAGCGCCGACGGAGCCGCGAAGCTCGCCGCTCGCCAGTCCACCTCCAGCGAAAGCCGCGAAGCTCGCCAATCGCCGGCCCACGCTGCCGCGATGCGCCCGCCTGATTGGGTGCGAAGCTCCGCGGCGGGGGTGGTGGGAGGGCGGGCGGCGCCGACGCGGAGGAGGCCGGGCGGGAGGAACGGTGCTCGACGCGGAGGAGGCCGGGAGGATCTCGACGGCCGGGGGGAGCTAGGTGACGGCGCTCGGCGCCGCACGGGAGGTGTCGGGTGGAAGCAGATAAGGCAGAGAAAAAAAAAAAAAAAAAAAAACTAGAGCATGACATGTGGGTCCCACAATTGTATGATGCTAACGGTGTTAAAATGGTGTCCATCCTAACCCTTTGAATTCTCCCAACCAAACAAAGAACTAGGTTGGCTCCAACCTCCCAACCAAACATGAGATGGGTCGGCTCTAACCCCGAAAAATGGGTCGGCTCCAACCCAACCCACTTGGCTCCCAAACCAAACACTACCTCAATGCCACTCACCACGCAAGTCGACACCCGGAAGCAGATGAAGTTGTGGATCGATCGAGGAGTCGCGTGGAAGATGTTACCCAAAACATGATTGTCGGTATTCACGAAGACACATGCGCAATGGTTGATAATGATCATGAACACTATGTATGTTACTAGTAACCATCTAACCAATCTGCTTGATAATGGCATAAAAATCACATTTGTTACTAATAACTGACATATCAATTGTCTATCACCGGTTACTCACTAGTCAACTACTAACCCACCTTAAAACATCCCACTAATGGCTATAACACATCCTGAGTTTCACCTACCATTAATCCTAGTATTGAAATTTTCTTTAATTTAATTGCTAAATATAATTGGTCCATTCCAATTAAATCCAATAATCCCCACCAAATCTCAAAGCATTAAAGAAATGCTCTCAATTTTGTTGTTGTTCAATACACTAGTGTTTTGGTGTAAACTGTTAAGTTGAATATCCCCATCATAATGCTTTGTCTGCTTTTGAATTTATTCATGCTTCAGAGAGAACCAACTGGAAGGGAGTTCCGTGCTTCCGAGTTAGATTTATCGAAGTTGTATAATCACGTTGATTGTGGATTTTAAAAAAAAGTTAATGGAGAAGTTAGGTTGTCAAAGTGAGTGAGTGCAGTGGGTCATGACTTGCATCTCCGCTGTTCGCTACTCAGTTCACTTCAATATGTTGCCCTCGCACTCCTTTTTCCTCGTATATTGAAGAGCTATGCTGATTGGAGAATGCAAAGATTAGAAGGGGTTAAAATAATGTAGTGCATGAACTTGCTCATTTTGCTATTAGGTCGGGGACTATATCTTTTTGCTTCTTTTCATGAGTTTGTTTTGTGTCTTGTATGTATTTTAATGATACTACTTGATTTTTAATAAAGTTTCTGTTTCACAAAAAATGAGAGGCAGTTGTAAGAGTCTGTCACGGCAAATGTGAGGCAAGTGGACGATTCAGAGTCTGTCATAGCATCGAGAACCATATTGCGGGCGTTGTTGCTTGCCAGCGACAACTGTTAGGGTGGCAGGCGACTTCAGGAAGTAGGAGGCTTTGATGAAATGATGAGTAACAGGGGAAACTTTAGTTCTAATACCATGGGGCAAGTAAGTAATTAATGAGTATAATCAGTTCGGTAAAACTTGCCCCATGGTATACATAGTTAGGCGACAACTGTTTTACCTAACTGATTATACTCACTAATTACTCTTATAACTATTGGAGGCTTTAGAGGTGTACATGCTACCATCGACCATTGAAGCGCCATGTCTTTTATCTCCATCAGCAATTCTTGAGCTGATTTCCTTTCTTCTCTTAAGACCACCGCATTTCTCTAAGTCCAGATATTCCATAGTATCAGGATGGCCATGGAATGCGTTTTTCACCTGAACTCATCAATTGACTGAAGCAATCTACAAGGTCCATGGTATACTCCTAGAATGTTGGGTGTAGACTGTGGCATTGGCTCCATGTTGTTGCATATTCCCAGACCTGCTGAGAGAAAGGGCAATCAAAGAATAGGTGGTGCGCCGTCTCCAGATTTCTTTCACACAAGGTGCAGAAGTAGTTATTTTTCCACTTGCGCAATTGTAGTCGTGCCACCGTGCAGGCGGTTTTGCAGCATCAGCCATAAGAAGAATTTGCATTTTTTTGGGGGCTGAACCTCCCAGCAAATTGAATGCTATATGCTGATCTCATTGAGGATTGCCCTAAGCTTTCAAGTATCCAAACAATTGAATCTTCATCTGTTTCTTCAAAATTGAAGTGAGTTGCTTCTTTGGCTGTCCAGAGTGCAAAGTAATCCCTCGTGAGATTGTGGTTCGGATCATGTGAGATGCCACGTACCCACGTCTCATTCAGCAGTGCCTCTGAACGTCCTAGTTTTTCGTTTGGTATGGTGGTATAGCTGCGGGAACATACTTGCTGGGGACCTCCGGTCGATCCAACTAGACTGCTAGAAGAGGCATTTTCTACCATTTCGTATAGTCACTCGTGTGGTTGCATTGAAGAGTGCTACATCAACCTTTTTTTTTTTTGACACCTCTCATCTGGATACAGCTGTAGCATCCTGCTCGTCTTACACGCACACACACGCACACCTCACACACACCACCTGTATACAACCAGACCTACAACTATACACAGATATCAAGACACATCCTTGGAGAGATTACTAGAGTCGTCGAGGCTCCGGCGACGGGCGCGTCGCAATTCCTTTGTGGCTCCATGCGTTGAGAGGCTCATCTGAAATTATAATGGGAATAAATCCCGGTAGGAACACCAGCGTCGAATCCAGGATTCGAACCCTGGCGGGCAGCTTGCACACCGGCAACGCATGCCAACTGAGCTAGCGCTCGTTCCCGAGTGCTACATCAACCTTGTCCACAGGGATTTGGCCACCAACCGGCTTGGCCGCACCCATCCATGCCACTTTGCACTTTGCACCGGTGATTGCACTGTCTCCTATCAAAGGAACCGACGCCTCATTTGATCAATGTCCGTTATCAGTTGCTTTGGTGCCTTTATCGAGGTCATAAGGTACACCGGCATTGCACTTAGGACGGAGCACACCAATTCTGTTCTGCCAGCCGGGTTTAGAAGTCGGCCCTACCAAACAGCCAATCGATTCCTTAAAATATCCACAATTTTTGCTCGTGTACCATTCTGATTTTTCCCAGGGAGAGAGGTAGTTCCAGATAGGTGATTGGGAAGCTCGTTTTGGTGCCCCTAAGAGCAACTCCAGCCCAGCATGCAAATTAACCCCTAATTATTTTCATTTGCATGTTGGCCTGCATCAAATAGGGGCCTAAAATTGACTCCAACTCCAATAGGAAAACAGCCCAAGACCCTACTTTCCGTGGGACCAAGCTGTCAGCAAAAAACAATTGCCTCACGCCGCGAGAGCACCGCCGTGCTCCGCCACCCCCCGCCTCGCAAGGCTGGCCGCCACCACCGGCGCGGGCGACGCCCGCCCGTGTGCCACCACCCCGCCCGCACGGCGCGCGCTCCGGGCGACCCGCCCGACACAGCCGCTACTACTGGCCGCGCCCGCCGGCCTCCAGTAGCGCTACCGCTCCCGGACCCGCCTCCTCCTCCGCGCTCCTGCCTCCCATCGCCCGACGCATCTTGCCGCCGACGAAAACTGGCGCCCTAGACGCCGAGTCCGAGGCCGCTCTTCCAAAGCAGTTCATCGAAAGCGCCGTCGCCAAGCACGTTTGTGGACATGCCCGCCGTGCACGGTTGTGCCGCGAGATGGCCGACGCCGTGGGCCCGCAAGGCAGGGCTCAAAGCGGGCGCAGCTCAACCGTGGCCTCGAGAAATCCCGGGCGGCGAGGAGGGGCAAGGCCGTGGCTTCTTGCTCGATGCTTTGCCCGGTGCGATTGTGGTCGACGGCCGCGGGCGAGGCTGCTGGCGCGGTCGGGCACGCCCCTTGGCTTACGAGGACGGCGTGGCTGTGGACGCTGCCCGGCTTGGCGAGACGCCGAGGACGCTGCCGGACTCCCGCGGGTCGCGAGCCGCGCCGAAACCACGAACGAGGAACGGCGCGGACTTGGTCGGCTCGAGGTCGCCCCCCGAAGCGCCGCCGCTGTCATGGTGACGCGCCGAGGGCAACTCCGCGCGCCGCGGTACCGCTGGTCGCTCGCCGACGGCACCACGTGGCCGCGGTAGCGCTCAAGCGATTCCAGCGCGCCGGCAGCCCAGTTCGACGAGGTAGAGATGATGAGCCTCGCCGTCCACCGCCACCGCTTCCGCCTCGCCGCTTCGCGCCCGCGGCCACTTCGGGTAGGGCGCGCACGGGCAGCCACGCTGGTGGCCGAGGTCGCTACAGGAAGTCGCGCTGCCGCCGAAGCTAGCCGCCCGCCACGACGAGCACGCCGGGGACCGACGCCGCCCTTCGCCTTCCCGCCGGCTTGGGGCGGTATCTCGCAGGGGGCGCAGGGGCGGGATCTCGTAAGGGTCGGGGCGGCGGCGCGGCAGGAGGAGATCGCCGGCGGTCAAGGCCAGGCGGCGCTTGCCGGGCGACCAGGCGGTAGCGAACCCGCGAGATGGGAGGGGAGAGGAAATATCGGTGTGGGACCCATGGGAATAAGGGATCCCAGGTCTAGGGGTTAAAGCTAAAATTTGGGGTTTGGTAAAATTTAAGGTCCCATTAAGGAGCTCCACTGAGTTGATTTTTTTCCCAATCCCCTCGAATTTAGGGTAGGGGCTCAAATGAAGGGTGGGCTGGAGTTGCTCTAAACCTCTCAAGGACTTGATCAAGTCGATAGCAGCGCATCTAATTGGGGCCACTGTACACTTCTCAATGTTGAGTTGCAGGCCTGTTGTTGCCCCAAATGTTACACGGATACGTCCTTTTTTTTTCCGACAAGCTTTCTTCATTCATTCAAAGAACGGGAACAGGGTTACAATCACACGCTAGGAGCGAGGTAACACAAGCCGGTGCTATTTGCCACCATCCGACCTGTGACTCGTCCGAGACCTGCTTAGCCAAAGTATGAGCTATCAAATTACACTTTCTACTTATAAAAGAAAATCTGAAATCTAGGAATTCTAGACTCAAGGCACGAATATCCTCCAAGACATGCAGCACACCCGACCGCTGGCAGTCTCGTACTTCCCAGAGCTTCAACAGCTCCCGACAATCAGTCTCCAACCAGACCCTCCGGGCGCCCAATCTTCTCCGCCAGTTCCGTGGCCATCCCGACAAGCCTGAGCTTCCATGTGAAGGGCGTCAAGGCGCGTGAAAATACCGCCGTGCACCACCCCTAATGAAGGCACCATTCTCATCCCGTAGGACAACACCAGTGGCTCCCTTCCCGCTCTGTTAAGTAGTAGGCTCCATCCACATTGCATTTGAACCACCCACCCGGGCGGTCGTTCCCAGCCGAGGGGGCTGGTTGTACACGGGCAGCCGTACTATCAGCTCATCGTTATTCCAAAGCTCAAAAGCCAGGTCCATTGCCCATCGGACCGCTACTTTAACTCGGCAAAGGTGCTCCCCATGTCGGGCGACGTTGCGCTAAGGTCCACAACGAATACATGCCGATCGGGATCATGGCCCGACAGCCATCCACGGCCCGCGCCTCCGCCACATACCAGTCATGTGCCCAAGACTCCGGATTCAGCATTGGCGCCTTTACTCCGACAAGTGCCCTTGAATGATCCCGAACTCCCGAGCAATTGTGCAATCGCATAAGACATGCTTTATAGTCTCTTCCGCAGCCCCACAGACCTCACGGTTAGCCCATCGGTTCAATGTGTCGCATAGCAAGTATCTTTCGGGCGGTAGAAATTCATGGAGTACCCTCCACCGTAAAAACACGAACTTTCGAGGTATCTTTAGTTTCCAAACTGCTCTCCAAATTATCATTACTTGATGAACTTGGATCGCTGAACCACTTTGCCCATTAGTCCGCTATTGTCCAATAACTTGTACGCCGACTTCACGCAGTATAGGCCATGTTTCTCTAATTCCCAAGCCCAACAATCGGACATCGAGACCGCATGGGGTTCGTAGGATTGCTTCTGCGTCCGACCGGGATGAAGATCTGTCGAATCGGGGTTCTCATTCCAATTACCATCGATGAGCAAGTCCTAAACCGCCGACACCGTTGACCATCACGAGGAGTCGATGGGCGACCATTGAAGTGGTTTGGAAGCCACCGATCCCTCCGGATATCCGTCGCGGCACCATCCCCGATACGCTTCAAGCGGTCCCGATTAGGACCACACGACCCGCAAGGATTGCTCGCCAAGTATGGTCGGCGTTCCTTTTTCTTGTGCTTGTCGGGAACTCACCATCGTGATAATACCTTCCTTTAAGCACCCTTGTACACAGTTGTCGAGTCCGGTCATGAGTCGCCACCCTTGTTTGCCGAGCATAGCTATGTTAAAATTCAGCAGATCCTCGAATCCCATCCCGCCTTGTCTCTTCGGGAGGGTAAGCCGCTCCGGCTACGCCCGCTGAATGTTATTACTCGTAGCTGAACCGCCCCACCGCAATTTGCGATGGGGGGTCTTCATCTTGTTACATGTGGTCTTGGAGAGCAGGAAACAACTCATCGAGCACGTTGGTATAGCCTCGAGCAACCGATTTGAGTAGAATTTCCCGACCGGCTTGGCTAGCTTGTCTCCCACTCCACGCACCTATCACATTCTTGATTCTTGTTGGCATGAACTCGAAGCCTCCGTAGTAGAGCTCCCTAAAGCCGTAGGAAGGCCTAGATATTTTTTCTCGCAACGCTTCTTGATCAATATTCAGCACTCCGCGACTTACTTCCTTCATATCATCGCATACAATTCTTGCTAAAAAGAAAGCCGATTTGTCACGCGATTCACCACCGCCCGACCCCTTCATCAGATGTCTCCGGGATACCCTGCGCAGCCTTGAAGCCCCTCTATGCGATGCTTCGAAAATATTATGCAATCATCCGCAAAGAGCAAGTGTGAAATCCAGGGGGCATGGACACCCACACGCACACCTCTGGAGAGATACACCGGACCTCTTGACTTCAGCATGCTAGACAAACCCTCCGCACAGAGAAGAAACAGATAGGGGGAGATGGGATCGCCTTGGCGAATCCCCCTACTTGGTTTGAAGGAATCTGTGAGGGTACCATTGACCTTTACACTTAAAGAAACTGAACAAATGCACCTCATAATCAAGGAGACAAAGGTGCTATTAAAACCAAGCTTCAACATGATTTGTTCCAAATATTCCCACTCTACCCGATCATATGCTTTTGCCATATCCAAATTGATTGCACACGCACCAGTTTACCCTTTTTCCTTTTCAAATAATGAGTGCATTAAGTAAGCTACTAGCACATTATCCGTGATCAGTCTCCCAGGGACGAAAGCGCTTTGCTCCTCAGAAACGATTTCATCCAAGAAAACCCTGAGGCGGTTAGCCAAGACCTTTGAGCATAGCTTGTACAAGACATTGCATAAAGATATATAGGTCTATAATTCTTCATCTCCGGGGGTTCTTTATCTTCGGGATGAGCACAATTGTAGTATCGTTCACCTCATTAGGCATATGACCACCATTGAGAAAATCCAACACGACCTTTGTCACACTTTGGGTCGAAGCAAAGTCCATGGTCTTTGATAGAACCCCGCCGTAAAGCCATCGGGGACCGGGAGCCTTGTTCGGCCCCATCATGAACAAGAGCTCTCTCAACCTCCATCGGCCAAAAGGTTTTGTGAGCTCTCAGATTCATATGGGTCGTCACTTTCTGCGAACCACGGGATCAAGGATCGGGCCACATCCCAACCCATCTTGTCGACTAAAGAGATCCGAGTAGAAACCCCGAGCTATCGGCCGATCTCATCTTGCTACGTGACCACCGACCCATCTCGGTGTTCTTAGTGCATTAATACGATTAATCTTGGCTCGTTCTTTTTGGATTTGGCACGGAAGAAAGAAGTGTTGCGATCTCCCACGCCCGTAGCCACTCTAATCTCGACCATTGTTTCTCCATAATCTCCTCCCCGTTGAGCAACTTCGGCTATATCTTTCATAATTCGTTTTTCTTTCTGGATGGTCGAGAACCGATGGACTGCCCCGACCCATTCCAATTCCTTTTCTCGAGCTGTGCCAATTTCTTCCGGACCGAGCCAAATGTAGACCGATCCTAGGGCGAGAGGGAGGTGCTCATGGTCGACGAACCCGCCGCATTTGGTCTAGTGAAACCGCTTCTCCTTGGCGCAACCACTCTTCCTCAACCGCCTTAGAGCACGACGGGTCATGGCGCCACATATTCTCATAACGGAAACGGCGCCGCGCTCTTCTTGCTTCTTCTAGTCCCTTGTTTACACTCGATAATCAAGCCACAATGATCCGATTCATAGTTTGCATGTGCCACACTTTAACATCTCCAAAGAGGTCGAGAAAAGAAGAATTCGCTAGCCCTCTATCCAAATTAACTTTCACGTTGTCACCATCCTCGCTACCCTTATCCCAAGTATAGGGAAGGCCTATATAGCCAAGATTGGTAAAACCACAAAAGTTAACAAAGATCTCTCAAGCCATTCATTTGATGTTACGGCCTCGTCGCCCACCGAACTGTTCATGAGCTTCTAGCACCTCATTAAAATCGCCTGCTAAGCAGAGCCACGTAACGTGCTTTGAGAGCTAAGGAATCTCATGCACTCCCAACTTCTATACCTCCATTCACGCCTAGCATCTCCATAGAACCCGTGAAACGCCACTTTGCTTCCCGTGTCATGGAGTCCGGAATGGAAACATCAATATGACGCCGATCGCAGCTCTCAAACTTTACTTCAACATCCCGAGTCTAGAGAAGTGCAAGGCCACCTCCTCCTCGCCAAAGCTTCCGACCCCTAAGCCAAACGGTAAGCCGAGGGATCGTTTGAAATCCATCCACATTATTAGAGAAAAGTCGCGTCTCCGACAAGGAGACCAAACTAGGGCGGTGTAGCCGTGTATCAAGTTACGTAATTCTGAACCGCCTCGGGCTAACCCAAACCCCGGAAGTTCGTGACATAAGATTTTCATTGCGCCGGGCGGGCCGTCCACAAATGTACCGCCGATCCTCGCCAGATTTTGAGAGGTGCCCGCTTTTTGCTTCTTGAGAGTCTCAATCATACTTCCCCATTCGCTATCTACCTCCACCAAGGCGACACACACGAGATGTCACTAGGCCAACAGGGGACAATGGCACCGACCCTCAGATGGGGATATTGAGGTTCGGAGTCCGTACCACCCGAGAGGGCGGTGCGATTTCCTCTTCCTCGGACCCTAGCGCTCATCTTCCTCCATAGCCTCAAAAACCAATTTTTTTGTTTGCATCCGGTATAAGAGCATCGGGCCGACGTATCATTCCTCACCTGGCGCTTTAGAGGAGATTGTATTTCTGGTTCCTCTGAGTCCCCCACGCGACTCTATGAGGCATCGACGGATTTGGACCCTCTGCTACCAGAATGAACCTTTTGGTTCGAGTGCCTGAAGCTAGACTTTGAAACACTTCCAAAAGAGTCCGCAGCCGCTGCCGCAAAGGACTGCAGACGTCGTCTTTTGTCCTCCGGAGCCCTCAAGTTAACGTCATATGGTAGCTTGCCGTCCTCCCCACGAGCAACCGGATTAGGGCACTCCATGGAAGAGTGTCCCATGAAACCACAATGGAAGCAGATATAAGGTAGACGCTCATACCGAGCACGAAACCAGCGTGGATCTTCGTTTTTGTGCACACGTAGGAGAATGCCGCGGCGTACTGGTTTGTCAATCCGCACAGCCACCCTTGCCCGGAGAAAAGCACCACTTGCTTTCCCATCAAAGCATCTACATCCATCTTCACGACATGTCCGATCAGCTCCATCGCCCCTAGCACCTCTTGTGCGATTCATCCATCCAAATGAAGATTAAGAATACGAACCCCAAAGCTCCACATGATCAAACTTTATCTCTCTTGCCGGACTGAGTTTCTCATCATATTCTTGGAGCGTAACCGAGTACTTACCAACCATCCGTGGCGAACCGGTCGAGAATCGATCCAGTCACGACCACAACCAAACTCCGCCATGAAGAGGTTGTCTCCCTTCTCCCCGATAGCCGGATCTTGAGGCCAACCGGTTACCCCAAGCGGTCTCATAGCCGATTGCACATTACTAACGTGGATCGGCACGGAGGCAAGACCTTCCCCACCAGCCCGCTCTGGCGATTCCATAGCTTCCGGCTCCTCATCGTCAGCGAACTCGAGCAGCGCCACGCCCTCTTCCTCCGTCGGCTGAGCTTTTGGAGTAAATCCGATACATTAGGGTTTGGGGCATCGGTCCCTCTCAAGACCTCTCCACTCCCCGTCGTCGCCATAGGAATAGGCTCGGCGAGGATGGCAAACAAAACTCTGTGGCTGCGTCGAGGCGGCAATTGCGACGGAAGATCCCGACCCGGGGGAAACCTAAGCGGCAAAACCCTAGCGGTGGGAGTTGGACGGGCGGCGCCGGACGGCTAACCGACGCGTTATGCGTTGGCCGACACCACACCGCAATGGTGGCGGCGGGCGACACACCGTGGCCGCAGGCCCGGCGGTGTTAGCGGATCGAGATCGCCGGCGGTGGCGATCTAGATCGGGGTCGGGGCGAGTCGCCAACGGAGTCGCCACGATCGCTTTGTCCGTCAATCACCTTTGTAGATACCTTGCTTGCCATGTTACACGGATACGTCCGGGGAAGGCACGTATCACGTATCCCCACGTATCGGATATGGATTCGTGTCCGACTTTGATACGTATCAAGGAGTATCCGTGAAAAAGAAAAAGAAAAATCAGATACGCCATCTCGTGTCGGCTTCCGATATACCGTGATCGGACCAGCCCAGCAGGCGGTCCATGGAGCGGGGAAGGAGCGAGGGCGCCGTCTTGCGCCGGAGCGGGGAAGGAAGGGTGCCACCGCGCGTTGGGGTGGGGAAGCGGGCGCCTTTGCCTCTCCGGCTCTCCGGCTACCCCTTGCTTGTGGCTAGCTGCAGAGGAGGCAACAGCGGCGGTGCCCGTGGTAGAGGACGCCTTGTGAGGAGAAGCGAGGGATAGGGGCGGTGGTGTGGAGGAGGGGGCACGAGGGCGGCGGCCGGCGCGGATCACGGCGAGGGACCCGAGCAGCGACAAGCGAGCGGAGGATGCAAGGATGAGGCGGCGGGCGGCCGCGGCCAGGTCGTGCGGGCGGCCTGCGGTTGAATCGATGGAGACGAAGGGGATAAGGTGGATCCTAGGAGGTTTTTTTTTTTTTTTTTTTTTTTTTTGAGAATACCTAGGAGGTGAGGTTAGATATGGGCTGCTAAGATATGGGCTTCGGCTGCTTCTTGGGCCTTCTAATACAATTCTTGGGCCACCGTGTCTTGTGTTTTCCTTTTTTTTTTTTTCTTTTAAGATGATTGAATATATACATATGAATATACACTATTATTTATTTTATTAAAAAATATAAAACGTATCGATATATCGGGTTTTACGGAAAAATGGCGTATCCACGTATCATTATAGGCCGATACCGATCTGGCGTATCCGTATCCGTGCAACATAGCCCCAAATTGTCCGAGGATTTCAAAAAGGGTTGTGACCTCCTCTCTAATGGGTTGATGAAAATTACAGCATCATCAACATATAAGGACAACCATAAACTAACATTTCTCCCACGCAAAAGGTGACAAGAGTCCTATTGATGTAGCCACTTGAGGATTCTATGTAAGGTGTTAATTGCTAGGATGAATAGATATGGGGAAATAGGGTCACCTTGGCGCAGGGCCCTTACATGGTTGATCTGCTTCCCTTACGTTGCCATTGAGGATGATTGTTGAGTGTGAAGATTTGAAGATGAGAATGAGAGGCAGACCACTCCCTCCATCTTCTTGGCTGAAACCCCTTTGCTCTAGTAACTCAAGCATGTATTCCACAAGATTGTGTCAAAGGCCTTTGAGATGTGTTGACACGAAACTAGGGCTTCACACCAACACACCGGAGGGCCTTGGGCGCCCACGAAGGTTGCACACAACCTTGGAGCAGCGAGCACCACCCGCAAGCGTGATCACCCAAACCGATCTAGGGTTTTGGTAAGGATGACGTAGAGCTCGGTGGCGGGCCGAAGAACCTCCGAACGCACCTCGGGGAAGACCCTTCGGGAGGGCGCACGCGAGGGTGCCCTAGGACCAGCAAGGCTGCCTAGGGCGTCGGCGAAGAACGCGGAGATCACCGCCCGAACAGCGGTATAGAGGGTTGAAGGAAGAAGATGACCTACAAACGGGACAGGAGATAGATAGTTTGTCGATTGGATGTAGATGGGATCAAATCGGCCATGAACCTCTTATTATATAGAGGGAGGGTGGTCTTATCCTTTTAGGAAATCGTCTAGATACGTTTCCAACCATCAAAACTACCCAAAACCCGATTTACCGTTGAGAAGTCGGTTTCGGCGAGAG
Organism: Hyparrhenia diplandra; assembly: GCA_015847255.1. NCBI lineage: Eukaryota > Viridiplantae > Streptophyta > Magnoliopsida > Poales > Poaceae > Hyparrhenia > Hyparrhenia diplandra. The sequence goes on along the minus strand of JADLZK010002241.1, from coordinate 333,441 downwards.
CGGCTTGCCGGCTGAGCGAGACGGCTTAGCCGTGTTTCATGAGACCGGAAATTTAGCCGTGGTTCTTTTAAACAAGCCGGCTTAGCCGTCCATTTGCCCGACTAAGTGGCGGTCCATATGAGCAAAATACTTAGGCTTTTTGCGGCCTAGCCCGCCTAGCGGGGGCAGGCGGCTTAGCCGTGTGGAAGGTGACAGCCGGCCTAGCCGTCGACATAACGACTAAGGCATCCGATCACCTTGCCGGCTCGCCGTCTTCTTCCTTGCTTCTCTTGATCTTTTAGCGATGCCACTAGGCCTTAAATTTGGCTATGCCCTTCTTGACACACACAAGTTACTCAAAATAGCATTCGGACATTTTTTGGGTGTCAACATATGCCCCCGTTTTTAGGTGAAAAGTGCACGAACACGAAAACAAGACAAAAAATCCAAACAACACGAATGCCCATCGTATCGGTTGTCCGGTGACTAAGAGGCGATACTATGTATCGGCCATTTTTGTTCTAAGGGCGATGCATGCATCGGCCATTGTTTAGAGAGCACTAGGCCTCTTGCCAAACACTAGGGAAATATTTTTTCAAATACCTCCCGTTAACCGCTGCGTTACCTTGGCGTTTCCCATCACTTATCGATTTGAAGCTCATAGGAATTCCCAAACGTCACTTTGACCACCTTGAATGGGCCTTTCCAATTAAGTGACCACTTGCCGAACTGGTTTTTCTTGACCCTATCGGTAATATAGTTTGCCAAACTAAGTCACCGATTTGGAACGATTTGCTCTTAACCCTTTTGTTGTAGGCTCTTGCAACACGGGCTTTGTCTTTCTCAATTTCTCTTAGAGCTTGTAATGTCTTGTCGGTTACCTCATCGATGTTGTCCATCATCAAATCGTGATACATAGTCGGTGATAGATCATTTTGCTTAGCAAATCTATATGCATCAAATTTACCTCAACCGGTAACACCGACTCTTGACCATACACCAGCTCGTAGGGAGTAACTTTAGTTGCACCATGCCTCGATATACGATGAGCCCACAAAGCTTAAACAAAACCTCATGCCACCTCCTTGGATGTTCATCTATTTTCTTTTTGATAAGCTTGATCAAAGTTTTGTTAGTGGACTCTTCTTGTCCATTAGCTTGAGCATAATATGGAGATGATTTGAGCATCTTAATCTTATATGATTCGGCAAACTCCTTTACTTCCTTTGCCATGAAAGAAGTTCCTTGATCTGAAGTTAATGTTTGGGGAATGCCGAATCTATGAATGATATGCTCGATGATGAACTCAATCACCTCCTTATGTGTCATGTTCTTCAATGGAACCGCTTCCGCCATTTAGTGAAGTAGTCGGTAGCAACCAAGACGAACTTATGCCCCTTCCGAAGATGGAGGATGAATCTGCCCAATGAAATCAAGCCCCAACCACGGAAAGGCCACGGTTTGATAATAGGATGAAGCATAGCAGCCGGCACTAGCTGAATATTTCCAAACCATTGACACTCTTCACAACCTCTGTAGTAACGAAAGCAATCGGCCATCATAGTAGGCCAATAGAAACCAACCCTCCTAAGTAGCCACTTCATCTTTGGAGCCGATTGATGCGTACCACAAATGCCTTCATGTACCTCTCCCATTGCCACTCTTGCTTGATCGGTCCCTAGACACTTTAGCAACAAATCTTCGGGCGGTCCTCCTATAGAGCTCACCATTATGTAATGTGTATTTGAAAGCAAAAGCCGCCAAATATTCTTGTCAATCTTAGTGCTAGGATCCTGCAAAAATGACAAAAGAGGATACCTCCAATCTTCTAAATCGAGTACTACCATTGTCTAAAAACAGAAATAGACCGATTTAAAAGAAGTTTTTCTTTGCCCCAAATTACAAGTAACATCGGTTTGTCCAATTAATTTTGGTTGAACCGAATTTTCACTAGAATCAAAACAAGCAAACTTTCATGCATCGGCAAATGTTGTAAATGAAAGTATTTATCTTTTACCTCAAAGCCGGATGCCCGTTGAGCAAGCAAGTTTGCTCTTTGCACATATTTCACATGCAAGTGATCTCCTTCCTTGATGTAACCGGAAGCTTCGTTGAGCAAGCAAATTAGCCTTATGATTTTCTTTTCTTGGAATATGCGAATCTTGAATTCGGCGAATTTACCAATTAAATCAAGGCAAATATCGAGGCGAGCACGAAGCAATCCATCCAAACATTGACACTTTCGCCCGAAAACTTGTTGTACACAAGAATTAACAAGAACAATCCCAACTCCGGCACCATCTTTTGCAAACCCGATCCATCAAAATACAATCGCCGGGGTAGAAGTAATATAATCCACCTCATAATCAAGATTTATGCTATGCTCAACGAGAAAATCAGTAAGAACTTGACCTTTTAAAATCTTCAATGGCTGAAAAGTCAAGTCATATTCAATCAAAGCGTATGCCCATTTGCCTATCCTTCTAGAAAGGATTGGCGAAACAACATATGTTTGATTACATCGGCCCGCATGCTACCACACATGTGCTTGACAAAAGATAATGTCTCATCTTGCGTGAAGCAAAATATAGTGATAAGCATAATTTCTCAATATGGGCATACCTTGTTTCGAGATCAAGAAGGCGGCGACCAAGATAAGCAACAACATACTCCTTTCCTTCATCTTCTTGAGTTAAAACGGCTCCAATCACCTTATCTTCGGCATATATACAATCGGAAAAGGTACTCCCTTTCTAGGTGCTCGAAAAAGGCGGGTGGTGAAGACAAATATTCCTTTAACTTATCAAAAGCAAATTGTTGGCTTGCCCCCCGGTAAAATCAGCTTCATTCTTCAACTTGAGTATGGGGGTGAAAGGAATAATCTTCCCGGACAAGTTAGCAATAAATCTTCTCAAGTAGTTCACCTTACCCAAGAATTTTTGCAAATCCTTCTTACATTGAGGTGCTTGAACTACCTTGATCTTTTCTATCCTCTTAGGATCAATCTCTATGCCTTTCTCATGAATAATGAATCAGAAACTTTCCGGTAGACACTCCAAAAGCACACTTGAGTGGGTTCATCTTCAAACCATAGAAAGCGCATTCTCTCAAAAGCAAAGACGCCAAATCGGCTAAGTGAGGATCACGAGAAGCCGATTTAATCACCACATCATCAATATACACCTCCATAATTACTCCAATGAGATCATGAAAGATGAGATTCATAGCTCTTTGATAGGTGGCGCTGCATTCTTGAGCCCAAACGTCATAACAATCCACTCAAACAAGCCAACAAATCGGGACAAATAAAAGCGCCTCTTGGAGGTATCCTCTTCCGTCATAAATATTTGATTATAACCGGCATTACCATCAAGAAAGCTAATAACCTTGTGCCCCGAAGCATCATTAATCAACATGTCGGCAATAGGCATAGGATATTCATCTTTCGGAGTGGCTCTATTTAAATCTCGAAATCAATGCATACTCTTATCTTTCCGGTGTATTTCTTCTCAACCTAAGCACAATGTTAGAGACCCACTCCGCATACCGCATGGACGGATAAAATTTGCCTCAAGTAACCGATTAATCTCCTCCTTGATTCGGTCATTGATGGCCGAATTGAAGTTTCTTCGCGGTTGCTTAAATGGCTTAAATCCTTTTTAATGGGAAGCCGATGCTCAACAAGATCTCGGCTTAACCCGGCATCTCCGTGTAATTCCATGCAAAACAATCAACATATTCCTTGAGAAAGCGATTAATTTAGATTTGTAATCAGCATCCAAGTTTTGATTCACAAAGGTCGGTCGCGGTATAGAACCATCCCCAATGTCAACTTGTTCCAAAGGGTTGGCCGGCGTGAAACCTTGGCCCAACTTATTGAGCTCATCAAAGTCATCGATAGCTTCACAAGAATCGGTCTTTTCAAACAGATAGTGTTCAAGTCTATGCTTTAACCATTGAAGTTTGTCTTCCATTGAGAAACAATTTATATAATAATATTGAGCCGATTATCCGTCGGGCTTCAATGTCACGAGCACAAATCCACGTTTATCGTAGCTAATGTACTGATAATCAGATAAGTCTCTCCCTGAAAGATAAGCAAATCCAGCTCCTTCGGGCGAAGCATCGGTTGTAGAAATCTCAACCGAATTATCCGCATGCACGATCTCTATAGCATCTCCTACCCATTGGATGAGGAATTGGTGCAAACTAGAAGGAACACATGGATTGGCATGAATCCAATCACGACCAAGTATAAGATCATAGCTACCTTCCACATCGGCAATGGAGAAAGCAGTAGCCATAGTCTTGCTCCTAATGGTTAGTTCGACCTTGGCGATGCCCTTGGAAGGAATTGGCGCGCCTCCTCCTACGCCGGTGATGGTCGTGTTGGTTTGAATCAGCTCCTCATCTTTGCCCCCAAGCTTCTGGAATAATGAATAGGGCATAAGGTTGACAATTGCGCCACTATCCACTAGCATCTTCCGGACTGGTGTACCATTGATATGTCCCTTCACATGCAATGGCTTGAGGTGTCTGACAGGCACGGCAGGTTTCTTGAAGATAGCATCTTGCATCCCAAATGCAAACGCTGCAGCAGCCACTTCATCATCTTCCTGCTCGATCACGTAATAATTGGCAGAAAGAAAGATGGTGTTCATCTCAGCGTGTGGTGGTGAAAGCTCATAATCCACCATCTCTTCTTCTTCAACTTCAGTAGGTACTTCTATGCCGACCATGTCAGCAAAAAGCCGGCAGCAAAATCTTGGGGGTGCACTGCGAGAGTATCGGAATCAATCGGTTCAACCGACTTCGGAAGTTGGTAAATCAGAAGGTTGGGCAATAGCAGCCCCATCGGCCGGCTTGGTTGAGTTAGCACCTTGCTCGGCTAGCTTGGCTTCCCCTTGCGCTAGAAGTGCCAAAAGATCAATAGGCGGCTTGGGCACCTCCTCCACAGGCTTAGGTGGCTGTTCTTGCACTACAACCGACTTAACCGATTTATCAATCGGTTTGGTCGTCCTCTTGGCGGCGGCAATCATCTCGGCCTCCTTGTTCTTGATTTCTTGCACAATTTACGGCAAGATGGGCCCTTCTCCCTATCACGGCAGCCATGCGCTTGAGCATCTTTTGTCTTGCTCGCTGAAGCTTCCTCTTTTGTGTTTTATCAATATCAACCGGACACCACTTGGGCCGTCCGGAAGCGAGGATCAACAAGCTTTTCCTTCTTGTCTTGGACTTGGTGACCTCCTCCATGACTTGATCTTGATCACCCTTTGAAGGCTCTTGCCCCCAATCACAATCGGTTATTTGTCATCAACAGGAGGTGACACCGACCCGATAACAATGGAAGGTGGAGGAGTAACAAGCCGGGCAGGCTTCTCAATAGCTTCAATCTTCACGGGAACATAAACCTGCTTTGCATTTGTGCCTTTCCCTTTCGCTCCCAAGTGAACTCCCCCGGACGTGAGCACCTCCTTGTTCTCCACACCGCTAGAGCTCGATTGTGGACCCAATCGGCTAAAGACGGTTGGCTTGGCCATGTTTCCAACACCCCCTTCCTTTATGGGACCCGAAGGATATGGAACAAACACTCCCTTCGGTCCCCATTGTGGTGGTGGCGCCATAGGTGCGATCGGTGGCCCCCAACGAGTCATCCTCGGACGAGCAACCTGCGAAGAAGAAGCAAAATTTGGAGGAGTCATAGCCATTTGCTTGTTTCTCTCCTCATCACGCTTAGGAGGCGTAGACCCTCTCTTTTTTACCGGCCGATTCTTGGAATCGGCCTTGTCTTTCTTGTACTTGGCCAAAAGCTTATCAAATGTGCATTTAGGCTTGATATAGTTCTTAGCTTTTGGCTCATTAGTCTTCCACACTCCAACTTCCTGCTTTTGTGGAATGAATGATTTCAACACTTTCACCTCGGAAGTAGAGGAGCTAGGACTCTCAAGACCGGCTGACCGGACCGAAGTGGTCGGTTCAACTGGTTTTGGTTGGCGCCTCAACTTGATCCTCTTGGTCGATTGGATCAATCGGCCTAGCTGGTCTTGCTTGCGCCGCACGACCATCTAACCATGCTTGACGCCGTAATGCTTGCGCCCGAACTAGCAACGATGGTGAGCTTCGTCTTGCCTTCTCGCAGGTTTGGTCAACTAACACTTGCCGTCCCGAATTCTTAAGAACATTTGGTACGGGCGAGATTCTCCAATGATCACATTCTTGCCTTGAGTTGTAGCAGCTTGCTCGGGGCCGGATCAAGATAGCGGGAGCTTTGACCTCAAGTGTCTTGGCTTCGGGCTCCTTAGCTTCAATCACATGCATTGGAAAAGGATTCTTGTCTAGCCGCATGTCGGTAAGACTTAATCGGCCCTCATTAAGCGCCGATTGTACTGCCGACGGAAGACATTACAATCATTAGTTGCATGAGAATAAGAATTATGGTGCTTGCAAAAGGCCCTTTTCTTCAACACATCTGCAGAAGGCATAGTATAATTGATCTTAATGATACCGATTTTCAATAATTCATCGAAGATTCGGTCACATTTATATGTATCAAAAGTAAACTTGATTTCCTCATTCCAATTTTTGTGAATCGGCTTGAGAGAAGGACAAGTAACTTGTTTATTCTCAGCTGGCCACTTAATTTCAGCAGCCAATATCTCCTTGCTCTCATCGTCGGACGAAGAATAATCGTCCACATTGTACATGTTTGTAATGGCGAGATTTGTAATCATGATCTTGAGAATTCAAACGTGATTCAACGACCATAGCTTTCTCAAGTAAATGAGGCAAAGTAGTAAACTGCATATGCTCAAGCTTATCTCTAATTTTATGATGCAAACCATTAAAGCATATGTCTACTAAATCACGCTCAGAAATCATCAAATGAAAGCATCGGTTTTAATTTCTTTGCAACGCCTAATAAATTCAAGTGCAGATTCACTACGCCCTTGTCTAACTGATGTCAAGTGTGATAATCTAGTTTCTTGGACCCCATCATAAAAGTGAGCATGAAATTTTTTTTTCTAATTGAGCCCAAGAACCAATAGTAGAAGTTGGCAATGAAGTAAACCATGAAAAAGCGTGCCATAAGTGATAAAGGGAAATTACGACATTTCATATAATCAAAAGCACACCCTTCGCCCAACTGAGCTAAATACATGCTAACATGTTCCATGGTGGATTTGCCATCATTACCACTAAATTTCTGAAAGTCGGTACCTTCCACCCCGGTGGGTTTCTCATGAAGTCAAAGTGTGGAGGGTACGGTTTATTGTAGGTTCCCCTTGATGTTTTTTATTTGGACACCCAAACTTTCCTGCAAAGACCTATTTAAATCGTCCTTTAACCGATTGAACGCATCGGTCATATCGGTAGTAGGAGCACTAGGAGTTGTGGTTGTATTTTCATTGCCCATGGCAGGAATTTGACTAGAGGATTTCGGTGGGTTAGGTAACACGGTGTTGCCCTCGAATTCCTAGCATCTTGTGATTTGTTAACGGTTTGCCGATTGCGATCTTGTGTCTCGGCAAGACTGATTGATTGTTTATAATTAGCTGCATCCCTATTGGAAGAACCGGCTTTATTGGTTTCCCGAGGAGCCGAAGGAGCCGATTTTCCTTTGCTATAAGCGGAGTACAACGCTTGATTTTCATAATAATTAGCGTGCATGCCATATGGATATTCACCATCTTCAATTTCTTCTATTCTAACCCGACTTGCCTTCTAACTTATCAAACCTAGCCAAAATCATGCCTACAGCAGCACTAAAGTTTTGATCTATTTCTTTTTATGGCCATCAAGCATAGCAGCATAATCAGCGTGTTGAGGATAAGAATCATCATATTTAGGACCAGTATCCGTTACCTCAACTTCCGGAGTGGATGAAGAGCCGGGAAGCGTGACGGTGACAAGCTTGTACAGCTCCACCTTGTTCCCACGCCCCTTGGAGCAGCTATCTAGGAACGCGCGCTGTGTAGCCTCCATCAATTCTTGCATCTTGGCTTTCAACTCGTCGGGAAGCTCATCAGCAGTAGTGCGGTGGATGACGTTGTCATCATGCACCTCACCCTTGTTCGCGTCGTTGTTGGCGGGCATGATGTTGAGGTCTTCAAAACGTAGAGAACGTCTTGCTTTCCCCAGCGGAGTCGCCAAAAAGGTATGTTGACACCAAAACTAGGGCTTCACACCAACACACCGGGAGGGCCTTGGGCGCCCACGAAGGTTGCACACAACCTTGGAGCAGCGAAAGCACCGCGAATAGCGTGATCACCCAAACCGATCTAGGGTTTCGGTAAGTATGACGTAGAGCTCGGTGACGGCTGGAAGAACCTCGACGCGCACCTCCGGGAAGACCCGTCGGGAGGATGCACGCGAGGGTGCCCTAGGACCAGCAAGGCCGCCTAGGGCGTCGACGAAGAACGCGGAGATCGCCGCCAAACAGCAGGTATAGAGGGTTGAAGGAAGAAGATGACCTACAAACGGGACAGGAGATAGATAGTTTGTCGATTGGATGTAGATGGGATCAAATCGGCCATGAACCTCTTATTATATAGAGGAGGGTGGTCTTATCCTTTTAGGAAATCGTCTAGATACGTTTCCAACCATCAAAACTACCCAAAACCTGATTTACTTCGTTGAGAAGTCAGTTTCCAGGCAGAGACGGCTTAGCCGGCTGAGCCAGACGGCTTAGCCGTGTTTCATGAGACCGGAAATTTAGCCGTGGTTCTTTTAAACAAGCCGGCTTAGCTGTCTCGGCTGCCGGCTAAGCCGTGTCCATATGAGCAGCCGACTTAGCTGCCGGCCTAGCCGGCCTAGCAGGAGGCAGGCAGCTTAGCCGTGTGGAAGGTGACAGCCGGCCTAGCCGTCTGACATAACAGCTAAGCTGTCCAGTCACCTTGCTGGCTCGCCGTCTTCTTCCTTGCTTCTCTTGATCTTTTAGCGATGCCACTTGGCCTTAAATTTGGCTATGCCCTTCTTGACACACACAAGTTACTCAAAATAGCATTCGGACATTTTTGGGTGTCAACAAGATGTCCAGCTGAAAAGTAAAGCTGGGACTTCTTTTTGTGGTAAGCTCTTGCCAAATTCCTCACATAAATGAAATTGCCCTGGATACAACGACCTTTGATGAACGCACTCTGAGTGTTTGAGATTAGGCTGAAAGAATGATAGGTCTATAATCATTCAGGTACTCTGCAAGGTCTGATTTCGGAATAAGGACAACATTAGCCCCATTTAACAATCTGATAGGGCCAGCTCACACAGATCATGGATACAATTCAGTGCTAGCAGCAGATCCATCTTGATTATGTCCCAACAGTTCTTATAAAAATTCTGGTGAAACCATCCGGGCTCCGCATCTCTGTAATTATAAGGTAAAACAACGTGCTTCTGCGAGAGCTGAGAGGTCTACACAATTACAGATTTTGATATTACACAAATGATAGGTACATGATGAGGGCACGGCTCCAACTCGTGTTGACGGGTTACTGGGACACGCATCAACGATCTATAGGATGACGCACCTGCAGCAGCGCCGATACAAACGCTCTCTCTCCAACTCGTCCGTGGTAGAGCCGCCGCCGGCAGTGCAGAACTGATTTTGGTGAACAGAGAATCAGTCACTTATTAGTATTAAGTATTGTTAGTATAGTGGATTGTGTATAGAGAGAAAAACAAAATGTATAGTACCATATATTTAGCATTATTATGGAAAAAAGGGAAACAGTTAGTAACCTCTAGTGCCGGAGCGTCGCTGTACACGAGGTGAACAGCAGCTAGTGCAACTTCCTTTGTGATACCCCTTTTCTTCAGTATGCGAATTTGGTCGTCGTCGTCGGTCAAGTCGCCGTTATAGAGCAGAGACCGTGATATTTTACCCCAGCTCCAGATGTATTTCATTTGTTCCTCGGAGAATTCTGTCTGGGTTTCGCTGTCCCAGTTGTCTTCAAAGTATTTAAGGAGAGGATTGAACCTTGCAGACTCGCAGACCATGACGATGAGACCTACCAGTGCCACTCTGGGGTTCAGATCATCCTCGTCGTCCACGTCTGGGTAGCGCGACAGCGTCCGCACGGCTATCTCCGCGAAGCTCTTCTTCCCCAGACCCTTGGAGTTGAGTTCGTGGTAGACTTCGTCCCATTTACCAGTGCGGTCCAGTATGCCATCATAGGAGAGTCCCCAGCCTAGTAGTACAGAGTTGTATTCCGGTGGGAGTGTCTTGTCGTGGCCACCCAGCTGGCGGCTGCCATTTCCAAGATCATACCAAACTTGGCTCTGGTTCAAGAACCCAACTCCATAGCATTTGCCATCCTGGATGGCTAGGGTCGTTGACCACCATTTTCGGTCGCCCGCCTCCACCCGGAGTTGGACGTGGATCCACTGCTGTGGCTGTCCGTTAGTGGGACGTGGCCTGGTGAGAAACCATGCGCCGTTATTTGGACTCTGGTCGGCGAACGCTTTACGCACATTGCCGATGAATTCCGTGAAATTGTTTTTATCCCCGATGATGAACTCTTCGGTAGGAAGTATCGTTTCGACCGGCTGCAGTAAAAAGATCAGACATCAAACGCGACATCATATTGTTTAAAATAAACAAAGAAAAGCAATCTGATTCGGCAAAGCATTTGCCGTTCCAGATATATATGAAGTGGTGGCCAGTGCAGTGCTCGCAAATTCTCGTCCATGTTTGTTACGTACCTTCTTTATTGGAGAGGCCCACGTGATCTCCACTTGAAATATACTATCATTTACGGCATGGATATCTGATCTCGATTGTCCAAATGGGAAGATCACCTTATTATTACCATCTTGATCGCTACCAGCAGGTTCCTTGACGACCTTTGGGGAAGGCAATAATTGGCCAATACCCAGGCCGTTCATGTCAATCTGGAGCTGCTTACGTTGTGGCACATGAACAGTAGATCGATCCAGTGGAAAGATCAATGCAGAATTCAAGGTGATTGGTTTGTCTACTGATCTTTTGAAGAGCACGATCGGGTGTTTTTCATAGCCACCGATGCGCGCGGTAATTTTACCGCAAGCAGTGTACTTCTTGCTGCCTCCGCCGCCGCCCATGTTTCCTGCAGCGGCATCTCCACCTTTTTCATGTTCCAGATTTTCGCCGCCGTTTAGCCGCAGCTTCACCTTAACGGTGGCCTCTACGGCATTGGGCATCACAAAGTAGGTCACTTGAATCTTGCGCCAGGAGTGGTCTAAATCCATTCTGCGTTTCACACATTCAGTAGCATCTTGGGAAGCTTGTTTGCGGCAATCCAATTTAAATTCTATCCTTGTGCTGCTACCACCAGCGTCAGTGGATGCCGGCATGAGAACTTCCATGATGAAACACTTGTGCCCCGAGACGGACTTGCCACGTACAGTCAGCAGCTCCAACCTGTGCATCTGCAAGCATGCATAGCGTGATTGCTTATGTCAAGGCTCGTACATACATAATTAACATAGTCATATCTCTATCCATATCGCTACACGCAACGCTACACAACTAAAAAGACCAAATGTCAACGTCTACCGGGCAGCACCAAAGGCCCCCGACACGGGATTCAGATCGGCTGACTTCACCGCGACTGACGATGGCTGCAGTGGCCAAAATCAAACCGTCCACTCCCATCCAACGGCTGCTGGAGATGAAGAACGTTTGCAGCTATTTGGTCCTCGGCCCATGAAGAGACGGCTTGTTTGTGCGTCTCGTTTTTTTCCTTTTTTCCGAGCGTCCTCCTCTGCGGGACCCATGCCACACACACCCTCTCTCATCTTGCTCTGCACTAATGAGAGCACAACTGAAGCGAAGAAACTGACGGTAGAGTTCAGTCATTCGAACCTAATTGCTGACCCTGGAAATCGCAAAGCAATCGATTTTTATGAACATGAAATTAGAGACCAAGTACAAAGAACATATGCGTTGAGTGGTCCAACCCAACCTCTTGAATTTCCATTTCCTCGTAAATATACTGGTGGTGAATGAAGATCATTTCAAAAGGACTTGGTTTGATGAAAAAGCGTCGTATGTTACTGCCTAAAAAAATAGTGGTCCGCTCTAGTTATTTCTTAATTCATACTAATTTGGAGGTCCATATATGTTTTGACTAATCAATTATGTCTATTTGTGTAGGTTGCTACTTCGGAGGAATAATGTGTTGCATCGTAATTGGGCCAGATATGAATGAACTGTATTCTTTTTTTTTTCATGACATATTTTGTGAATTTCATCGTTCATCGATGTTTTCAATATAAGATTTGTTAAGTTGTCTCTTCGAGGGGTCATAGTAGAGTTAAGTCGCCGTAGACTTTTGTTCGGCCCGTCCTAAAATTTTTCCTGGCTTCGTCCCCTGCTCCGCAGCCTCCTCTTTGCGTCTCTCCCTCCCACTATCGTTGCACTCCAAGTCTCCAACCCTAGGCAAGTGCAAAGAGGTGCCGCCTCACGGCGACTGTCGTCACTCTTGCGCTCCTCAGCTCCTTCGCTCGGCTTCCTCTCCCTGGCAAGTAGTGCCACGCACGGGCGCATGGCCCTCTTGCCACGCCTGACGGTCTCCCTTCCCCTGAAGGGCGGCGTTCAGACTCTCCTTTGATTGACGGTGGTGTGCTCAGGATGGCAGTGTGCTGCACGGCAGTGGTGCGAGATCCAGAGTGGCAGACGTGGAGATCGCAAGGAAGACAACGGTAATTGTGATTTGGTGCATCTTCTAGATGGCCATGTGGCCCGAGGCCGATGAACACGCCCCATGGCCCGGTAATTTAGCCCGGCAGCCACGGCACAGCCCAATGCCCGGCGTGCTCGTGCCGTCCCGGCACGATGATAAGGCCTCTCCCCCAGCATGACGTGCCAGCCCGGCTTGATGAGGCCTTGCATATATAAGATCTTTCTTCCCAACCCTAGCCGTCCAGCATTCCTATCCTATCCCACTCGCACCACCCCTTTAGCTCTTCCATCCGAGTATCCGATCGACCGCGACTCGCTTGATTTCCACCTCTCCCGAATTCTACGACAGCTCTTCAGCATTCCTATTCCCGAATTCTGGCTTGAGGCTTGAGTGTCTCTTCCACTTCTGCCTCCACCATTTCCGCGCTGCAATGCAGCCATCCAGGTGTTCCCGTCCTCATTCCTGCGCGCATAGGAATAGGGAGAGCAGGTCTCCGAAACCAGTGATCTGGTTTCATATGCTCGAGTCAAGATCAGCACTCAGGTTGCTGAGAGCATCCACAAGCCACGCGCTTGCTCGGTCGACCCACAACTTTCTCTACATCCTAGAGGCGACGTCCATGTTGATCGGCACTGCAACATCTCTACACTGCATGCACCAATTAAGATGACTACAACAAGCGCTATGTTAACTACCGTAGCCGGCTCTAGTGCCGCTCGGTATGCTACTTCAACGATCCTCCATGTTCTTCGATCTATTTGCAAATCCATGATTAGTATTCATGATTAGTTGTCTTCTTTGCAGCTGGATCACACGTGCCCCTTTTTTTTTTTCCCTACTGCTCAACCACCTGAATTATATTGATTGAGGCCCCAAAACGGCCCGTATCATATTACAGGAGCGATCAACATTCCAAGGTTGGAAGTCCAACATTGGCTTGGAATAAAAAGCTTAAATTTTAATCAGGGGTTTACGTTGCCAAAGAAAAAACTTCGCATCATTTATCTCCTAGAGATCTTTGGTTTACAGGCAGCCTATAGCACCATATTTCGGCTTCATTTTTGCATGAGTAACATTTGGCTTCATTTTTGCACCTTTAATTTGTGATGTCACCAACATTTTGTTAACTTTTTTTTCTGGATTAAACTGGTACTAAATTTGCCAAATTATCTAACCAATGGTTTAGGCACAGCATATTGTAAACATGAACAATAATTGGTATGCAGCAGCCAGCCTGGGCATTCGGTTTTAACCGAAAAATTCGGTTCGGTTTATTCGGTTTCCTAAAAATTCGGTTTCCAAAAGGCAACAACCGATCGGTTCTACATAAAAGCAAAAACCGAGGACTTCGGTTCCCGTTTTTAGTTTGGTTTTCGGTTTTAACCGAAGAAACCGATCCCAACAGCATGAGCGCGAACCTCCTCCATGGCGTCCTGCTCGGCGGCCTCACGCGCCGGTGCACCACATCGCTGCTGCTCACCTGCTCGCGCCCGCGACGCTGCAGCCACGCCCGCGCCCGGTGACGCCGCAGCCCGCCCCGCGTCGCCCGCTCCCGGCCGCCCGGCGATGCCGCCGTCGCCGCTGGCTCTGCGCTGCGCCGCCCCTACTCGCCCCCGCCGCCGCCGCGCGCTGAATACTCGCTCCGCCGCTGCATGCTGCTTTCGCCGTCGGCCCCTTCGTGGCGGTGCCGCCAAACCCGCCCCCCCCGCTGCTGTTGTGCTGTGGCTGCTACGTTAGGGTTTGGGTGTGGTGGATGGGGAATTGGGATGAGTCGTGACTGGTCGAATGGAGACCGGGGGTGGAATGGAGATTGTTGGGCTGTTGGGCCGTGTGAGGCTGTGGGCGGACGCCGGATGCCCGATGTGCGCTCCCGGTGCTCTACTCGTGAGGTGTCCTGCTGCTCTGTTCGGTTTCATCGGTTCCTCGGTTCAAGAAGTGTGAAAACCGAAACCGAAGCCGAAAACCGAAGTTCTGCAACTCAAGAACCGGCCGAAACCGAAAACCGAAAAAACCGATATTTCGGTTCAGTTCGGTTCGGTTTTCGATTTTCGGTTAAAAAGTGCCCAGGCTGATGCAGCAGTAATAAAGGAGAGTTGCACAGACTGACTATTATATGTACAGTACCTTATTATCTCCTTGGTTGTTCCAATCATCTGGCTTCTGAGTGTAGATCTTACGGGGGCGGCCGCGTCGTGCCTCGTCAATGAGCTTGATCTCAAGGACAGGGCAGTTGACAGAGACGTCAAGAATCTCCACATGGGCTCCGCCAGGACCCTTTACATTAGTGCTGTTGAGCACGAGGTGAACACAATCCAATGCTTCTTCTTTATCGACGCCGCATTTGCTGTCCCAGTCCCTGTAAGGATGTTTCCTCCTCTTGAGCAGAGCGGCTGACATGTTCTTCCAGTTCCACAAAAACGAACAGCTTCCCGTCGAGTCCCTTTCCCAGGTCCCACGCGCCTTGAGATTTATCATTTTTGCCTGCAAAGTGTCGGAGGAAAGTATCCATTCTTGCGGCCTCACAAATCATCACCATAAGGCCTGCCAATCCTAGCCTGACGGGCATATCGTCATTGTACTCGTTACGTGGATAGCGCGAGAGCCTGCGCACGGCCCTCTCTGCGAAGGCCTTGCCCAGCTTCGTGGTCTCCAGTGTCCTCTTCACTTGCTCCCCCGCCTCCTTGCCATTAAACCCCATTATGCCGCTGTAGGTGATGCCCCAGCCTTTCAGCTGCTCGGCCTGCCATCCTTCTGGAAGCATATCCTCTTTTGGGGTTTCCTTTCCTTTGCGACGCTGCTCAAGCTCGGAATCTTCTGGACGCATCTCTTCCGGTGGAAGCTCAAACCAGACTCCATACTGGTTTCTGAAGCCCTTGACATAAAGGTTGTCATCCCGGATGGCTAGAGTTGCTGTTGACGTTTCGCTCCCCTTCGTGGCGCTCAACTCGATGAAAATCCACCGCTTTGGCTGTTTGCCACATTGCTGCTCGGGGAGCACTGGTTTTTCGAATTGTACCATCTTGCCTTTGCCGTCATTGTACTTGACCTCGATACGCTCCCCTGCTTTCCACGCAGAGGTTTTTTTACGCAGGTCCTCGATGAATTTCCTATAGCCTTCTTTATCATCACCAATGGTGTACGACACGCGATTTTCCCGACATTTCGATGGGATGTAGAGGTTACACAGGTGTGTAATAAGAAAACATATAGCAATACATGCAAATAAACAGCTGATGACATGTTTAATATTTGGTTAAAAAGGAGGGGTAACAAACATAATCTATTGTTATTGACCGCAGCAGCAGCATTGTGTTGAGCAATTTGGATAACGAGAAATGAGGCGGAACATGTGGAATGAGAGTTTGGGTGAGTATTAAGTATCAGTCTTGCACTTCTTCAACACATTCTCTATATGTAGTTGAAGGCCAGTAATTTTGTTGGCTCGTACTTGGACTGGTCTAGGATAGATTGCTCATGTTTTTTTGCATTATGTGTTGCAAAATACAGAGCCTGCAGACCTATGGCATGGAAACAGGCATATAGCACTACTACAGATTCGGAAAATCGGAAAATCCCTGGACTCAGCCAAAACTGGCAGTGAATAGTTACATTACTACCGGTTGGAAACTAACCCCAGCAGTGATCTGATGGGGCACAGAACACTGCCAGGTTTAGACAAGAACCGGCAACGATTTTAAGAACAAGGAACAGTAAAAGACAAGGTAAAAAGAACATTAACACACATCGATTAACATACGACCGGTTCATTCAAAGATAATACATACGACTGCCACTCAGCATTGTTGTTTCGTTAACACTGCCGGCTTGGGTTCCAAACCATCATCGTTGACACAAACAACACTGTCGGCAAGAAAGTCAGACCGACAGTGTTAACAGAAACAACAATGTTGGTTGGCTGTTCAAACCGACAGTGTTAAGATCAACAACACTATCGGGTCAGAATGCAACCCGACAAGATTAACAAAGAACAACACTATCGGTTGGGATCACAACCGGCGTTGTTGCTACTCGCGACATTGTCGGCTCGCTCAAAAGAAAACCGACAGTCGGTCGGTTTCAAACCGACAATATTCTTTTTATCAACGCTGCCTGTTTGACCTTAGAGCCGACAGTGTTTTGTTCAGTAAGACTGCGGTGGTAATATGACCTGGTAGTGTTTGTTCACGATCTTGCTGCCGGTTGGAAAGTGCAACCGACAGCCTTTCTTCAAATCACCACCGGTTTTAAGAGACCGGTAGTGATTTGGACTCCACATCACTACCGGGTTTGGTTTTCCGTTTCAAAATCCGGCAGTAAAGGGGGGTTTTGACCCAGCAATGATGTTCTACTCTGGGGGTAGTGGAGGTTGGTACTATCTCAAAAGCACATCCTAACGTGGGTGCACATGGCAATTAATGTAGGCCAGCAGGGAAGCACCTTGCTTTCTTGTCGATGGACACTGGGTCAATGGTGATACATTTAACTTTGCTAACATGTACAGAACATACCAGTACTTATCTCAAAAGCACATCCTTTAGTATTTGTTGTTGTCATCATGTGAATATTTAAACTAGGCAAACATTTGTGTATGCTACTTATAATGTTATAAGATCTGATGTGTTCTAAGGCGACTGCAGTATGTTGTCGGGTGCCATGAAATTACTAAATGGACAATATATTTTAGTTTTTAATATGCTATTGCTACTGTTTCCAAATAATTATTGTATCCAATTTACTGTGTGGGTAAGTGTTTTTTTTTCTGTGCGTTCACCTAAACACGACAGAAAAATACAATTTTCTGTGAGTGCACCTCTGCAACTTTGATGGGACAACACTAATAGAAAAATCATTTTTCTATCGGGTTTTGCTTTTTTCTGTGCGTATTAACCCAGAAAAATTATTTTTTATCTGGGTGAACGTAATTTTTCTATGCGTGTGAGACCCGCAGAAAAATTGTTTCGACGGTGAACACATAGAAAAATTCAATTTTTCTGACACTATATTTCTGTGTTAGAAAAATACTTTGCTTACGGTATTCGCATTTTTCTGTGCATTTTCGCACGCACCAAGAATGCGAGTTTCTAGTAGTGGAAGTTTAGAAGATCCGTTCAACAATCGTGGCATGCATTCTCATTCATCTTGGAATCAAACTCTATAACATGTCTGGGGCACGCTTTTTACTCGAATTCATATAGGTAAAGGATGTTCGAAGTTTTATCCAATGATCGGGTCATGCATTTCAATTTACATTGGAATCAAACTCCCCACCGTGTCTTAACACAGTACTCTAACTCATAAAAGTATGGGAGAGAAAATAATTGCAAAAACACTAATATTTACTCAAAATATACCATAATCTTAATTTTCATACTATCCTAGTGTTGGTATAGTTAAACATCGAGTTTTGTAACTCACAAAAGGACCCATAAAAATCTGTAGTTCTTATTAACCCCAAAAATATTTACTTGTAAATATATGCTAACCTTAATTTCCAAACTATCCATAGTTAAATACTGAGTTTTCTGACTTACTTTGAGGACACATAAAAATTTACAATTCATCTTATTAAAATTAATAAGAGTTTCATACGTTTCCTTTTATTTGACAGATTTCTCTCGTCCTTTCTTTACTTCCCCCTTTTTTATGGGTTAGCTTTGATGAGCCGCAGTTGGACTTCATACTGAACACCCTTCGGATAAGACAAAAACAAACCTGATAAAACAAAGAAACTCCTCACGGTAAATATGTTAACATAGGATTAGAAAGAGATTTTAACTCAAGGCAATCGATCGGAAACTTTTGTTTTCAGTTAGATCTTGTAAACTTTTCTTGTAACCAGCTTGGTTGCTCTTAATAAATTATCAGTAGGGGCTCCCGCCCCTCCTGTTCTTAAAAAAAAAAAAAAAAAAAAACCTCAAGGCAATCGATCGGAAACCTTTTGGGCCCATACAAATATTTATGCATGCTTTACACGTATGGCTTAAGAAAAAGAAAAAGAAAAAGAAAAGAAAATAATATGTGCTACACGAAATTTGAAAAGGACACGGATCGATGTACCGTGTGCTCGACCGAGATGGGAAAAAGAGCGTAGCCAAGCACGAGATTTCTATTCATATTTTTTTCCTTTGGATTAGGATTCCTATTCAAATTACCCGGGATTGGAGATATCTAATTAGATTAGGATTGTTATCTGTCTAGACTACCTTGAATAGTCATGGTTATATGCAGTTTCTATATTCACGAAACTAGTTAAGAGGGGCTGGCGAAAAAAAAATGGGTGGAGACACCCATGGCCACCAACACGAGCACCTCGAATTCAAACAAGAACCCTCATGAGTCAAGTCCGCTTTCTCGTTCTGGCTGACACATGGCACCCAAAACTTTCTCGTTTTGCAATACGAGGGCGAGCAGCTTACCAAGTTTACCAAGTACTCCCCGGTGTCGAGGCTCTTGTCCATCTTCCGGACCGGTGTGGTAGAGGAGGATGCCATGGCCTGCGTAGATAGAGACTAATAATTGATTAATATAAGTTGGGAATTCAGCATGCTTGGCAGAGACATCATACACAATGGATGGGACACAGGTTGCGGAAAAGATTTAGATATTATACACAATGGATTTGAAGCTCCCACTTAGGCATGAGAAAAAGATAAAAACATCCGCCTAGCTTATCGATATGACAAGACAGGACGGAGGTTACCGTTGGAAAATTATTTAGATATTATATACAATTGTATTTTTGATTTCTGTGTTACTTTACTTACGGACTACTGATTATAACCAACAATCAGCAATTTGAACTCAAACAAGTTTAGGGGAGGGGAGGGACATGAGCTTACCTGAAAGGTAGGATGGGAAACTGGGAAGCGAAGGAGTCGCCCAGCGCTGCTTGCTGTTGCCACTTACGGTGCCTCAGAACTTGAGGAGACGCAGAATAAGCTGCCGCCACTACTGTGCGCAGAGGTCCCGTGGTCCATATATGAACCGGAAGAGTCCACATGAAGACTTGAGCAGTTGACGGCCGGACCCTGGACGTCATTTGCTAGTGTTTCCCTAACCAAACATACGCTGAATGCTGTATGGACGGTATAATTTTACCTCTTGTCATTAGTTTACCAATGTGTTTTGCCTAATGGATTGGATGAAAGTAAAGTTGGCGCATTAATTCGTCGGAGGTGGTGTATGTCGTCATATGCACTTTTTATGCGATTCGTCGCCAATTGCTTTTGGCCGGCCACAAAGGTTTTGTAGTACTGGGACCATGACCGATGGTAAACTTATAATAGAAAGTGCAAGGAAGTTAGACCTAACCAATTTCATATATATGACCCTTGTTACTGGGGCTTGTATCAGCAGCTAGCTCCCTCATACTCTCATACTCTATCGGATCCCAAATATATGCATTTCGCTTTGTTCTCAGTTAACTATTTAAAGGGTCTGTCTAACCACCAGTTGTTTTAGGGGCATGTGACACTCAAGCGATGGATGACCAATGAACACCCGATTGACAACCGAACAGAAATCTAGTGTTGTTTATCCACTACTAGTATAGTGCCCATACTAACACCACGGCTTCATCTGATGGATGCATATGAAAATCCTGCAACCTTTTACATACTTATTACACACTTCTAGCTATGAACTATATTCTGGTTTGGAAATCTGCATTGCCTGCGGTTCAACAGCCATAGCTTTCTCAAGTAAATGAGGCAAAGTAGTAAACTGCATATGCTCAAGCTTATCTCTAATTTTATGATGCAAACCATTAAAGCATATGTCTACTAAATCACGCTCAGAAATCATCAAATGAAAGCATCAGTTTTAATTTCTTTGCAACGCCTAATAAATTCAAGTGCAGATTCACTACGCCCTTGTCTAACTGATGTCAAGTGTGATAATCTAGTTTCTTGGACCCCATCATAAAAGTGAGCATGAAATTTTTCTTCTAATTGAGCCCAAGAACCAATAGTAGAAGTTGGCAATGAAGTAAACCATGAAAAAGCTGTGCCAGTAAGTGATAAAGGGAAATTACGACATTTCATATAATCAAAAGCACACCCTTCACCCAACTGAGCTAAATACATGCTAACATGTTCCATGGTGGATTTGCCATCATTACCACTAAATTTCTGAAAGTCGGTACCTTCCACCCCGGTGGGTTTCTCATGAAGTCAAAGTGTGGAGGGTACGGTTTATTGTAGGTTCCCCTTGATGTTTTTATTTGGACACCCAAACTTTCCTGCAAAGACCTATTTAAATCGTCCTTTAACCGATTGAACGCATCGGTCATATCGGTAGTAGGAGCACTAGGAGTTGTGGTTGTATTTTCATTGCCCATGGCAGGAATTTGACTAGAGGATTTCGGTGGGTTAGGTAACACGGTGTTGCCCCCCGAATTCCTAGCATCTTGTGATTTGTTAACAGTTTGCCGATTGCGATCTTGTGTCTCGGCAAGACTGATTGATTGTTTATAATTAGCTGCATCCCTATTGGAAGAACCGGCTTTATTGGTTTCCTGAGGAGCCGAAGGAGCCGATTTTCCTTTGCTATAAGCGGAGTACACTGCTTGATTTTCATAATAATTAGCAGGCATGCCATATGGATATTCACCATCTTCAATTTCTTCTATTCTAACTGACTTGCCTTCTAACTTATCAAACCTAGCCAAAATCATGCCTACAGCAGCACTAAAGTTTTGATCTATTTCTTTTTTATGGCCATCAAGCATAGCAGCATAATCAGCGTGTTGAGGATAAGAATCATCATATTTAGGACCAGTATCCGTTACCTCAACTTCCGGAGTGGATGAAGAGCCGGGAAGCGTGACGGTGACAAGCTTGTACAGCTCCACCTTGTTCCCACGCCCCTTGGAGCAGCTATCTAGGAACGCGCTGCCGTGTAGCCTCCATCAATTCTTGCATCTTGGCTTTCAACTCATCGGGAAGCTCATCGCCGAGTGGTGGGGTGGATGACGTTGTCATCATGCACCTCACCCTTGTTCGCGTCGTTGTTGGCGGGCATGATGTTGAGGTCTTCAAAACGTAGAGAACGTCTTGCTTTCCCCAGCGGAGTCGCCAAAAAGGTATGTTGACACGAAACTAGGGCTTCACACCAACACACCGGGAGGGCCTTGGACGCCCACCAAGGTTGCACACAACCTTGGAGCAGCGAGCACCGCAGCGTGATCACCCAAACCGATCTAGGGTTTCGGTAAGGATGACGTAGAGCTCGGTGACGGCTGGAAGAACCTCCGAACGCACCTCCTCCGAAGACCCGTCGGGAGGACGCACGCGAGGGGTGCCCTAGGACCAGCAAGGCCGCCTAGGACGTCGACGAAGAACGCGGAGATTGCAAATAGGTATGTTGACACGAAACTAGGGCTTCACACCAACACACCGGGAGGGCCTTGGACGCCCACGAAGGTTGCACACAACCTTGGAGCAGCGAGCACCGCAGCGTGATCACCCAAACCGATCTAGGGTTTCGGTAAGGATGACGTAGAGCTCGGTGACGGCTGGAAGAACCTCGAAACGCACCTCCGGGAAGACCCGCCGGGAGGATGCACGCGAGGGGTGCCCTAGGACCAGCAAGGCCGCCTAGGGCGTCGGCGAAGAACGCGGAGATCGCCGCCAAACAGCAGGTATAGAGGGTTGAAGGAAGAAGATGACCTACAAACGGGACAGGGAGATAGATAGTTTGTCGATTGGATGTAGATGGGATCAAATCGGCCATGAACCTCTTATTATATAGAGGAGGGTGGTCTTATCCTTTTAGGAAATCGTCTAGATACGTTTCCAACCATCAAAACTACCCAAAACCTGATTTACTTCGTTGAGAAGTCAGTTTCCAGGCAGAGACGGCTTAGCCGTGTTTCATGAGACCGGAAATTTAGCCGTGGTTCTTTTAAACAAGCCGGCTTAGCTGTCTCGGCTGCCGGCTAAGCCGTGTCCATATGAGCAGCCGACTTAGCTGCCGGCCTAGCAGGGAGGCAGGCAGCTTAGCCGTGTGGAAGGTGACAGCCGGCCTAGCCGTCTGACATAACAGCTAAGCTGTCCAGTCACCTTGCTGGCTCGCCGTCTTCTTCCTTGCTTCTCTTGATCTTTTAGCGATGCCACTTGGCCTTAAATTTGGCTATGCCCTTCTTGACACACACAAGTTACTCAAAATAGCATTCGGACATTTTTGGGTGTCAACAAGATGTCCAGCTGAAAAGTAAAGCTGGGACTTCTTTTTGTGGTAAGCTCTTGCCAAATTCCTCACATAAATGAAATTGCCCTGGATACAACGACCTTTGATGAACGCACTCTGAGTGTTTGAGATTAGGCTGAAAGAATGATAGGTCTATAATCATTCAGGTACTCTGCAAGGTCTGATTTCGGAATAAGGACAACATTAGCCCCATTTAACAATCTGATAGGGCCAGCTCACACAGATCATGGATACAATTCAGTGCTAGCAGCAGATCCATCTTGATTATGTCCCAACAGTTCTTATAAAAAATTCTGGTGAAACCATCCGGGCTCCGCATCTCTGTAATTATAAGGTAAAACAACGTGCTTCTGCGAGAGCTGAGAGGTCTACACAATTACAGATTTTGATATTACACAAATGATAGGTACATGATGAGGGCACGGCTCCAACTCGTGTTGACGGGTTACTGGGACACGCATCAACGATCTATAGGATGACGCACCTGCAGCAGCGCCGATACAAACGCTCTCTCTCCAACTCGTCCGTGGTAGAGCCGCCGCCGGCAGTGCAGAACTGATTTTGGTGAACAGAGAATCAGTCACTTATTAGTATTAAGTATTGTTAGTATAGTGGATTGTGTATAGAGAGAAAAACAAAATGTATAGTACCATATATTTAGCATTATTATGGAAAAAAGGGAAACAGTTAGTAACCTCTAGTGCCGGAGCGTCGCTGTACACGAGGTGAACAGCAGCTAGTGCAACTTCCTTTGTGATACCCCTTTTCTTCAGTATGCGAATTTGGTCGTCGTCGTCGGTCAAGTCGCCGTTATAGAGCAGAGACCGTGATATTTTACCCCAGCTCCAGATGTATTTCATTTGTTCCTCGGAGAATTCTGTCTGGGTTTCGCTGTCCCAGTTGTCTTCAAAGTATTTAAGGAGAGGATTGAACCTTGCAGACTCGCAGACCATGACGATGAGACCTACCAGTGCCACTCTGGGGTTCAGATCATCCTCGTCGTCCACGTCTGGGTAGCGCGACAGCGTCCGCACGGCTATCTCCGCGAAGCTCTTCTTCCCCAGACCCTTGGAGTTGAGTTCGTGGTAGACTTCGTCCCATTTACCAGTGCGGTCCAGTATGCCATCATAGGAGAGTCCCCAGCCTAGTAGTACAGAGTTGTATTCCGGTGGGAGTGTCTTGTCGTGGCCACCCAGCTGGCGGCTGCCATTTCCAAGATCATACCAAACTTGGCTCTGGTTCAAGAACCCAACTCCATAGCATTTGCCATCCTGGATGGCTAGGGTCGTTGACCACCATTTTCGGTCGCCCGCCTCCACCCGGAGTTGGACGTGGATCCACTGCTGTGGCTGTCCGTTAGTGGGACGTGGCCTGGTGAGAAACCATGCGCCGTTATTTGGACTCTGGTCGGCGAACGCTTTACGCACATTGCCGATGAATTCCGTGAAATTGTTTTTATCCCCGATGATGAACTCTTCGGTAGGAAGTATCGTTTCGACCGGCTGCAGTAAAAAGATCAGACATCAAACGCGACATCATATTGTTTAAAATAAACAAAGAAAAGCAATCTGATTCGGCAAAGCATTTGCCGTTCCAGATATATATGAAGTGGTGGCCAGTGCAGTGCTCGCAAATTCTCGTCCATGTTTGTTACGTACCTTCTTTATTGGAGAGGCCCACGTGATCTCCACTTGAAATATACTATCATTTACGGCATGGATATCTGATCTCGATTGTCCAAATGGGAAGATCACCTTATTATTACCATCTTGATCGCTACCAGCAGGTTCCTTGACGACCTTTGGGGAAGGCAATAATTGGCCAATACCCAGGCCGTTCATGTCAATCTGGAGCTGCTTACGTTGTGGCACATGAACAGTAGATCGATCCAGTGGAAAGATCAATGCAGAATTCAAGGTGATTGGTTTGTCTACTGATCTTTTGAAGAGCACGATCGGGTGTTTTTCATAGCCACCGATGCGCGCGGTAATTTTACCGCAAGCAGTGTACTTCTTGCTGCCTCCGCCGCCGCCCATGTTTCCTGCAGCGGCATCTCCACCTTTTTCATGTTCCAGATTTTCGCCGCCGTTTAGCCGCAGCTTCACCTTAACGGTGGCCTCTACGGCATTGGGCATCACAAAGTAGGTCACTTGAATCTTGCGCCAGGAGTGGTCTAAATCCATTCTGCGTTTCACACATTCAGTAGCATCTTGGGAAGCTTGTTTGCGGCAATCCAATTTAAATTCTATCCTTGTGCTGCTACCACCAGCGTCAGTGGATGCCGGCATGAGAACTTCCATGATGAAACACTTGTGCCCCGAGACGGACTTGCCACGTACAGTCAGCAGCTCCAACCTGTGCATCTGCAAGCATGCATAGCGTGATTGCTTATGTCAAGGCTCGTACATACATAATTAACATAGTCATATCTCTATCCATATCGCTACACGCAACGCTACACAACTAAAAAAGACCAAATGTCAACGTCTACCGGGCAGCACCAAAGGCCCCGACACGGGATTCAGATCGGCTGACTTCACCGCGACTGACGTATGGCTGCAGTGGCCAAAATCAAACCGTCCACTCCCATCCAACGGCTGCTGGAGATGAAGAACGTTTGCAGCTATTTGGTCCTCGGCCCATGAAGAGACGGCTTGTTTGTGCGTCTCGTTTTTTTCCTTTTCCCGAGCGTCCTCCTCTGCGGGACCCATGCCACACACCCCGCTCTCATCTTGCTCTGCACTAATGAGAGCACAACTGAAGCGAAGAAACTGACGGTAGAGTTCAGTCATTCGAACCTAATTGCTGACCCTGGAAATCGCAAAGCAATCGATTTTTTTATGAACATGAAATTAGAGACCAAGTACAAAGAACATATGCGTTGAGTGGTCCAACCCAACCTCTTGAATTTCCATTTCCTCGTAAATATACTGGTGGTGAATGAAGATCATTTCAAAAGACTTGGTTTGATGAAAAAGCGTCGTATGTTACTGCCTAAAAAAAGTGGTCCGCTCTAGTTATTTCTTAATTCATACTAATTTGGAGGTCCATATATGTTTTGACTAATCAATTATGTCTATTTGTGTAGGTTGCTACTTCGAGGAATAATGTGTTGCATCGTAATTGGGCCAGATATGAATGAACTGTATTCTTTTTTTTTTTCATGACATAGTTTGTGAATTTCATCGTTCATCGATGTTTTCAATATAAGATTTGCTAAGTTGTCTCTTCGAGGGGTCATAGTAGAGTTAAGTCGCCGTAGACTTTTGTTCGCCCGTCCTAAAATTTTTTCCTGGCTTTCGTCCCTGCTCCGCAGCCTCCTCTTTGCGTCTCTCCCTCCCACTATCGTTGCACTCCAAGTCTCCAACCCTAGGCAAGTGCAAAGAGGTGCCGCCTCACGGCGACTGACGTCACTCTTGCGCTCCTCAGCTCCTTCGCTCGGCTTCCTCTCCCTGGCAAGTAGTGCCACGCACGGGCGCATGGCCCTCTTGCCACGCCCGACGGTCTCCCTTCCCCCGAAGGGCGGCGTTCAGACTCTCCTTTGATTGGCGGTGGTGTGCTCAGGATGGCAGTGTGCTGCACGGCAGTGGTGCGAGATCCAGAGTGGCGGGGCGTGGAGATCGCAAGGAAGACAACGGTAATTGTGATTTGGTGCATCTTCTAGATGGCCATGTGGCCCGAGGCCGATGAACACGCCCCATGGCCCGGTAATTTAGCCCGGCAGCCACGGCACAGCCCAATGCCCGGCGTGCTCGTGCCGTCCCCGCACGATGATAAGGCCTCTCCCCAGCATGACGTGCCAGCCCGGCTTGATGAGGCCTTGCATATATAAGATCTTTCTTCCCAACCCTAGCCGTCCAGCATTCCTATCCTATCCCACTCGCACCACCCCTTTAGCTCTTCCATCCGAGTATCCGATCGACCGCGACTCGCTTGATTTCCACCTCTCCCGAATTCTACGACAGCTCTTCAGCATTCCTATTCCCGAATTCTGGCTTGAGGCTTGAGTGTCTCTTCCACTTCTGCCTCCACCATTTCCGCGCTGCAATGCAGCCATCCAGGTGTTGCCGTCCTCATTCCTGCGCGCGCATAGGAATAGGGAGAGCAGGTCTCCGAAACCAGTGATCTGGTTTCATATGCTCGAGTCAAGATCAGCACTCAGGTTGCTGAGAGCATCCACAAGCCACGCGCTTGCTCGGTCGACCCACAACTTTCTCTACATCCTAGAGGCGACGTCCATGTTGATCGGCACTGCAACATCTCTACACTGCATGCACCAATTAAGATGACTACAACAAGCGCTATGTTAACTACCGTAGCCGGCTCTAGTGCCGCCGGTATGCTACTTCAACGATCCTCCATGTTCTTCGATCTATTTGCAAATCCATGATTAGTATTCATGATTAGTTGTCTTCTTTGCAGCTGGATCACACGTGCCCCTTTTTTTCCCTACTGCTCAACCACCTGAATTATATTGATTGAGGCCCCAAAACGGCCCGTATCATATTACAGGAGCGATCAACATTCCAAGGTTGGAAGTCCAACATTGGCTTGGAATAAAAGCTTAAATTTTAATCAGGGGTTTACGTTGCCAAAGAAAAACTTCGCATCATTTATCTCCTAGAGATCTTTGGTTTACAGGCAGCCTATAGCACCATATTTCGGCTTCATTTTTGCATGAGTAACATTTGGCTTCATTTTTGCACCTTTAATTTGTGATGTCACCAACATTTTGTTAACTTTTTTCTGGATTAAACTGGTACTAAATTTGCCAAATTATCTAACCAATGGTTTAGGCACAGCATATTGTAAACATGAACAATAATTGGTATGCAGCAGCCAGCCTGGGCATTCGGTTTTAACCGAAAAATTCGGTTCGGTTTATTCGGTTTCCTAAAAATTCGGTTTCCAAAAGGCAACAACCGATCGGTTCTACATAAAAGCAAAAACCGAGGACTTCGGTTCCCGTTTTTAGTTTGGTTTTTCGGTTTTAACCGAAGAAACCGATCCCAACAGCATGAGCGCGAACCTCCTCCATGGCGTCCTGCTTTCGGCGGCCTCACGCCGCGGTGCACCACATCGCTGCTGCTCACCTGCTCGCGCCGGGCGACGCTGCAGCCACGCCCGCGCCCGGTGACGCCGCAGCCCCCGCCCCGCGTCGCCCGCTCCTGCTCCCCCGGCGATGCCGCCGCGTCGCCGCGGCTCTGCGCTGCGCCGCCCCTACTCGCCCCCCCCGCCGCCAGCGCGCGAATACTCGCGCTCCGCCGCTGCATGCTGCTTCGCCGTCGGCCCTTCGTGGCGGTGCCGCCAAGCCCGCCGCCCCCCTCTGCTGTTGTCTTTGTGGCTGCTACGTTAGGGTTTGGGTGCGGTGGATGGGGAATTGGGATGAGTCGTGACTGGTCGAATGGAGACTGGGGGGTGGAATGGAGATTGTTGGGCTGTTGGGCCGTGTGAGGCTGTGGGCCGGACGCGCGGACGCCTGATGTGCGCTCCTGCTGCTCTACTCGTGAGGTGTCTTGCTGCTCTGTTCGGTTTCATCGGTTCCTCGGTTCAAGAAGTGTGAAAACCGAAACCGAAGCCGAAAACCGAAGTTCTGCAACTCAAGAACCGAAGCCGAAACCGAAAACCGAAAAAACCGATATTTCGGTTCAGTTCGGTTCGGTTTTCGGTTTTCGGTTAAAAAGTGCCCAGGCTGATGCAGCAGTAATAAAGGAGAGTTGCACAGACTGACTATTATATGTACAGTACCTTATTATCTCCTTGGTTGTTCCAATCATCTGGCTTCTGAGTGTAGATCTTACGGGGGCGGCCGCGTCGTGCCTCGTCAATGAGCTTGATCTCAAGGACAGGGCAGTTGACAGAGACGTCAAGAATCTCCACATGGGCTCCGCCAGGACCCTTTACATTAGTGCTGTTGAGCACGAGGTGAACACAATCCAATGCTTCTTCTTTATCGACGCCGCATTTGCTGTCCCAGTCCCTGTAAGGATGTTTCCTCCTCTTGAGCAGAGCGGCTGACATGTTCTTCCAGTTCCACAAAAAAACGAACAGCTTCCCGTCGAGTCCCTTTCCCAGGTCCCACGCGCCTTGAGATTTATCATTTTTGCCTGCAAAGTGTCGGAGGAAAGTATCCATTCTTGCGGCCTCACAAATCATCACCATAAGGCCTGCCAATCCTAGCCTGACGGGCATATCGTCATTGTACTCGTTACGTGGATAGCGCGAGAGCCTGCGCACGGCCCTCTCTGCGAAGGCCTTGCCCAGCTTCGTGGTCTCCAGTGTCCTCTTCACTTGCTCCCCCGCCTCCTTGCCATTAAACCCCATTATGCCGCTGTAGGTGATGCCCCAGCCTTTCAGCTGCTCGGCCTGCCATCCTTCTGGAAGCATATCCTCTTTCGGGGTTTCCTTTCCTTTGCGACGCTGCTCAAGCTCGGAATCTTCTGGACGCATCTCTTCCGGTGGAAGCTCAAACCAGACTCCATACTGGTTTCTGAAGCCCTTGACATAAAGGTTGTCATCCCGGATGGCTAGAGTTGCTGTTGACGTTTCGCTCCCCTTCGTGGCGCTCAACTCGATGAAAATCCACCGCTTTGGCTGTTTGCCACATTGCTGCTCGGGGAGCACTGGTTTTTCGAATTGTACCATCTTGCCTTTGCCGTCATTGTACTTGACCTCGATACGCTCCCTGCTTTCCACGCAGAGGTTTTTACGCAGGTCCTCGATGAATTTCCTATAGCCTTCTTTATCATCACCAATGGTGTACGACACGCGATTTTCCTGAGACATTTCGATGGGATGTAGAGGTTACACAGGTGTGTAATAAGAAAACATATAGCAATACATGCAAATAAACAGCTGATGACATGTTTAATATTTGGTTAAAAAGGAGGGGTAACAAACATAATCTATTGTTATTGACCGCAGCAGCAGCATTGTGTTGAGCAATTTGGATAACGAGAAATGAGGCGGAACATGTGGAATGAGAGTTTGGGTGAGTATTAAGTATCAGTCTTGCACTTCTTCAACACATTCTCTATATGTAGTTGAAGGCCAGTAATTTTGTTGGCTCGTACTTGGACTGGTCTAGGATAGATTGCTCATGTTTTTTTTTTGCATTATGTGTTGCAAAATACAGAGCCTGCAGACCTATGGCATGGAAACAGGCATATAGCACTACTACAGATTCGAAAATCGAAAAATCCTGGACTCAGCCAAAACTCGGCAAAGTGAATAGTTACATTACTACGGTTGGAAACTAACCCCAGCAGTGATCTGATGGGGCACAGAACACTGCCAGGTTTAGACAAGAACCGGCAACGATTTTAAGAACAAGGAACAGTAAAAAGACAAGGTAAAAAAAGAACATTAACACACATCAGATTAACATACGACTGGTTCATTCAAAGATAATACATACGACTGCCACTCAGCATTGTTGTTTCTGTTAACACTGTCGGCTTGGGTTCCAAACCATCATCGTTGACACAAACAACACTGTCGGCAAGAAAGTCAGACCGACAGTGTTAACAGAAACAACAATGTTGGTTGGCTGTTCAAACCGACAGTGTTAAGATCAACAACACTATCGGGTCAGAATGCAACCCGACAGTATTAACAGCAACAACACTATCGGTTGGGATCACAACCGACAGTGTTGCTACTCGCGACATTGTCGGCTCGCTCAAAAGAAAACCGACAGTCGGTCGGTTTCAAACTGACAATATTCTTTTTATCAACGCTGCCTGTTTGACCTTAGAGCCGACAGTGTTTTGTTCAGTAAGACTGCCGGTGGTAATATGACCTAGTAGTGTTTGTTCACAGTGCGCTGCCGGTTGGAAAGTGCAACCGATAGCCTTTCTTCAAATCACCACCGGTTTAAGAGACCCGGTAGTGATTTGGACTCCACATCACTACCGGTTTGGTTTTTCCGTTTCAAAATCCGGCAGTAAAAGGGGGTTTTGACCCGGCAATGATGTTCTACTCTGGGGGTAGTGGAGGTTGGTGCTATCTCAAAAGCACATCCTAACGTGGGTGCACATGGCAATTAATGTAGGCCAGCAGGGAAGCACCTTGCTTTCTTGTCGATGGACACTGGGTCAATGGTGATACATTTAACTTTGCTAACATGTACAGAACATACCAGTACTTATCTCAAAAGCACATCCTTTAGTATTTGTTGTTGTCATCATGTGAATATTTAAACTAGGCAAACATTTGTGTATGCTACTTATAATGTTATAAGATCTGATGTGTTCTAAGGCGACTGCAGTATGTTGTCGGGTGCCATGAAATTACTAAATGGACAATATATTTTAGTTTTTAATATGCTATTGCTACTGTTTCCAAATAATTATTGTATCCAATTTACTGTGTGGGTGAGTGTTTTTTTTCTGTGCGTTCACCTAAACACGACAGAAAAATACAATTTTCTGTGAGTGCACCTCTGCAACTTTGATGGGACAACACTAATAGAAAAATCATTTTTCTATCGGGTTTTGCTTTTTTCTGTGCGTATTAACCCAGAAAAATTATTTTTTTTCTGGGTGAACGTAATTTTTCTATGCGTGTGAGACCCGCAGAAAAATTGTTTCGACGGTGAACACATAGAAAAATTCAATTTTTCTGACACTATATTTCTGTGTTAGAAAAATACTTTGCTTACGGTATTCGCATTTTTCTGTGCATTTTCGCACGCACCAAGAATGCGAGTTTCTAGTAGTGGAAGTTTAGAAGATCCGTTCAACAATCGTGGCATGCATTCTCATTCATCTTGGAATCAAACTCTATAACATGTCTGGGGCACGCTTTACTCGAATTCATATAGGTAAAGGATGTTCGAAGTTTTATCCAATGATCGGGTCATGCATTTCAATTTACATTGAATCAAACTCCCCACCGTGTCTTAACACAGTACTCTAACTCATAAAAGTATGGGAGAGAAAATAATTGCAAAAACACTAATATTTACTCAAAATATACCATAATCTTAATTTTCATACTATCCTAGTGTTGGTATAGTTAAACATCGAGTTTTGTAACTCACAAAAGGACCCATAAAAATCTGTAGTTCTTATTAACCCCAAAAATATTTACTTGTAAATATATACTAACCTTAATTTCCAAACTATCCATAGTTAAATACTGAGTTTTCTGACTTACTTTGAGGACACATAAAAATTTACAATTCATCTTATTAAAATTAATAAGAGTTTCATACGTTTCCTTTTATTTGACAGATTTCTCTCGTCCTTTCTTTACTTCCCCTTTTTTATGGGTTAGCTTTGATGAGCCGCAGTTGGACTTCATACTGAACACCCTTCGGATAAGACAAAAACAAACCTGATAAAACAAAGAAACTCCTCACGGTAAATATGTTAACATAGGATTAGAAAGAGATTTTAACTCAAGGCAATCGATCGGAAACTTTTGTTTTCAGTTAGATCTTGTAAACTTTTCTTGTAACCAGCTTGGTTGCTCTTAATAAATTATCAGTAGGGGCTCCCGGCCCCTCCTGTTCTTAAAAAAAAAAAAAAAAAAACCTCAAGGCAATCGATCGGAAACCTTTTGGGCCCATACAAATATTTATGCATGCTTTACACGTATGGCTTAAGAAAAAGAAAAAGAAAAAGAAAAGAAAATAATATGTGCTACACAAAATTTGAAAAGGACACGGATCGATGTACCGTGTGCTCGACCGAGATGGGAAAAAGAGCGTAGCCAAGCACGAGATTTCTATTCATATTTTTTCCTTTGGATTAGGATTCCTATTCAAATTACCTGGGATTGGAGATATCTAATTAGATTAGGATTGTTATCTGTCTAGACTACCTTGAATAGTCATGGTTATATGCAGTTTCTATATTCACGAAACTAGTTAAGAGGGGCTGGCGAAAAAAAAAAATGGGTGGAGACACCCATGGCCACCAACACGAGCACCTCGAATTCAAACAAGAACCCTCATGAGTCAAGTCCGCTTTCTCGTTCTGGCTGACACATGGCACCCAAAACTTTCTCGTTTTGCAATACGAGGGCGAGCAGCTTACCAAGTTTACCAAGTACTCCCCGGTGTCGAGGCTCTTGTCCATCTTCCGGACCGGTGTGGTAGAGGAGGATGCCATGGCCTGCGTAGACAGAGACTAATAATTGATTAATATAAGTTGGGAATTCAGCATGCTTGGCAGAGACATCATACACAATGGATGGGACACAGGTTGCGGAAAAGATTTAGATATTATACACAATGGATTTGAAGCTCCCACTTAGGCATGAGAAAAAAGATAAAAACATCCGCCTAGCTTATCGATATGACAAGACAGGACGGAGGTTACCGTTGGAAAATTATTTAGATATTATATACAATTGTATTTTGATTTCTGTGTTACTTTACTTACGGACTACTGATTATAACCAACAATCAGCAATTTGAACTCAAACAAGTTTAGGGGGGGAGGGACATGAGCTTACCTGAAAGGTAGGATGGGAAACTGGGAAGCGAAGGAGTCGCCCAGCGCTGCTTGCTGTTGCCACTTACGGTGCCTCAGAACTTGAGGAGACGCAGAATAAGCTGCCGCCACTACTGTGCGCAGAGGTCCCGTGGTCCATATATGAACCGGAAGAGTCCACATGAAGACTTGAGCAGTTGACGGCCGGACCCTGGACGTCATTTGCTAGTGTTTCCCTAACCAAACATACGCTGAATGCTGTATGGACGGTATAATTTTACCTCTTGTCATTAGTTTACCAATGTGTTTTGCCTAATGGATTGGATGAAAGTAAAGTTGGCGCATTAATTCGTCGGAGGTGGTGTATGTCGTCATATGCACTTTTTATGCGATTCGTCGCCAATTGCTTTTGGCCGGCCACAAAGGTTTTGTAGTACTGGGACCATGACCGATGGTAAACTTATAATAGAAAGTGCAAGGAAGTTAGACCTAACCAATTTCATATATATGACCCTTGTTACTGGGGCTTGTATCAGCAGCTAGCTCCCTCATACTCTCATACTCTATCGGATCCCAAATATATGCATTTCGCTTTGTTCTAAGTTAACTATTTAAAGGGTCTGTCTAACCACCAGTTGTTTTAGGGGCATGTGACACTCAAGCGATGGATGACCAATGAACACCCGATTGACAACCGAACAAAAATCTAGTGTTGTTTATCCACTACTAGTATAGTGCCCATACTAACACCACGGCTTCATCTGATGGATGCATATGAAAATCCTGCAACCTTTTACATACTTATTACACACTTCTAGCTATGAACTATATTCTGGTTTGGAAATCTGCATTGCCTGCGGTTCAACAGCCATAGCTTTCTCAAGTAAATGAGGCAAAGTAGTAAACTGCATATGCTCAAGCTTATCTCTAATTTTATGATGCAAACCATTAAAGCATATGTCTACTAAATCACGCTCAGAAATCATCAAATGAAAGCATCAGTTTTAATTTCTTTGCAACGCCTAATATAAATTCAAGTGCAGATTCACTACGCCCTTGTCTAACTGATGTCAAGTGTGATAATCTAGTTTCTTGGACCCCATCATAAAAGTGAGCATGAAATTTTTCTTCTAATTGAGCCCAAGAACCAATAGTAGAAGTTGGCAATGAAGTAAACCATGAAAAAGCTGTGCCAGTAAGTGATAAAGGGAAATTACGACATTTCATATAATCAAAAGCACACCCTTCACCCAACTGAGCTAAATACATGCTAACATGTTCCATGGTGGATTTGCCATCATTACCACTAAATTTCTGAAAGTCGGTACCTTCCACCCCGGTGGGTTTCTCATGAAGTCAAAGTGTGGAGGGTACGGTTTATTGTAGGTTCCCCTTGATGTTTTTATTTGGACACCCAAACTTTCCTGCAAAGACCTATTTAAATCGTCCTTTAACCGATTGAACGCATCGGTCATATCGGTAGTAGGAGCACTAGGAGTTGTGGTTGTATTTTCATTGCCCATGGCAGGAATTTGACTAGAGGATTTCGGTGGGTTAGGTAACACGGTGTTGCCCCGAATTCCTAGCATCTTGTGATTTGTTAACAGTTTGCCGATTGCGATCTTGTGTCTCGGCAAGACTGATTGATTGTTTATAATTAGCTGCATCCCTATTGGAAGAACCGGCTTTATTGGTTTCCCCGAGGAGCCGAAGGAGCCGATTTTCCTTTGCTATAAAGCGGAGTACACTTGCTTGATTTTCATAATAATTAGCGGGCATGCCATATGGATATTCACCATCTTCAATTTCTTCTATTCTAACCGACTTGCCTTCTAACTTATCAAACCTAGCCAAAATCATGCCTACAAAGCAGCACTAAAGTTTTGATCTATTTCTTTTTTATGGCCATCAAGCATAGCAGCATAATCAGCGTGTTGAGGATAAGAATCATCATATTTAGGACCAGTATCCGTTACCTCAACTTCGGAGTGGATGAAGAGCCGGGAAGCGTGGCGGTGACAAGCTTGTACAGCTCCACCTTGTTCCCACGCCCCTTGGAGCAGCTATCTAGGAACGCGCGCTGTGTAGCCTCCATCAATTCTTGCATCTTGGCTTTCAACTCGTCGGGAAGCTCATCAGCAGTAGTGGGGTGGATGACGTTGTCATCATGCACCTCACCCTTGTTCGCGTCGTTGTTGGCAGGCATGATGTTGAGGTCTTCAAAACGTAGAGAACGTCTTGCTTTCCCCAGCGGAGTCGCCAAAAAGGTATGTTGACACGAAACTAGGGCTTCACACCAACACACCGGGAGGGCCTTGGACGCCCACGAAGGTTGCACACAACCTTGGAGCAGCGAGCACCGCAGCGTGTGATCACCCAAACCGATCTAGGGTTTCGGTAAGGATGACGTAGAGCTCGGTGACGGCTGGAAGAACCTCCGAACGCACCTCTGGGAAGACCCGTCGGGAGGACGCACGCGAGGGGTGCCCTAGGACCAGCAAGGCCGCCTAGGACGTCGACGAAGAACGCGGAGATTGCAAATAGGTATGTTGACACGAAACTAGGGCTTCACACCAACACACCGGGAGGGCCTTGGACGCCCACGAAGGTTGCACACAACCTTGGAGCAGCGAGCACCGCAGCGTGATCACCCAAACCGATCTAGGGTTTCGGTAAGGATGACGTAGAGCTCGGTGACGGCTGGAAGAACCTCCGAACGCACCTCCGGGAAGACCCGTCGGGAGGATGCACGCGAGGGGTGCCCTAGGACCAGCAAGGCCGCCTAGGACGTCGACGAAGAACGCGGAGATCGCCGCCAAACAGCAGGTATAGAGGGTTGAAGGAAGAAGATGACCTACAAACGGGACAGGAGATAGATAGTTTGTCGATTGGATGTAGATGGGATCAAATCGGCCATGAACCTCTTATTATATAGAGGAGGGTGGTCTTATCCTTTTAGGAAATCGTCTAGATACGTTTCCAACCATCAAAACTACCCAAAACCTGATTTACTTCGTTGAGAAGTCGGTTTCGAGCAGAGACGGCTTAGCCGTGTTTCATGAGACCGGAAATTTAGCCGTGGTTCTTTTAAACAAGCCGGCTTAGCTGTCTCGGCTGCCGGCTAAGCCGTGTCCATATGAGCAGCCGACTTAGCTGCCGGCCTAGCCGGCCTAGCAGGAGGCGGCAGGCAGCTTAGCCGTGTGGAAGGTGACAGCCGGCCTAGCCGTCTGACATAACAGCTAAGCTGTCCAGTCACCTTGCTGGCTCGCCGTCTTCTTCCTTGCTTCTCTTGATCTTTTAGCGATGCCACTTGGCCTTAAATTTGGCTATGCCCTTCTTGACACACACAAGTTACTCAAAATAGCATTCGGACATTTTTGGGTGTCAACAAGATGTCCAGCTGAAAAGTAAAGCTGGGACTTCTTTTTTTGTGGTAAGCTCTTGCCAAATTCCTCACATAAATGAAATTGCCCTGGATACAACGACCTTTGATGAACGCACTCTGAGTGTTTGAGATTAGGCTGAAAGAATGATAGGTCTATAATCATTCAGGTACTCTGCAAGGTCTGATTTCGGAATAAGGACAACATTAGCCCCATTTAACAATCTGATAGGGCCAGCTCACACAGATCATGGATACAATTCAGTGCTAGCAGCAGATCCATCTTGATTATGTCCCAACAGTTCTTATAAAAATTCTGGTGAAACCATCCGGGCTCCGCATCTCTGTAATTATAAGGTAAAACAACGTGCTTCTGCGAGAGCTGAGAGGTCTACACAATTACAGATTTTGATATTACACAAATGATAGGTACATGATGAGGGCACGGCTCCAACTCGTGTTGACGGGTTACTGGGACACGCATCAACGATCTATAGGATGACGCACCTGCAGCAGCGCCGATACAAACGCTCTCTCCAACTCGTCCGTGGTAGAGCCGCCGCCGGCAGTGCAGAACTGATTTTGGTGAACAGAGAATCAGTCACTTATTAGTATTAAGTATTGTTAGTATAGTGGATTGTGTATAGAGAGAGAAAACAAAATGTATAGTACCATATATTTAGCATTATTATGGAAAAAAGGGAAACAGTTAGTAACCTCTAGTGCCGGAGCGTCGCTGTACACGAGGTGAACAGCAGCTAGTGCAACTTCCTTTGTGATACCCCTTTTCTTCAGTATGCGAATTTGGTCGTCGTCGTCGGTCAAGTCGCCGTTATAGAGCAGAGACCGTGATATTTTACCCCAGCTCCAGATGTATTTCATTTGTTCCTCGGAGAATTCTGTCTGGGTTTCGCTGTCCCAGTTGTCTTCAAAGTATTTAAGGAGAGGATTGAACCTTGCAGACTCGCAGACCATGATGATGAGACCTACCAGTGCCACTCTGGGGTTCAGATCATCCTCGTCGTCCACGTCTGGGTAGCGCGACAGCGTCCGCACGGCTATCTCCGCGAAGCTCTTCTTCCCCAGACCCTTGGAGTTGAGTTCGTGGTAGACTTCGTCCCATTTACCAGTGCGGTCCAGTATGCCATCATAGGAGAGTCCCCAGCCTAGTAGTACAGAGTTGTATTCCGGTGGGAGTGTCTTGTCGTGGCCACCCAGCTGGCGGCTGCCATTTCCAAGATCATACCAAACTTGGCTCTGGTTCAAGAACCCAACTCCATAGCATTTGCCATCCTGGATGGCTAGGGTCGTTGACCACCATTTTCGGTCGCCCGCCTCCACCCGGAGTTGGACGTGGATCCACTGCTGTGGCTGTCCGTTAGTGGGACGTGGCCTGGTGAGAAACCATGCGCCGTTATTTGGACTCTGGTCGGCGAACGCTTTACGCACATTGCCGATGAATTCCGTGAAATTGTTTTTATCCCCGATGATGAACTCTTCGGTAGGAAGTATCGTTTCGACCGGCTGCAGTAAAAAGATCAGACATCAAACGCGACATCATATTGTTTAAAATAAACAAAGAAAAGCAATCTGATTCGGCAAAGCATTTGCCGTTCCAGATATATATGAAGTGGTGGCCAGTGCAGTGCTCGCAAATTCTCGTCCATGTTTGTTACGTACCTTCTTTATTGGAGAGGCCCACGTGATCTCCACTTGAAATATACTATCATTTACGGCATGGATATCTGATCTCGATTGTCCAAATGGGAAGATCACCTTATTATTACCATCTTGATCGCTACCAGCAGGTTCCTTGACGACCTTTGGGGAAGGCAATAATTGGCCAATACCCAGGCCGTTCATGTCAATCTGGAGCTGCTTACGTTGTGGCACATGAACAGTAGATCGATCCAGTGGAAAGATCAATGCAGAATTCAAGGTGATTGGTTTGTCTACTGATCTTTTGAAGAGCACGATCGGGTGTTTTTCATAGCCACCGATGCGCGCGGTAATTTTACCGCAAGCAGTGTACTTCTTGCTGCCTCCGCCGCCGCCCATGTTTCCTGCAGCGGCATCTCCACCTTTTTCATGTTCCAGATTTTCGCCGCCGTTTAGCCGCAGCTTCACCTTAACGGTGGCCTCTACGGCATTGGGCATCACAAAGTAGGTCACTTGAATCTTGCGCCAGGAGTGGTCTAAATCCATTCTGCGTTTCACACATTCAGTAGCATCTTGGGAAGCTTGTTTGCGGCAATCCAATTTAAATTCTATCCTTGTGCTGCTACCACCAGCGTCAGTGGATGCCGGCATGAGAACTTCCATGATGAAACACTTGTGCCCCGAGACGGACTTGCCACGTACAGTCAGCAGCTCCAACCTGTGCATCTGCAAGCATGCATAGCGTGATTGCTTATGTCAAGGCTCGTACATACATAATTAACATAGTCATATCTCTATCCATATCGCTACACGCAACGCTACACAACTAAAAAAGACCAAATGTCAACGTCTACCGGGCAGCACCAAAGGCCCCGACACGGGATTCAGATCGGCTGACTTCACCGCGACTGACGTATGGCTGCAGTGGCCAAAATCAAACCGTCCACTCCCATCCAACGGCTGCTGGAGATGAAGAACGTTTGCAGCTATTTGGTCCTCGGCCCATGAAGAGACGGCTTGTTTGTGCGTCTCGTTTTTTTCCTTTTTCCCGAGCGTCCTCCTCTGCGGGACCCATGCCACACACACCCGCTCTCATCTTGCTCTGCACTAATGAGAGCACAACTGAAGCGAAGAAACTGACGGTAGAGTTCAGTCATTCGAACCTAATTGCTGACCCAGGAAATCGCAAAGCAATCGATTTTTATGAACATGAAATTAGAGACCAAGTACAAAGAACATATGCGTTGAGTGGTCCAACCCAACCTCCTGAATTTCCATTTCCTCGTAAATATACTGGTGGTGAATGAAGATCATTTCAAAAGACTTGGTTTGATGAAAAAGCGTCGTATGTTACTGCCTAAAAAAATAGTGGTCCGCTCTAGTTATTTCTTAATTCATACTAATTTGGAGGTCCATATATGTTTTGACTAATCAATTATGTCTATTTGTGTAGGTTGCTACTTCGGAGGAATAATGTGTTGCATCGTAATTGGGCCAGATATGAATGAACTGTATTCTTTTTTTTTTTGACATGATATTTGTGAATTTCATCGTTAATCGATGTTTTCAATATAAGATTTGTTAAGTTGTCTCTTCTGAGGGGTCATAGTAGAGTTAAGTCGCCGTAGACTTTTGTTCGGCCCGTCCTAAAATTTTTCCTGGCTTCGTCCCCTGCTCCGCAGCCTCCTCTTTGCGTCTCTCCCTCCCACTATCGTTGCACTCCAAGTCTCCAACCCTAGGCAAGTGCAAAGAGGTGCTGCCTCACGGGCGATCGTCGTCACTCTTGCGCTCCTCAGCTCCTTCGCTCGGCTTCCTCTCCCGGCAAGTAGTGCCACGCACGGGGCGCATGGCCCTCTTGCCACGCCCGACGGTCTCCCTTCCCCGAAGGGCGGCGTTCGAACTCTCCTTTGATTGACGGTGGTGTGCTCGGGATGGCAGTGTGCTGCACGGCGATGGTGCGAGATCCGGTGTGGCGCGACGTGGAGATCGCAAGGAAGACAACGGTAATTGTGATTTGGTGCATCTTCTAGATGGCCATGTGGCCCGAGGCCGATGAACACGCCCCATGGCCCGGTAATTTAGCCCGGCAGCCACGGCACAGCCCAATGCCCGGCGTGCTCGTGCCGTCCCGAAGACGATGATAAGGCCTCTCCCCCAGCATGACGTGCCAGCCCGGCTTGATGAGGCCTTGCATATATAAGATCTTTCTTCCCAACCCTAGCCGTCCAGCATTCCTATCCTATCCCACTCGCACCACCCCTTTAGCTCTTCCATCCAGTATCCGATCGACCGCGACTCGCTTGATTTCCACCTCTCCCGAATTCTACGACAGCTCTTCAGCATTCCTATTCCCGAATTCTGGCTTGAGGCTTGAGTGTCTCTTCCACTTCTGCCTCCACCATTTCCGCGCTGCAATGCAGCCATCCAGTGTTCCCGTCCTCATTCCTGCGCGCATAGGAATAGGGAGAGCAGGTCTCCAAAACCAATGATCTGGTTTCATATGCTCGAGTCAAGATCAGCACTCAGGTTGCTGAGAGCATCCACAAGCCACGCCGCTTGCTCGGTCGACCCACAACTTTCTTGTAACACCCGTGTTTTGCATCATTTTAAAATTCACTAAAAATTTGAACTTTTCGAATTACAACTAAAACTTGATTTATATTCCGCCGAACCGAAACCCTATTTTTTTTGAAACCTGCATTGAAACCCTCACCATCTAGAAATAGGAAACCATGTTTGTTGATTGAGAGCTTATGGTGGAAGGTAAGTTGATGCATCAACTAGATACTAAATTATGGAAGCATTGCATGAGAATCGATTTACGAATTATTCGAATAATAAATACCGAAACTTCGTGTGTACCAAAATATGTGTGAATATTTTATGAGCACGATAAATAAATATTCTCACCCATGAAGGTCATGGGAATGCAAACGTGCTTGTATAAATATTCATAATATATATTACACATGAAATATCAATTGGGGAAAAGTGTGTAAACACATATGTATATATATAGATTTGTATAAGCCATCTTCTCATAAAAGGAAACTTGGAGAATATGAATAAAGGAGCTTATACAAATAAATGCAATGAATATATATACATTTACACACACACAAAATAATAATAGAGAGGAGAAAAGGGAAGGAAAGGAAATAGAAAAGAAAGGAGAAAAGAATTAGAAATGAGCTCTCGGGCTCAATCTCTCTTTCTCTCCCCCTTCCGCCCGGCCCAACCGGCCACTCCTTCCTCCCCTTCCCGCACGAACCGAATCGACAGGCCGGCCCAGCCACGGGATCGGGCCCTCGAGGCAGCCAAGCCCGGCTTAACTCACTCCCGCACCAACAGGTGGGCCCGCGCCGTCGGCTCCGTCCCCCTTCCTCCAACCGCGTCGCTGCGCCGTGCCCAAGAACCCGACCCGCCGGTCCCGCTCCCACGTGCCTGGGGAACGCCGGCGACCCGCGTCTGAACGAACGCAACAGCTTGCCCGAGGACACCGCGTCGTCTTCTACCCCGCCAGTACGTGCGCTCGAGGGCGCAGTCCACGTGAGCAGCGGCGAGGGCGGATCCGCCAAGAGTTGCCGGCCGCCGCACGCAGTGGAAAGTCGGGCGAGCCGGACGGCGAGCTAGCCTGGCCGGTGCGATGACGTGAGACCGAGGCACGGGGTGCCCACCACCGTCCTTACCGAGCCACGACACGAGCACGGGGAGCCGGGTCAACCGGACACGCCACCCCCGACGGGAACACGGCGGATGCCGCCATGGCGAAGCCACGGCCGCCACTGTGGGAAGATGTGGCGAGACAACCCGCCAACTCATTCTCGAGCACGAGGCGCCGAGGAGTCGGTGCGGCGCAGCTAGACACCAGCTAGAGGCCCGCGGTGGCGATCACGGTCGGAAAAGATCTCCCGGCGAGCTCTCCATGACCGTGGCTATAAATAGCCCCACCGGTCCTCAAATCGACCTCGCACCACTTCCTTGAGCCCCGCCTCGCCCTGGAACGCGAGGTGCTGCCCTGTCTTCCCATCTCCCTCGCCCTCGCCCGAATCCGGGTTCTCCCTGATCTAGTGTTCGCGCCGCCGAGAAGAAATTCGAAAGGTCGCCGCCACCGAGTCGTCGTTGGCCAAACCGATAGCGTGGTATCGCGCTGCCCCAACCTCTCCCTTTCCTTTTGACTCACCGGTATTGCACTATAGTGCCCCCTAGCCCACCGTCCGGCGCCGCCACCGCCGTTCGCCGCCCGCATTTCGCGCCCGAGGTGGTAGAAGCCACACCCTGCCGCTCCAAAGCCCACCGACGGGTCCGGGGACGTCGAGGGAGACTCTGTGGGGCCCCTCGCGACGAGCTCCAAGTGAAGTCCGAGCCGTTCCGGCCGACTCAGCAAAGCGCCGCCCGACGAGCACGGCGGACGGAACGAACACCGATGTCGAGCTGTCCCGGCCGACGCCGTCATCACGACAAACGCCGTCGTCGAGGCGAAAGCAGGGGAGGACGCCACGCGTCGCCCGCCGTCGTCCACCGTCCCCCCTCCGTCGCCGCCACCGTGGCGGATCGATGGCACACGTGGCGCCT
The DNA here is from genome assembly GCA_015847255.1 of Hyparrhenia diplandra. Taxonomy (NCBI): domain Eukaryota; kingdom Viridiplantae; phylum Streptophyta; class Magnoliopsida; order Poales; family Poaceae; genus Hyparrhenia; species Hyparrhenia diplandra. Next base: position 290,536 of record JADLZK010002241.1, on the reverse strand, counting down.
ACGTGGCGACCACCGTGGCGTCCAGCGGGACCCACGTGGCACACACGTGCATAGGGACCATTCTCAGGCGCGCTTTGTAAATTGCTACGGCTACCCGGTATTGTACCACGAGTTATAAAAGTATGCCTTCCCGTGTCAGAAAAATTCCCAGAAAATTTGTAAATTCATTATTTGATTTATAGAATTTTATCATGTAATTATTTCCAATATTATTACATGATAAAATAATATTATAATATTACCCTAATGACTTAATTAGGGATTAATATTATAAAGTCCATATCTCATGCATACTAACTCCGTTTCGCGTGAAACGACTTCCATAATTCATCTAAAATCTAGCTCTATGCATCTAACCCATTGCCACCATAATGTTCTATGTTTGTTTTATGTGCTATGGTTCAAGCTAGGGTTTATCGCCAGACGTAAGGTAGTTTCCGACGACCGATTAGGAGTATCCGGCGTTCGACGCCGTGTCGGTTCGTAAGAACCTCCCAGGCAAGTCCTTACCCCCCCCCCCTAATCATGACCTTAATAATATGATGATGATGATGATATAATAATTGGATTAGTAAATAGAGGTATGAACCTGATAACGTAGCTAGGGAGTCAAACCGGATGACGTAACTATCCACGTTATCTACGCTCATACATTGTATTCAAGAGAAACCTAAGAATGCCTAGTGAACCCTAACCAACAAAAAGAGGTGAGTAGTGGTAGTGCGGTAGAGCCTAAATACCACGTCGGAATCGCCGCGAGGGGTTCTGCGGAGAGATACTCGCCTCCCCTAAGGACCGGTTCATAGACCTTCTACCTAGTATAATGTTACGCACGACCACACGTCGTTTATGGGGCGGCTTGATTCACACCCGTTGGGTTGAGGTATAATTGGGATCCAAGGTGGCCGGCGGGGCAAGCGACCTATTAGGAGCGGATGTGGGGAGAGTGGCCCCATGTCCGGTTGGCGTGGATGCGAGGGGTCTTCCACGGAAGTGTTTGGGCGCGGTGGCGCAGTGCTAGAGGCACATATTGATGATTTGAGATTGAGAGTGGTGTTGACAAGATAGGTTGGGTAATTAGGTATTACACAGTAAAGCCATGGGTGATTTGGTATCACCATATTGTCTAGGGTGATGCGTCATCTTAGGGTGGCGTGTTGTCCTTCCAACCCCCTGAGAAGTCGTGGGTGAAGATTATACCAATATACCTAGGGTAGCACCCAAGCGGGTACGGATCTCGTTAGGCTGTCTAAGCCAAGTCGCGGTGGTAAGGGCAGTGTCTATCGTGTGGGGAAATTTGTACACCTCTGCAGAGTTAAGTGAATCTATTCGAATAGCCACGTCCTTGGAATGGCCAAGTGCTAGGCCGAACATCTATGATTAGATATACACTTGATGATGACTAACCTGTGGTGTCATGATAGCAGTGATGACATGAGAGAACTCGGGAACTAGCGAGAGCAGTTTTAGAGACTCGCTAGGGGCCCAAACCCTAAATAATTACAACCCTCGGTTGGGACTTGTTGAGTACGTTTGTACTCACCCCTCTATTTTTACGGATATCGGCCGACAGAAGGTAAGATCGACGACAAGGTAGAAGATCGGCGTATCGTAGGAGTTCGTAAGATGTTTGCTTAGGAGAAGGACGTTGAAGCCCGGATTTCATCCGTGCACAAGTGCGCTTTTTGTGGAGTAAGGGACAGTGTCATAGTTAATCCACCGCTTCTCGGTTGGCCGACTCTGATATTGTAACCCGACTCGGTGACCCTTCGTCGCCACTGTAAGTCCCTTTCCATCCTATATTTCGATAGCTCGGTTTACTATTAATTCTCGCTTACCATTAATCGTTACTAATAGACGTGTTTGTGGCGTGATCTGGCGCAAACACGTGTGATTAACGACTCATTAAAAGTGGGGCGTGACAGAGTGGTATCGAGCGAGCTTGTCCATAGGATGAAACTTGGGTTGATGTAAAAATTTTAACTCCACATAAGGATGACTACTTTTTTAAACTTGTTGCTACGAGTACGCCTTACTATCATAGTTCATAAGTTACTGAATCGATGTTAACATCGAAACTCTAGTAGCAATGGACTAGTAAGGATGATCTCAATCGGACTACCCGACGGAGGAGAAATTCCACAACATCTCTCTCGATGCTAAAGTACCTAGAATACTTTGGTCTTCCTCGATATTAAAATCGATAACTTCATGAAGACTAAGTATCGAAGTACTTAATGAACTTGTACGCTTCCCAAAGCTCCCGAGTAGGAAGGATTGTCAAAATGCTATCCGGCCAGATCAACTGGGAATGCCAAGAACGTCCGAGTACCTACATGGGTGCTAATAAAATGTGCAAGTCGACATTTGATGGAACCTCCACCAGTGCATATAAGTCTAGGCAGCAAATGAGTAGCACAATCCCTTTTGCAAGCTTAACATAGATGACTAGGCTTCAAAGCCTTCAGTAGGTGTAAAGTCGCACAATAACCATCATAGCAGTCATTATGTGTGATGCGACCATGTATCATCGATGTAGCTGTCCTGTGATGAGAATTATTGATGCGCTTGTTCGTTAATATAATGTCGATTTCTTTCAATCCTAAAGGAAATTCTCCATAATTACTACTCAAAATGATTAATGGAAGGAAGATTCCGATAGGATCGGTGAACGACTTGAAAGCCCCCTTAAGTCACGAGTAATAAGACAAGTTTCACATAAACTTAGTTCGCCGTGACACCCATTTTCATCGTTTCACACCAGGTAAGTTTGTGTTGTCCTTAGACACCCGTGTTACTAGGATACCCCAAAGTCTATCCCTACCCAAAATGCTTGCTTTCCCTCTAATCTTAGGTAGATCCATATCTTCCCTTGTGCTTATCCCTCCCAGTCTATTTTAGTTCCATAGATTAGAGTTAACTGCGGGAGACACACGACAACCCGTGACTCCACGATCGTAGCCGTTGAACCACACCGTGTTCTCTCTACGGCCGTCGCCGCGCCGTCGCCGGATGACACTGCATCGGCGCGACCGTGTAACATTGCGAGACAAGCCGCCGCCTCACGCCTAAAAGTTACTAAGACTGGCTGTACCATTGACCCCGAATCAAGACCCGAGGAGCGCACAAGACACCGCACAGAAGGCAACCAGTGCCATTACGTACAAGATGAAGCTGAAGACAGAGAGATTTCAGACCCATGAAGAACAATTGAGCCAAATAAGGGCGTAAGGATCTCGGAAAACGCCCGGCTAATGCTAAAGGTTAGCATGTGACACATGCCGACAACGACGGAGCCATAGGCCCCACAAAGATAGGAAACTCCACCGGTAAAGGCCACCGCCACACACTCTCCAAGGCCGGACCAGCGTCCGGGAGGTCAATGCGAACAGAGACCCACTCCCGTTCCTTTTCCCACACACCGAACCACCGCACCAGACCATCCAAGCTTAGCCGCTAAGCTTCCACCCTCCAACCACTATAAAACGGACACCTCCATCACCATTACCCTCAACCCACTTCAACCATTCCATTGCTATCCTCCAACTACTCCCTCACCACCGGAACCCTCACCCTCCACCCACAAGACCTTCCACCACACCCCACCAAGATGGCCGGCAACTGGGTTCACAATCAGTGCACCAACACCCCCGGATTTCCCCAACTCCTCTACACCACCATGCAACACCTTGGCATCTCCGAGCGCCCCGAGTATGAAGGCCGCGAGTACACGCAGATCGGCACCTCTGCCTGCGAAGTCACCGTCTACATCGCCAAAAGCCGAGACTACCCCCCCGACGTCACCAACGAGTGGAACGTGACCGAGATCGGTTTCGCTTCCCGACACCTACCAAGCAGTCGCCCGTCAAGCCCTTCGACGCCTTTGCCACACCTACCGAGAAGCCATCATCCGCACCCCCATGAAGTACTTCCCGCCCGAGAAGAAGAACGACCCCGCCTGGATCGCTCGCATGAGGGCCCTAGAAGGCCCGAGGTTGGTCCCGTCATCGGAAACCGGACGGCCTACCTACTACCTCCTCGAAAGCACTCGACAAGCGAGCCGCTATGCTTGCGGAGCCAGATCCGCCGCGCCGAGCAGGGCGAGAGACTCATCCGGTCTCTCCTGATGGGGCTCGCCCAAGCTCAGGAGCAAGTCGCCACGGCTGCGCGTCGAGAGACCGCGCTAGCCGAGATGCTGAAGGCCACCCAGGAACGTCACGCCCAAGAGCTGACGACCGCCTACCGCGTCACCAGATCCAGACGCAGAGCGTTCGCCATGATGGGGACGGAGCCCACCATCCAAGAAGGGATCCCCGTCCACCCTCCCGAGAGGCAAGGGATGTACACCACCGTGCCGCCGACACCGCCGGTAACCCCAACCACCCTTGGCCTCGACGGATCCTTCCTCTCGCTCGGCCTCCCGGACCGCGAAGACGACCCCCACTCCGTGACCGTGGCGACGGACCTACGGCATCGCCGCCCCGGGTCATCAACCTCGACGAAGTCGACTAGCTGCTCCCTAGGGAGATGTATCTGTAACCTTTCCCAAAAAAAAAAAAAAAAAAAAAAAAGAAAAGAAAAAGAGTTGCTCAGAGGAAAGGCACCAACGGAGAAACCTACGGGCACCTGAAGAGAGAAGCCATGGAGCAAATAGATAGAAGTAAAGCTCTTCTAAGTGGGGTAGATCCAGATCCAAAGGAAGAAGAGAAACATAAAAACGGGCTGATGTAAGCGGATAATGAGACAACGGAAAACTTAGGGTTACCCGACGAGAAGTGGTCACCCAAGTTCACGTTAATTGTTGCCCAAGAACCAAAGCAACGATCTCGACCAAAAAGTGGCACAACCAAGTAGAAGACAAACTCAAGGACTGCGAGAAGATGGGAATTTTCCTAACCTTAGAAGAATAAATTCTCTAAGTGGGGTAGTCGAGAAGGAAGATTTGAAGACCGAAGACCACGAAGACGAAGACGCAAGACCAAGGAAAATGGGGTAACAAAGAAGCGAATCATTGGCTAAAGGCATACCCTCCACACTATCGTGCCGCCCTAGGAATAGAGTAGCACGGTAATAGTAGAGGCTCAGAAAGACAAAGACTTTGCAAGCAATGGAAAGTTTTCCCTCTCTAACTCCTTTCCCGTTAAACCTTAATTAGGACCTTCGCTCTCAGACTAGGAATCTCGGGGACGAGATTCATCTAAGTGGGGTAAATTTGTAACACCCGTGTTTTTGCATCATTTTAAAATTCACTAAAAATTTGAACTTTTCGAATTACAACTAAAACTTGATTTATATTCCGCCGAACCCGAAACCCTATTTTCGAAAACTGCATTGAAACCCTCACCATCTAGAAATAGGAAACCATGTTTGTTGATTGAGAGCTTATGGTGGAAGGTAAGTTGATGCATCAACTAGATACTAAATTATGGAAGCATTGCATGAGAATCGATTTACGAATTATTCTGGGAATAATAAATACCGAAACTCGTGTGTACCAAAATATGTGTGAATATTTTATGAGCACGATAAATAAATATTCTCACCCATGAAGGTCATGGGAATGCAAACGTGCTTGTATAAATATTCATAATATATATTACACATGAAATATCAATTGGGGAAAAGTGTGTAAACACATATGTATATATATAGATTTGTATAAGCCATCTTCTCATAAAAGGAAACTTGGAGAATATGAATAAAGGAGCTTATACAAATAAATGCAATGAATATATATACATTTACACACACACAAAAATAATAGAGAGGAGAAAAGGGAAGGAAAGGAAATAGAAAAAGAAAAGGGAGAAAAGAATTAGAAATGAGCTCTCGGGCTCAATCTCTCTTTCTCTCCCTTCTCGGCCCGGCTTCAACCGGCCACTCCTTCCTCCCCTTCCCGCACGAACGAAGGCAGCCGGCCCAGCCCGGGGATCGGGCCCTCGAGGCAGCCAAGCCCGGCTTAACTCACTCCCGCACCACCAACAGGGGGCCCGCGCCGCCTCCTCCGTCCCTTCCTCCAACCGCGTCGCTACGCGCCGTGCCCGGCAACCCGACCCCCCGCCCGGTCCCGCCTCCACCGTGCCCTGGGAACGCGGCGACCCGCGTCTGAGAACGCAGAACCGGGCTTGCCCGAGGACACCGCGTCGTCTTCTACCCGCCCGGTGTGCGCTCGAGGACGCAGTCCACGCGAACAGCAGCGAGGGCGGATCCGCCAAGAGTTGCCGGCCGCCGCACAGGGAAAGTCGGCGAGCCCGGACGAGCAGGCTAGCCTAGCCGGTGCTGATGACGTAGACCGAGGCACAGGGTGCCCACCACCGTCCTACCGAGCCACGACACGAGCACGAGGAGCCGGGTCAGCCTAAGGCGGCCACGGGGCGGGGAACACGGCGGATGCCGCCATGGCGAGCCACGGCCGCCACTGTGGGAAGATGTGACGAGACAACCCGCCAGCTCATTCTCGAGCACGAGGCGCACGAGGGAGTCGGTGCGGCGCAGCTAGACACCAGCTAGAGGCCCGCGCGGTGGCGATCCGCGGTCGGAAAAAGATCTCGGCGAGCTCTCCATGACCGTGGCTATAAATAGCCCCACCGGTCCTCAAATGGACCTCGCACCACTTCCTTGAGCCCCGCCTCGCCATACGGAACGCGAGGTGCTGCCCTGTCTTCCCATCTCCCTCTCGCCCTCGCCCGGAATCGGGTTCTCCCCGGATCTAGTGTTCGCCGCCGCCGAGAAAGAAATCGGCGTCGCCCGGCCGGAGTCGTCGTTGGCCAAACCAGATGGCGTGGTACGCTGCCCCAACCTCTCCCTTTCCTTTTTGACTCACCGGTATTGCACTATAGTGCCACGTAGCCCATCGTCCAGCGCCGCCACAGCCGTTCGCCGCCCGAACTTCGCCGCCCGGTGGTAGAAGCCACACCACTGCGCTCGAAAGCCCACCGGTCCGGGGCGTCGAGGGAGGACTCGGGGCCTCGCGACGAGCTCAAGTGAAGTCCGAGCCGTTCCGGCCGGACTCCGTGGCGCCGCCCCGTGCGGCACGGCGGGACGGGAACGACCCCAATGTCGAGCTGTCCCGGTCGGCGCTGCCATCACGACGTAACGCCGTCGTCGGCGTGTAACGGGGAGGACACCACGCCCCCTGCCGCCGCCCACCGCCCCTCCGTCGCCTGCCACCGTGGCGGATCGGTAACACACGTGGGCGCCTGCGTGGCGGCCCACCGTGGCGTCCCAGCGGGACCCACGTGGCACACACGTGCATAGGGACCATTACGTATGCGCTTTATAAATTGCTACGGCTACCCGGTATTTGTACCGCGAGTTATAAAAGTATGCCTTCCGTGTCGGAAAAATTCCCAAAAAAATTTGTAAATTCATTATTTGATTTATAGAATTTTTATCATGTAATTATTTCCAATATTATTACATGATAAAATAATATTATAATATTACCCTAATGACTTAATTAGGGATTAATATTATAAAGTCCATATCTCATGCATACTAACTCCGTTTCGCGTGAAACGACTTCCATAATTCATCTAAAATCTAGCTCTATGCATCTAACCCATTGCCACCATAATGTTCTATGTTTGTTTTATGTGCTATGGTTCAAGCTAGGTTTATCGCCCGGGGCGTAAGGTAGTTTCAGACGACCGATTAGGAGTATCCGGCGTTCGACGCCGTGCGATTCGTAAGAACCTCCCCGAGGCAAGTCCTTACCCCCCCTAATCATGACCTTAATAATATGATGATGATGATGATATAATAATTGGATTAGTAAATAGAGGTATGAACCCGATAACGTAGCTAGGGAGTCAAACCGGATGGCGTAACTATCCACGTTATCTACGCTCATACATTGTATTCAAGAGAAACCTAAGAATGCCTAGTGAACCCTAACCAACAAAAGAGGTGAGTAGTGGTAGTGCGGTAGAGCCTAAATACCACGTCGGGGAATGCCACAGGGGTTCTGCTGAGAGATATCGCCTCCCCCTAAGGACCGGTTCATAGACCTTCTACCTAGTATAATGTTACGTCTGCCACACGTCGTTTATGGGGCGGCTTGATTCACACCCCGTTGGGTTGAGGTATAATTGGGATCCAAGGTGGCGGAGCGTGCAAGCGACCTATTAGGAGCAGATGTGGGGAGAGTGGCCCCCATGTCCGGTTGGCGTGGATGCTTTGAGGGGTCTTCCACGGAAGTGTTTGGGCGCTGTGGCGCAAAGCTAGAGGCACATATTGATGATTTGAGATTGAGAATGGTGTTGATGGTATAGGTTGGGTAATTAGGTATTACACAGCAAAAGCCGTGGTGATTTGGTATCACCATATTGTCTAGGTGATGCGTCATCTTAGGGTGGCGTGTTGTCCTTTCCAACCCCCGAGAAGTCGTGGTGAAGATTATACCAATATACCTAGGGTAGCACCCAAGCGGGTACGGATCTCGTTAGGCTGTCTAAGCCAAGTCGCGGTGGTAAGGGCGGTGTCTATCGTGTGGGGAAATTTGTACACCTCTCGCGAGTTAAGTGAATCTATTCAATAGCCACGTCCTTGGAATGGGCAAGTGCTAGGCCAAACATCTATGATTAGATATACACTTGATGATGACTAACCCCATGGGTGTCATGACAAAGATGATGACATGAGAGAACTTCGGGAACTAGCGAGAGCAGCAGTTTTTAGAGACTTCTGCTAGGGCCCAAACCCTTAATAATTACAACCCCTGGTTGGGACTTGCCGAGTACGCGTTTGTACTCACCCCTCTATTTTTATAGATATCGGCACGTGAAGGTAAGATCGGCGACAAGGTAGAAGATCAGCGTATCGTAGGAGTTAAATAAGATGTTTGCTTAGGAGAAGGACGTTGAAGCCCGGTTTCATCCGTGCACAAGTCTGCACCTTGGAGTAAGGGACGATGTCATAGTTAATCCACCGCTTCTCGGTTGGCCGACTCGATATTGTAACCCGACTCGGTGACCCTTCGTCGCCATCGTAAGTCCCTTTCCATCCTATATTTCGATAGCTCGGTTTACTATTAATTCTGCTTACCATTAAGCGTTACTAATAGGCGTGTTTGTGGCGTGATCCCGGCGCAAACACGTGTGATTAACGACCCATTAAAAGTGGGGCGTGACATTTCTCTACATCCTAGAGGCGACGTCCATGTTGATCGGCACCGCAACATCTCTACACCGCATGTACCAATTAAGATGACTACAACAAGCGCTATGTTAACTACCGTAGCGGCTCTAGTGCCGCTCGGTATGCTACTTCAACGACCCTCCATGTTCTTCGATCTATTTGCAAATCCATGAATAGTATTCATGATTAGTTGTCTTCTTTGCAGCCTGGATGAGTCGTGGCCCGGTCGAATGGAGATGGGGTGGAATGGAGATTGTTGGGCTGTTGGGCCGTGTGAGGCTGTGGGCCGGACGGCGGGCGCTGATGTGCGCGCTCCGCTGCTTTCGCTCGTGAGGTGTCCTGCTGCTATGTTCGGTTTCATCGGTTCCTCGGTTCAAAAGTGTGAAAACCGAAACCGGTTTAAAAAAACCGAAGTTACGCAACTCAAGAACGGCCGAAACCAAAACCGAAAAAACCGATATTTCGGTTCGGTTCGCCTGGTTCGGTTCGGTTTTCGGTTAAAAGTGCCCAGGCTGATGCGGCAGTAATAAAGGAGAGTTGCAATGTACGACCGACTATTATATGTACGAGTACCTTATTATCTCCTTGGTTGTTCCAATCATCCGGCTTCGGAGTGTAGATCTTACGGGCGGCCGCCGTGGGTGCCTTGTCAATGAGCTTGATCTCAAGGACAGGCGGCAGTTGACAGAGACGTCAAGAATCTCCACATGGGCTCCGCCAGGGACCCTTTACATTAGTGCTTTGTTGAGCACGAGGTGAACACAATCCAATGCTTCTTCTTTATCGACGCCGCATTTGCTGTCCCGGTCCCCTGAAGGATGTTTCCTCCTCTTGAGCGGAGCGGGGCGACATGTTCTTCCAGTTCCACAAAAAAACGAACAGCTTTCCCGTCGAGTCCCTTCCAGGTCCCACAGCGCCTTGAGATTTATCATTTTTTGCACGCAAAGTGTCGAAGGAAAGTATCCATTCTTGCGGCCTCACAAATCATCACCATAAGGCACGCCAATCCCTAGCTGACGGGCATATCGTCATTGTACTCGTTACGTGGATAGCGCGAGAGCCTACGCCGCGGCCCTCTCTGCGCGAAGGCCTTGCCCGGCCGTGGTCTCCGGTGTCCTCTTCACTTGCTCCCCGCCTCCTTGCCATTAAACCCCATTATGCGGCGTAGGTGATGCCCCACCTTTCGGCTGCTTTCGACATATCCATCATGGAAGCATATCCTCTTTTCGGGGTTTCCGTTCCTTTGCGACGCTGCTCAAGCTCGGAATCTTCTGGGCGCATCTCTTCGGTGGAAGCTCAAACCGGACTCCATCTTGGTTTTCTGAAGCCCATGACATAAAGGTTGTCATCCCGGATGGCTAGAGTTGCTTGTTGACGTTTAGCTCCCCTTCGTGGCGCTCAACTCGATGAAAATCCACCGCTTTGGCTGTTTGCCACATTGCTGCTCGGGGAGCACTGGTTTTTCGAATTGTACTTGACCTCGATCGCGCCCCTGCTTTCCACGCAGAGGTTTTTACGCAGGTCCTCGATGAATTTCCTATAGCCTTCTTTATCATCACCAATGGTGTACGACGGCGATTTTCCCGAGACATTTCGATGGGATGTAGAGGTTACACAGGTGTGTAATAAGAAAACATATAGCAATACATGCAAATAAACAGCTGATGACATGTTTAATATTTGGTTAAAAAGGAGGGGTAACAAACATAATCTATTGTTATTGACCGCAGCAGCAGCATTGTGTTGAGCAATTTGGATAACGAGAAATGAGGCGGAACATGTGGAATGAGAGTTTCGGTGAGTATTAAGTATCAGTCTTGCACTTCTTCAACACATTCTCTATATGTAGTTGAAGGCCAGTAATTTTGTTGGCTCGTACTTGGACTGGTCTAGGATAGATTGCTCATGTTTTTTTTGCATATGTGTTGCAAAATACAGAGCCTGCAGACCTATGGCATGGAAACAGGCATATAGCACTACTACAGATTCGAAAAATCGGAAAATCCTCGGACTCGGCCAAAACCGGCAAAGGAATAGTTACATTACTACGGTTGGAAACTAACCCCAGCAGTGATCGATGGGGCACAATAACACTTGCCGGGTTTAGACAAGAACCGCAACGATTTTAAGAACAAGGAACAATAAAAGACAAGGTAAAAAAGAACATTAACACACATCGATTAACATATGACTGGTTCATTCAAAGATAATACATATGACTGCCACTCAGCATTGTTGTTTTACGTTAACACTGCCGGCTTGGGTTCCAAACCATCATCGTTGACACAAACAACACCGTCGGCAAGAAAGTCGACCGGCATGCAGGTTAACAAAACAACAATGTTGGTTGGCTGTTCAAACCGGCAAGGTGTTAAGATCAACAACACTATCGGGTCAGAATGCAACCCGACGGTATTAACAACAACAACACTATTGGTTGGGATCACAACCGGCGGTGTTGCTACTCGCGACATTGTCGGCTCGCTCAAAAAGAAAACCGACAAATCGGTCGGTTTCAAACCGACAATATTCTTTTTTTATCAACGCTGCTGTTTGACCTTAGAGCCGGCGGTGTTTTGTTCAAGAAGACTGCCGGTGGTAATATGACCTGGTAGTGTTTGTTCCGCGTGCTTGCTGCGGTTGGAAAGTGCAACCGACAGCCTTTCTTCAAATCACCACCGGTTTAAGAGACCGGTAGTGATTTGGACTCCACATCACTACCGGTTTGGTTTTTCCGTTTCAAAATCCGGCAGTAAAAGGGGTTTTGACCCAGCAATGATGTTCTACTCTGGGGGTAGTGGAGGTTGGTACTATCTCAAAAGCACATCCTAACGTGGGTGCACATGGCAATTAATGTAGGCCAGCAGGGAAGCACCTTGCTTTCTTGTCGATGGACACTGGGTCAATGGTGATACATTTAACTTTGCTAACATGTACAGAACATACCAGTACTTATCTCAAAAGCACATCCTTTAGTATTTGTTGTTGTCATCATGTGAATATTTAAACTAGGCAAACATTTGTGTATGCTACTTATAATGTTATAAGATCTGATGTGTTTCTAAGGCGACTGCAGTATGTTGTCGGGTGCCATGAAATTACTAAATGGACAATATATTTTAGTTTTTAATATGCTATTGCTACTGTTTCCAAATAATTATTGTATCCAATTTACTGTGTGGGTAAGTGTTTTTTTTTTTGTGCGTTCACCTAAACACGACAGAAAAATACAATTTTCTGTGAGTGCACCTCTGCAACTTTGATGGGACAACACTAATAGAAAAATCATTTTTCTATCGGGTTTTGCTTTTTTCTGTGCGTATTAACCCAGAAAAATTATTTTTTATCTGGGTGAACGTAATTTTTCTATGCGTGTGAGACCCGCAGAAAAATTGTTTCGACGGTGAACACATAGAAAAATTCAATTTTTCTGACACTATATTTCTGTGTTAGAAAAATACTTTGCTTACGGTATTCGCATTTTTTGTGCATTTTCGCACGCACCGAAGAATGCGAGTTTCTAGTAGTGGAAGTTTAGAAGATCCGTTCAACAATCGTGGCATGCATTCTCATTCATCTTGGAATCAAACTCTATAACATGTCTGGGGCACGCTTTACTCGAATTCATATAGGTAAAGGATGTTCGAAGTTTTATCCAATGATCGGGTCATGCATTTCAATTTACATTGAATCAAACTCCCCACCGTGTCTTAACACAGTACTCTAACTCATAAAAGTATGGGAGAGAAAATAATTGCAAAAACACTAATATTTACTCAAAATATACCATAATCTTAATTTTCATACTATCCTAGTGTTGGTATAGTTAAACATCGAGTTTTGTAACTCACAAAAGGACCCATAAAAATCTGTAGTTCTTATTAACCCCAAAAATATTTACTTGTAAATATATGCTAACCTTAATTTCCAAACTATCCATAGTTAAATACTGAGTTTTCTGACTTACTTTGAGGACACATAAAAATTTACAATTCATCTTATTAAAATTAATAAGAGTTTCATACGTTTCCTTTTATTTGACAGATTTCTCTCGTCCTTTCTTTACTTCCCCTTTTTTATGGGTTAGCTTTGATGAGCCGCAGTTGGACTTCATACTGAACACCCTTCGGATAAGACAAAAACAAACCTGATAAAACAAAGAAACTCCTCACGGTAAATATGTTAACATAGGATTAGAAAGAGATTTTAACTCAAGGCAATCGATCGGAAACTTTTGTTTTCAGTTAGATCTTGTAAACTTTTTCTTGTAACCAGCTTGGTTGCTCTTAATAAATTATCAGTAGGGGCTCCCGGCCCCTCCTGTTCTTAAAAAAAAAAAAAAAAAAAAACCTCAAGGCAATCGATCGGAAACCTTTTGGGCCCATACAAATATTTATGCATGCTTTACACGTATGGCTTAAGAAAAAGAAAAAGAAAACGAAAAGAAAATAATATGTGCTACACGAAATTTGAAAAGGACACGGATCGATGTACCGTGTGCTCGACCGAGATGGGAAAAAGAGCGTAGCCAAGCACGAGATTTCTATTCATATTTTTTTTTTCCTTTGGATTAGGATTCCTATTCAAATTACCTGGGATTGGAGATATCTAATTAGATTAGGATTGTTATCTGTCTAGACTACCTTGAATAGTCATGGTTATATGCAGTTTCTATATTCACGAAACTAGTTAAGAGGGGCTGGCGAAAAAAAAAAATGGGTGGAGACACCCATGGCCACCAACACGAGCACCTCGAATTCAAACAAGAACCCTCATGAGTCAAGTCCGCTTTCTCGTTCTGGCTGACACATGGCACCCAAAACTTTCTCGTTTTGCAATACGAGGGCGAGCAGCTTACCAAGTTTACCAAGTACTCCCCGGTGTCGAGGCTCTTGTCCATCTTCCGGACCGGTGTGGTAGAGGAGGATGCCATGGCCTGCGTAGACAGAGACTAATAATTGATTAATATAAGTTGGGAATTCAGCATGCTTGGCAGAGACATCATACACAATGGATGGGACACAGGTTGCGGAAAAGATTTAGATATTATACACAATGGATTTGAAGCTCCCACTTAGGCATGAGAAAAGATAAAAACATCCGCCTAGCTTATCGATATGACAAGACAGGACGGAGGTTACCGTTGGAAAATTATTTAGATATTATATACAATTGTATTTTGATTTCTGTGTTACTTTACTTACGGACTACTGATTATAACCAACAATCAGCAATTTGAACTCAAACAAGTTTAGGGGGGAGGGGAGGGACATGAGCTTACCTGAAAGGTAGGATGGGAAACTGGGAAGCGAAGGAGTCGCCCAGCGCTGCTTGCTGTTGCCACTTACGGTGCCTCAGAACTTGAGGAGACGCAGAATAAGCTGCCGCCACTACTGTGCGCAGAGGTCCCGTGGTCCATATATGAACCGGAAGAGTCCACATGAAGACTTGAGCAGTTGACGGCCGGACCCTGGACGTCATTTGCTAGTGTTTCCCTAACCAAACATACGCTGAATGCTGTATGGACGGTATAATTTTACCTCTTGTCATTAGTTTACCAATGTGTTTTGCCTAATGGATTGGATGAAAGTAAAGTTGGCGCATTAATTCGTCGGAGGTGGTGTATGTCGTCATATGCACTTTTTATGCGATTCGTCGCCAATTGCTTTTGGCCGGCCACAAAGGTTTTGTAGTACTGGGACCATGACCGATGGTAAACTTATAATAGAAAGTGCAAGGAAGTTAGACCTAACCAATTTCATATATATGACCCTTGTTACTGGGGCTTGTATCAGCAGCTAGCTCCCTCATACTCTCATACTCTATCGGATCCCAAATATATGCATTTCGCTTTGTTCTAAGTTAACTATTTAAAGGGTCTGTCTAACCACCAGTTGTTTTAGGGGCATGTGACACTCAAGCGATGGATGACCAATGAACACCCGATTGACAACCGAACAGAAATCTAGTGTTGTTTATCCACTACTAGTATAGTGCCCATACTAACACCACGGCTTCATCTGATGGATGCATATGAAAATCCTGCAACCTTTTACATACTTATTACACACTTCTAGCTATGAACTATATTCTGGTTTGGAAATCTGCATTGCCTGCGGTTCAACAGCCATAGCTTTCTCAAGTAAATGAGGCAAAGTAGTAAACTGCATATGCTCAAGCTTATCTCTAATTTTATGATGCAAACCATTAAAGCATATGTCTACTAAATCACGCTCAGAAATCATCAAATGAAAGCATCAGTTTTAATTTCTTTTGCAACGCCTAATAAATTCAAGTGCAGATTCACTACGCCCTTGTCTAACTGATGTCAAGTGTGATAATCTAGTTTCTTGGACCCCATCATAAAAGTGAGCATGAAATTTTTCTTCTAATTGAGCCCAAGAACCAATAGTAGAAGTTGGCAATGAAGTAAACCATGAAAAAAGCTGTGCCAGTAAGTGATAAAGGGAAATTACGACATTTCATATAATCAAAAGCACACCCTTCACCCAACTGAGCTAAATACATGCTAACATGTTCCATGGTGGATTTGCCATCATTACCACTAAATTTCTGAAAGTCAGGTACCTTCCACCCCGGTGGGTTTCTCATGAAGTCAAAGTGTGGAGGGTACGGTTTATTGTAGGTTCCCCTTGATGTTTTTTTATTTGGACACCCAAACTTTCCTGCAAAGACCTATTTAAATCGTCCCTTTAACCGATTGAACGCGATCGGTCATATCGGGTAGTAGGAGCACTAGGAGTTGTGGTTGTATTTTCATTGCCCATGGCAGGAATTTGACTAGAGGATTTCGTGGGTTAGGTAACACGGTGTTGCCCCCCTCAATTCCTAGCATCTTGTGATTTGTTAACAGTTTGCCGATTGCGATCTTGTGTCTCGGCAAGACTGATTGATTGTTTATAATTAGCTGCATCCCTATTGGAAGAACCGCTTTATTGGTTTCCTGAGGAGCCGAAGGAGCCGATTTTCCTTTGCTATAAGCGAGTACACTGCTTGATTTTCATAATAATTAGCGTGCATGCCATATGGATATTCACCATCTTCAATTTCTTCTATTCTAACCGACTTGCCTTCTAACTTATCAAACCTAGCCAAAATCATGCCTACAAAGCAGCACTAAAGTTTTGATCTATTTCTTTTTATGGCCATCAAGCATAGCAGCATAATCAGCGTGTTGAGGATAAGAATCATCATATTTAGGACCAGTATCCGTTACCTCAACTTCCGGAGTGGATGAAGAGCCGGGAAGCGTGGACGGTGACAAGCTTGTACAGCTCCACCTTGTTCCCACGCCCCTTGGAGCAGCTATCTAGGAACACGCTACTTTGTGTAGCCTCCATCAATTCTTGCATCTTGGCTTTCAACTCGTCCGGGAAGCTCATCAGCCAGTAGTGGGGGTGGATGACGTTGTCATCATGCACCTCACCCTTGTTCGCGTCGTTGTTGGCGTGCATGATGTTGAGGTCTTCAAAACGTAGAGAACGTCTTTGCTTTCCCCAGGTAGTCGCCAAAAAGGTATGTTGACACGAAACTAGGGCTTCACACCAACACACCGAGGGCCTTGACGCCCACGAAGGTTGCACACAACCTTGGAGCAGCGAGCACCGCAGCGTGATCACCCAAACCGATCTAGGGTTTCGTAAGGATGACGTAGAGCTCGGTGACGGCTGGAAGAACCTCGAACGCACCTCCGGGAAGACCCGCCGGGAGGATGCACGCGAGGGTGCCCTAGGACCAGCAAGGCCGCCTAGGACGCCGACGAAGAACGCGGAGATCGCCGCCAAACAGCAGGTATAGAGGGTTGAAGGAAGAAGATGACCTACAAACGGGACAGGAGATAGATAGTTTGTCGATTGGATGTAGATGGGATCAAATCGCCATGAACCTCTTATTATATAGAGGAGAGTGGTCTTATCCTTTTAGGAAATCGTCTAGATACGTTTCCAACCATCAAAACTACCCAAAACCTGATTTACTTCGTTGAGAAGTCAGTTTCCAGGCAGAGACGGCTTAGCCGGCTGAGCCAGACGGCTTAGCCGTGTTTCATGAGACCGAAATTTAGCCGTGGTTCTTTTTTAAACAAGCCGGCTTAGCTGTCTCGGCTGCCGGCTAAGCCGTGTCCATATGAGCAGCCGACTTAGCTGCCGGCCCAGCCGGCCTAGCAGGACGCAGGCAGCTTAGCCGTGTGGAAGGTGACAGCCGGCCTAGCCGCCTGACATAACAGCTAAGCTGTCCAGTCACCTTGCTGGCTCGCCGTCTTCTTCCTTGCTTCTCTTGATCTTTTAGCGATGCCACTTGGCCTTAAATTTGGCTATGCCCTTCTTGACACACACAAGTTACTCAAAATAGCATTCGGACATTTTTGGGTGTCAACAAGATGTCCAGCTGAAAAGTAAAGCTGGGACTTCTTTTTGTGGTAAGCTCTTGCCAAATTCCTCACATAAATGAAATTGCCCTGGATACAACGACCTTTGATGAACGCACTCTGAGTGTTTGAGATTAGGCTGAAAGAATGATAGGTCTATAATCATTCAGGTACTCTGCAAGGTCTGATTTCGGAATAAGGACAACATTAGCCCCATTTAACAATCTGATAGGGCCAGCTCACACAGATCATGGATACAATTCAGTGCTAGCAGCAGATCCATCTTGATTATGTCCCAACAGTTCTTATAAAAAATTCTGGTGAAACCATCCGGGCTCCGCATCTCTGTAATTATAAGGTAAAACAACGTGCTTCTGCGAGAGCTGAGAGGTCTACACAATTACAGATTTTGATATTACACAAATGATAGGTACATGATGAGGGCACGGCTCCAACTCGTGTTGACGGGTTACTGGGACACGCATCAACGATCTATAGGATGACGCACCTGCAGCAGCGCCGATACAAACGCTCTCTCTCCAACTCGTCCGTGGTAGAGCCGCCGCCGGCAGTGCAGAACTGATTTTGGTGAACAGAGAATCAGTCACTTATTAGTATTAAGTATTGTTAGTATAGTGGATTGTGTATAGAGAGAGAAAACAAAATGTATAGTACCATATATTTAGCATTATTATGGAAAAAAGGGAAACAGTTAGTAACCTCTAGTGCCGGAGCGTCGCTGTACACGAGGTGAACAGCAGCTAGTGCAACCTCCTTTGTGATACCCCTTTTCTTCAGTATGCGAATTTGGTCGTCGTCGTCGGTCAAGTCGCCGTTATAGAGCAGAGACCGTGATATTTTACCCCAGCTCCAGATGTATTTCATTTGTTCCTCGGAGAATTCTGTCTGGGTTTCGCTGTCCCAGTTGTCTTCAAAGTATTTAAGGAGAGGATTGAACCTTGCAGACTCGCAGACCATGATGATGAGACCTACCAGTGCCACTCTGGGGTTCAGATCATCCTCGTCGTCCACGTCTGGGTAGCGCGACAGCGTCCGCACGGCTATCTCCGCGAAGCTCTTCTTCCCCAGACCCTTGGAGTTGAGTTCGTGGTAGACTTCGTCCCATTTACCAGTGCGGTCCAGTATGCCATCATAGGAGAGTCCCCAGCCTAGTAGTACAGAGTTGTATTCCGGTGGGAGTGTCTTGTCGTGGCCACCCAGCTGGCGGCTGCCATTTCCAAGATCATACCAAACTTGGCTCTGGTTCAAGAACCCAACTCCATAGCATTTGCCATCCTGGATGGCTAGGGTCGTTGACCACCATTTTCGGTCGCCCGCCTCCACCCGGAGTTGGACGTGGATCCACTGCTGTGGCTGTCCGTTAGTGGGACGTGGCCTGGTGAGAAACCATGCGCCGTTATTTGGACTCTGGTCGGCGAACGCTTTACGCACATTGCCGATGAATTCCGTGAAATTGTTTTTATCCCCGATGATGAACTCTTCGGTAGGAAGTATCGTTTCGACCGGCTGCAGTAAAAAGATCAGACATCAAACGCGACATCATATTGTTTAAAATAAACAAAGAAAAGCAATCTGATTCGGCAAAGCATTTGCCGTTCCAGATATATATGAAGTGGTGGCCAGTGCAGTGCTCGCAAATTCTCGTCCATGTTTGTTACGTACCTTCTTTATTGAGAGGCCCACGTGATCTCCACTTGAAATATACTATCATTTACGGCATGGATATCTGATCTCGATTGTCCAAATGGGAAGATCACCTTATTATTACCATCTTGATCGCTACCAGCAGGTTCCTTGACGACCTTTGGGGAAGGCAATAATTGGCCAATACCCAGGCCGTTCATGTCAATCTGGAGCTGCTTACGTTGTGGCACATGAACAGTAGATCGATCCAGTGGAAAGATCAATGCAGAATTCAAGGTGATTGGTTTGTCTACTGATCTTTTGAAGAGCACGATCGGGTGTTTTTCATAGCCACCGATGCGCGCGGTAATTTTACCGCAAGCAGTGTACTTCTTGCTGCCTCCGCCGCCGCCCATGTTTCCTGCAGCGGCATCTCCACCTTTTTCATGTTCCAGATTTTCGCCGCCGTTTAGCCGCAGCTTCACCTTAACGGTGGCCTCTACGGCATTGGGCATCACAAAGTAGGTCACTTGAATCTTGCGCCAGGAGTGGTCTAAATCCATTCTGCGTTTCACACATTCAGTAGCATCTTGGGAAGCTTGTTTGCGGCAATCCAATTTAAATTCTATCCTTGTGCTGCTACCACCAGCGTCAGTGGATGCCGGCATGAGAACTTCCATGATGAAACACTTGTGCCCCGAGACGGACTTGCCACGTACAGTCAGCAGCTCCAACCTGTGCATCTGCAAGCATGCATAGCGTGATTGCTTATGTCAAGGCTCGTACATACATAATTAACATAGTCATATCTCTATCCATATCGCTACACGCAACGCTACACAACTAAAAAAGACCAAATGTCAACGTCTACCGGGCAGCACCAAAGGCCCCGACACGGGATTCAGATCGGCTGACTTCACCGCGACTGACGTATGGCTGCAGTGGCCAAAATCAAACCGTCCACTCCCATCCAACGGCTGCTGGAGATGAAGAACGTTTGCAGCTATTTGGTCCTCGGCCCATGAAGAGACGGCTTGTTTGTGCGTCTCGTTTTTTCCTTTTTCCCGAGCGTCCTCCTCTGCGGGACCCATGCCACACACACCCGCTCTCATCTTGCTCTGCACTAATGAGAGCACAACTGAAGCGAAGAAAAACTGACGGTAGAGTTCAGTCATTCGAACCTAATTGCTGACCCAGGAAATCGCAAAAGCAATCGATTTTTATGAACATGAAATTAGAGACCAAGTACAAAGAACATATGCGTTGAGTGGTCCAACCCAACCTCCTGAATTTCCATTTCCTCGTAAAATATACTGGTGGTGAATGAAGATCATTTCAAAAGACTTGGTTTGATGAAAAGCGCCGTATGTTACTGCCTAAAAAAATAGTGGTCCGCTCTAGTTATTTCTTAATTCATACTAATTTGGAGGTCCATATATGTTTTGACTAATCAATTATGTCTATTTGTGTAGGTTGCTACTGAGGAATAATGTGTTGCATCGTAATTGGGCCAGATATGAATGAACTGTATTCTTTTTTTTTTCATGACGTATTTGTGAATTTCATCGTTAATCGATGTTTTCAATATAAGATTTGTTAAGTTGTCTCTTCTGAGGGGTCATAGTAGAGTTAAGTCGCCGTAGACTTTTGTTCGCCCGCCCTAAAATTTTTTTCCTCGGCCGTCCCCTGCTCCGCAGCCTCCTCTTTGCGTCTCTCCTCCCACTATCGTTGCACTCCAAGTCTCCAACCCTAGGCAAGTGCAAAGAGGTGCCGCCTCGGGCGACCGTCGTCACTCTTGCGCTCCTCGGCTCCTTCTCTCGGCTTCCTCTCCCCCTGGCAAGTAGTGCCAAGCACGGGCGCATGGCCCCTTGCCACGCCTGACGGTCTCCCTTCCCCGAAGGGCGGCGTTCGTGACTCTCCTTTGATTGACGGTGGTGTGCTCGGGATGGCGGTGTGCTGCACGGCAAAGGGTGCGAGATCCGAGTGGCGGGCGTGGAGATCGCAAGGAAGACAACGGTAATTGTGATTTGGTGCATCTTCTAGATGGCCATGTGGCCCGAGGCCGATGAACACGCCCCATGGCCCGGTAATTTAGCCCGCAGCCACGGCACAGCCCAATGCCCGGCGTGCTCGTGCCGCCTCGCACGATGATAAGGCCTCCCCCCAGCATGACGTGCCAGCCCGGCTTGATGAGGCCTTGCATATATAAGATCTTTCTTCCCAACCCTAGCCGCCCAGCATTCCTATCCTATCCCACTCGCACCACCCCTTTAGCTCTTCCATCCGAGTATCCGATCGACCGCGACTCGCTTGATTTCCACCTCTCCCGATTCTACGACAGCTCTTCAGCATTCCTATTCCCGAATTCTGGCTTGAGGCTTGAGTGTCTCTTCCACTTCTGCCTCCACCATTTCCGCGCTGCAATGCAGCCATCCAGGTGTTCCCGTCCTCATTCCTGCGGCGCATAGGAATAGGGAGAGCAGGTCTCCGAAACCAATGATCTGGTTTCATATGCTCGAGTCAAGATCAGCACTCAGGTTGCTGAGAGCATCCACAAGCCACGCGCTTGCTCGGTCGACCCACAACTTTCTCTACATCCTAGAGGCGACGTCCATGTTGATCGGCACTGCAACATCTCTACACTGCATGCACCAATTAAGATGACTACAACAAGCGCTATGTTAACTACCGTAGCCGGCTCTAGTGCCGCTCGGTATGCTACTTCAACGATCCTCCATGTTCTTCGATCTATTTGCAAATCCATGATTAGTATTCATGATTAGTTGTCTTCTTTGCAGCTAAAAAGTCCTCGTTGTTTTTGATAACTGAGTGACAACATTCAGAAGCGTCCCGGAAAAACACGAGGCCCAGTTCAAAGCACTAAGTGGAGGCCTATATCTAGTACCAAACGAAAAAACTAATAACAAATATCAATCAATGTATTACTTATATTACAAAATAATAAGTATATAGCAGCATAGACCAAGAATTATACCTGTTATACAACTATCACTTGAAAAGCGATATTCTTTTTAGAGATTGAGTTAATTCCTCATTTATTTGCTTTTTTCTTACTCTTTTGATGGCCCGATTCAAATTTTCTAATCTGATAGGAAGAAGACATGACTAGTAAGTTGGAACAATTACAGTAGATTAATTTGGGTACAAAGACAATGCAATTGCACGAAAGATTAACAAGATAAAATAGAGACTAGGCATGGAATTTACTGCACAATATCCGATCTATGTCTAGATTGGGACGAGGTCTTGAACAAACGAATAACGGCATCGGCGACTGGCGAGGGCGAGGCGGCTGGAAGTCGATCCGTCGAGGACTCCAGGTAACAAAGGCGATTATGAAGGGTTACGCCTATACCTACTAATAAAGAGAAAAATTTCTTGTCCACCTTTTTTTCCACCTTTTTTTTTCTGCCTACCATCGGCAATAGGAGTTTTTTTTTTTTTTTTTTTTTTGATAATAATCCAAATCCAAAACAGAGTTGGAGTCCGATTCAAGTCCACATACTTTTCTTTCACCTTTTTTTTGTATCTGCCTTCCAAATCCAAAACAGAGTTGGAGTCCGATTCAAGTCCACATACTTTTTTTTTTTTCACCTTTTTTTTTTATCTGCCATGTACGTCGCCGCGTATCTGTCTCGGTGTATTGTCGTGAGGTCGCGAGCTTGCCCGCCTCGAACCTTTCGCGAACTGTGCGCTCCCTCCCCTCCCCGGGCCAAGCCGCGCGCATGACTCCAGCCGGGCAAGCGCTCGCGGCGGCCCGGCCCGGCACCGTCGCGGCAGCGCCCCGCCACGGCGTTCCGGCCATCGCCGGTGGCCCGCGCCAGCGCCACCACGATCGCGAAGAGGTCGCCGATGTCGCCGGGCTCGCCACCCACGCCGGGTGACCGCCGCCAGCAAGATACGCCTCGGTGCCCACACCGGTTAGCGCCGGAGACGCCGTTGTGCCCTCGCCCATCGCACACACCACCGCTGCCCGCGCTGACAGCGATCGCCGGCTACCCGCTGTCGGGGACACCGCGGCGTGAGTACCACCGATGGCCGGCTACCCGCCACGCCAAGGCCGCGGGATCGACGCCGCCATCTATCTCCTTCCCCGCCATCAGGCGGAAGTGCCGCCTCGTGAAATTTTTTTTCGGCGAAATGTCGCCGAAATTTCCGATATATCGCATTTTTTTTGAGGTCCGAAAAAAATTTTATATCGGTCAAAAAATTTCGCTAAATTCATATTTCACTCAAAAATTACACCAAACCATCCTAAAATCTCCATATCCTCTAGCCTTAATAAAGACTTATTTTTTTTCAAATCTATTTAATTTTTTCTCACTAACACATTCGATGATACTAACATATTTTTGCAAGTTGCCCAATCGTGAGCCCGTTGTATTATCACTTCACAACTTATGCGATATATTATGTTGTTTCGTTCATCTTATATAAATTTGTGATGGAAGATGGATTTGGGAGTTTTTCTAGTGAGATGATGCCAAATTTTTTAAAAACGCATTTTGAATTTGTTTAAATTTGACCTGATATTTCCGAAATTTCCGAAATATCGCATTTTTCGGCAAGTGCCGATATTTTTTTCTACCGGTAAAAAAACACAGGTGCCGCCGCCACTATCCCAAGCCCCATCTCTCTCCCCGTTCACTCTCTCTCACGCTCTCTATTCTCTCTGACGCCGAGCACGATGGATGAGGACGAGCGACGACATCCAAAGCCAGGCGGACCTTGGCCATCCACGTCATAGCAGCCAATGGCCACGTGACACTTCACCCACGTGTGGGACCAAGCTGCAGAAAGTTCACGTGAACACCCACGGAGCAGGCAAACCAAGCCTCTGTCTGATAAACCACGTCGGCCGAAATGCTACGCGCGATTGGGAAGTATATATACACATACACAGAAGATTAAAGTAAACCCTAAACTTACCAAAACCTTTGCCTACTTATTTTCCATCACCTAAAAATTCAGAACAATTTCCATGTTTATTTCCATTCACGCTTTATTGATAAACTTAGCAAATTTATATCCCATCCATCCTAACTCCGAATGTCTGATAATTGTTCCACTAAAAAATCTTTTAAAAAAACAAAATAGAAGACGTGATATTTCATACTTGATCTTTTTGGATATTGACACCTATGTTCAATTTTGGTATTTATTGGATCCAGATACAATAGATAAATATTAAATGTCCAAATTTGTATATGGGTTATATCGACATGTTTGCTATTAGCACCGAGTATTGGACATGTTTGCTACTAGCATGAGTATTGGATACCCCGTGCAACGCACGGGCATGTTTTGCTAGTAAAAACTAAGAGTGACCGGGCGGCCTCACGAAGTGTCGGAAGGAAGTCACAATCGTGACTTCGCTTTAGATAGGCCACGTTTTGGGCCATATATAGAAGATACATTTGAGTGATTTTCTAATTGAAACAAAGCCTAAAAATTACTATATATACCTAGGATACTTAGTAAATTTTGAGGCCCATAGTTTTTGGAGGCCCCTGTTCGATCCTCACAGCCTGCACGGGCCCATGGACGCCCCCTTTTACAACATTAGGTGAACTAATAATGTATGATTGAGATAATACACAGAAGATTTGTTCACAAGAGATGATGCAATGAATGAGCTTTATTGCATATGAAACATGACATGGAGTCATGTGACCAAGGTGGAGAAGATCAAGATGAGGCTTAGCTTGATGTACCGATTGCAAGTGTGAAGGGCTAGTGGAGGCTTTGAAGTCATAGACCACGAGGCGGTGAAGCTTGGGAAAAGACTTGACGCCGATGGACCGACGCAAACGGTGAAGAGCAAGTGAGGTCAAGATCGATGTACCAATAGGGTCATGTGATGATATGAAATTGATCATATCATTCTTGATCGTGTTGATGCATTCGTTGTATCGACACTTGGAGGAAAAGGAGCGGAATGGAAATGCGCAAGGCAAAGGTATAACCTAGGGCATTTCATTTCGCTGGTCATAGTTATGTAGAGAAGATTATAGCCGGATTTAGGTTTAGTAACCGCATTTACTATTAAGAGGGAAAAACTATAATTGTTTTACTCATCTAGTGCCACTAAGTTGAATCTTATTTTGCATATGCATTGGGGCTTGGTGACATGGTGAAATGGTTGAGATTTCCTCGGAAAAATCTTGAAGAAATGCTATCTCTTGTGGTAATATGGTTTGGCGTATTTTGGATGAGAAGCACATGTTTTGGAATGAGAATTGTTGAGTATTTAGAAGAAAAAAAAAGGAGATGAAGTGCTGCTGTTACTGGAAGAAGGGGAAGGCTTGCTGTTGGGCCGCTTGTTGTTGCTGCCACTGGTTTCCTGCTGCTGCTTGCCTCGCATTGGGCCGGCCCGTCGTACGCGCGCGCTGGGCCGCGCTGCCGCTAGCGCTGGGCCAAGCCAGTGCTGCGAGCTCTGCTGGGCTGGCCGCTGCTGGGCCGTCCGCGCCTGCTATTGCTCCGCGGGCCGCGCATTGCCACATTTGTGCCAGGCCCGCTGATAGCTGGGCCGCCTATGCTTATCGCGTTGCTGGGCTGCGCGCTGCACGCTGCCGCTGGGCCGCGAGTGAGGCTTCCCTGCGCGCGGCCGGGACTGCCTACACATCTTCCACAAGATTTCTGTGGTTGTTATCTTCCACTTTTTTTGTGGAAGATTTTCTGTTTCTGTTGTCTTCCATTTTTTTTACGAATAGCCAAAAAAGAAACCTGTACGTTAGGCAAATCTGGAAGATAATCATTTGCCTTATCTTCCACTTAATGGGGCTGACGTGGCGAAATCTTAGCCAAGAGATAGATTAGCTAACTTGGAAGCCAAGAAGGAGAAAATCGGGAGAGGAAGGAGCAGAGTAGAAAGGCCATGAAGACCAAAGCAAAAGCAAGGCCAAACTTGAATCTGACACCAAGATCAGAGGCCAAAGAACAAGATGCATCACAGGTAAAACAAATCAAAACCAGTGCACCCCCAAACCCTTCTAACAGAACACTGATTTCAATGCATAGATCTACATCTAATTTTGGGGAGATTTTTGTGTTTGTTGGGACACCAGGCGTCCATTAGGAGTTCTGTTCATGATTGCACAAAGCACATTGTATTGTATAGATAGACAGGGCTGAAAACAAAGACTAATGACAGCTGGTCTTTTGTGGGAGGAGTGAAACCTACAACAGTTCGAACAAGAAAAGCTACTGATGTACTAGGAGGCAGCAGAGTTAGAAAAGTTCATACATACTTCTATTTATTAGGTCCACAAATTTTAGCTGTTCTAGCCTCTGATATATTACTTTGCAATATAAAAGTATAAATAATCCACAAGACTTTATGACATACCACTGGAAGGTATGGCAACGAACACCCTTTTGTTAAACCATTCTGACAACTACCACCTCGTTGGCCGGGTGAGCCCTTATATTTATCCTGTGAAGCAATCAATCCATCTGCAACACATCATGCAAGATTTTCAAAATAAGCATAGGGACAGTAACTCTGCAAGATTGGTTAATGCAATCCTGTGAATGCAGTAGCAGCTACTGGAAAAAAAAGCAGCATCAACAAAGCAGCTCTAGAACCAGAAAAACAACTAGATTTGCTCGGTTTAGAGAAGCAACTTACACCATGCAGGGTTGTGCAGCTTCTCATTAACCAACTTTTCCAGAGCCAGAGCAAGCTCCATAGCTGAAACAAATAAAAAGGCACAGATCAAAACATAGCTACCAGATAAGCTTCAAAGTATGCCAAAAAGTACAAAAGACCAACCTAGCTATCATATAAGTCGGAGCACTGCCCTGTCCTTGTCGCCCCTAATTTGCAAACCGCCCAATCAGTTTCTTACACGTGGACTGATTTGATTCGTAGGCATGGCTGAGGATGGCTTTAGCTAGTGTAGGTTCCGCTTTGTTTTTGTTAAAGCCACCCAAAGCAACAGAGAACTTGTTGCTCCTTGGCTCTGCTCCTGGTGCATCCTTCGGATCGATGCATATGGAGAGGAAGGAATGGGGGCTGCAGCAAGGGCAGCAGGGTGTGCATGCAGACAGCGGGGATCATCGCTGTTCAAGACATGGATCACAGTGTGCACGACTGAGCCAACCAAAGGGTGGACAATGTTTCCCACTGGAATCCTTCTTGACGGCTGAGTGACTGAGATGGAGGGTTACTGTACAGGAAAATATAGCTAGCCAGCGATACTTTTTTTCAGTGATAGCGGTAAAGGGTGTATGTTACCTTTAGAATGGAAAGGCATTACTAGACATATGCAATAGAAAGACAGGACACACACAGAAAGCGGAGAGTGAGAGTAACACATATAGGTGGGCTGCAGTTGGTCTGAGCTAAACATAACACATGACTAGATAATTCGAGCAACAATTCACATGTCATCATAACACTGAGCAAGCTTCTCAACAAACAAAAATAATTGAAATCCCACACACAAACAATGCTATGATGCAAGGGTTGCTGAAAAAAAGGACTTCCTTACCTAGAAACTCTTGAAAAATGCACTCCTATTTCGCTCAACACCAGCATGGTCAAGGTCTTTGTTGTACCACTTTTCATCTTTGAGAAACTGTATGAAAGATAGAACAATTTATATAGACTAACAGAAATACTTTTTTTCTAAAATTACAGGTAGGAAGGCTGGCAGATGTGTTGAAGAAGAATCTGTCACCAAGAACGCGGGTTTTCCAAACTTCAATATCAAATACCATACAGGTACAGGTAATGGCTTCTATTTTGAAAAAGATTATGAAAAAATAAGTTCTACTACAACTAATATCTCCTCTAAATTTTTGCAGGAAGAAAATGCTTCTGGATTGCCAAAAATGCTACAGAACCAAAAAAAGAATGATACAAGGATCACTTTAAGCCCAAATTCCAAGGAAATAGTAAGATATGTTGAGCAAAGCTTGCTCCAGGTACACAAAAAGTAGCTCAATAGAAAAATGGACTTTTATAGCATCTTTTTTTTTTTTTTTTTTTTGAAAATTGACTTACAATCACAAAATGTTGTACATATGCAGGACTTTTCAGGCAGCCTTGGTGGGCTTCTCCTCCAGGACACCATAGAGAATGAGGTATGATTTTCAAAAAAGTTTGTGTAATCCTGTTGGAAAATAAAACAGTAAGACATAAGCATATTGCATAATCTGATATGTATGAAACAAAATTTACAGAATTCAATGTACATTACATCAAGTAGAATCAAGATACAGAAAGCACATCATTTCTCATAGAGGTAATTTTTGACATCATCACCTTTTAAAGGAAAAAATATATAAACATCAGATTGGTATAGCTAATATGAATTGCACATGCAGATATTCCAAGAAGCAATGATTTACTACAAAATGAAGAAGACATACATAATACAGGGGCAGGTATGTTTCCATTTTCTATTATCAATGACATTAATTCAAATAATACACATTATTGATAATTTCAAGTAATTTCATTATTATAGGAAGTTTTGTTGAGCTAAAATTTTGATGCATATGAGGCAACATCAATTGAAGCAAGATCAAAAAATTATGATGAAAAAAAGACAGATTTGAAGATGAAGATTTTCCTTGTGAAGAGTACTGAATCCATGGAGTCAAGACATATTTGATGAAATGAATCTTCAACAAGTAAGTGTTTGGTGGAAAAATGAAGCTAGTTCATTTACTATTTAATTGTCCAAAGAAAAAATACTAACAAAACTATGTATTATATACACAACTAATAATTTTGCAGAAGCTATTGACCAGAGGATCAACCACAAATCTATGAATGTGGCACAAATCAGAATGTTAGTGAAGGAGAGCAGCAGAAAAGAAAACCATGATGACGTAACTTTAAAATGAAGAAGACGTAGAAATTTTCCCCGAGAATGAACAACAACAAGAAAAGCTAAATCTTGGAGCGTATATTCAAGAGAAGGACATACCAAGTGTAGGGAAGCAATTTGAAACTTCAGATGAAGCACAACGATTCAGAAATGATTACTCTTTGATGGCTGGGTTCTCCATGGTGAGGGCAACCTATTACCGGACTACAAGCAAAAAAAGAAACAATGAGATAACAAGTTTCACAATGAGATGCAACAAATTTGGGAAATCAAGACGTAAAGAAAAAGAAGCAATGGAATCAATAGTTCCCCGAAAGAGATACCAATATCATTATCAAAACAGGGTGCAAAGTTGAAGTCATCATCAAGGAAATTAATGGGATATGGACAATAACAAATGTACACTTGGAACACAACCATGATATTGGCCCCATTTCTGAAAGCAAGTTCTTTAGAAGCCACAGATACATGACAGTAGAAGAAAAGGCAATGATTAGAACTCTGAAGAAAGTAAATATACCAACTAGAAACATGGTTGCTATATTGTCCTATATAAGAGGTGGAAGGTCCGCTTTTACCATATGATGATAAAGATGTATCCAACTACAACTACAAAATTGGAAGAGAAAGGACAAGAAATGACATGACCCAAATGTTACACTTCTTCGAGAGAGACAAAAGTGAGAAATCCAGGGGTTCTACTATTTAGTTGAAATGGATGAAAATAATAAAGTAAGTAACATATTCTCAAGGCGCATGCAAGGGCAAGAGAGTACTACAAGACCTATGGTGACCGCATAAGCTTTGATACAACTTTTCTAACAAACAAGTACAATCTGCCTTGTGCTCCATTTGTGGGAGTTTCAAAGACATGGGAACACGTATTTGTTTGCGTGTGCTTTCCTAGGAAATGAAAGAGCTACAACATTCAGTTGGGTGTTCACCAATTCCTAAAAAGCAATGGATGGGAAGCATCCGAAAGCATAATAACTGACCAAGATGCAGCGATGAGGAAAGCTATAAAGGACACATTTCCGAGAGGCAATACATAAACAATGCCGGTTTCATGTCAAGAAAAACCTAGAAGAAAAGATGATCAAAGTGTTTCCAAAACATGAAGGGTTGTATGCGTAAATGAAAGATATATTGATAACTCAATTACAGAACAAGAATTTGAGGACCTATGGCCAAAAATGATGGACACGTATCACCAACACCACATCACCGCTTGAATGATATTTGGGAGAAAAGGAAAAGGTTTATACCAGTTTATTTCAAGAATCAGTTCTTCCCATTTATCCAAAGTACAGTAGAAGTGAAGGGACAAACTCAGATTCAAGAAGGGGGTAGGACCACAATACAGTGTGATGAGCTTCCTAAATGAATATAAAAGGATAACAGTAAAACAATTCAGAATAGAGAAGATAGGTTCGACTACCACACAAGAAACAAAAGAGGAGTGTGTTGTGGTCCAAGTACAAAGATAGAACAACAAGGACACGAACTATACAATAAGGCCATTTTTGTAAAATTCCAAATGAGCTACAGAAACAACAAACAAATACTACAAACTGAAATGCTTGAAAAGGATAAAAGGTTTCATGTGTTTGTTGATGAAAATCAGCCAATACAACCATACACAGTGAGGAAGTATCGTGTTGAGGTTAACTTACAAGATAAGGAGTACATCTGCATATGTGGTAAATTCAACAAAGATGGCATCTTGTGCTCTCACATTATGAAAATAATGCTACATCTAAACATCAAAGAAATTCCAGAAAAATACATTATAGACAGGTGGAGGAAGAATGAAAAGAAGATGAGTAAAGAGGTACCGTGTTAACTCAAGCGTGATAGTAGCACCCTGAGGTTCAACATGCTTTGTCCGTAAGGCTTGTCACAATTGCATCAAAAGGATCAAAGACAAAGAGACAAGATGAGTATATGTTTGAGATTTCAAAAGTGATAGAGGAACAGATGGATATGGTGGCTAACACACAGGTGAGCAAATCAATATACAAGAACTAAGCCGCTATCTCGTAGACTTTTGACTTTGGCAACAAATGCATGCAAAACAGAGTCAAAGTTTGGATACTTACTTGAAGCTACGAAAATTATGGAAGACGAAATAGAAACACTCAATGAAGAAGATGATGTTCAGTTTCAGATCCAAAATGAAGCAAATACTTCAACAAGCATCACTAATGGAGTAATGCAAGGGCAACAGAACAATAACACAATAGAGAATCCAGAAAAAGAAGGAACAAAGGAAGGGACAAAAAAAGGAAGAGGAGATTCCCAACAGTAGTGGAAGCTATAAAAGAGAAGGCAAGAAAGAAGAGAGCAGCAACAGCAGCAAAGAAGAAGAAAAAAGGCTGAAACAGAACCAGGTAAAAATTACCTATTAGCAAATAAACATATTTCTCTATGCTCAAATTTTTTTTTTACAATTATTAACACGATTTGTAAACACAGGAGAAGATCAAGCAAGACAAGGAGTACAAGACTGAAGCCCATTCATAAAGACTGAAGAGAAAACATATTTTTGTAATGCTACTATAAGCAATTTAAGTTTCTAAAATTTTGTAGCATATGTCTGCAGTGCATGCAAGCTGCATTCCTTTCACATTTTGCAACTCCTCTATATTTAAACGGCATCAGTGTTGCGCCTACTATCCATCTAAAAAATGTGGGACTGAACACTAGAAGTGAGAGGCAGTCAGGCAATAATACATGAAGATTTTTTATGTTTGTTATCTTACACTTTCAAACAATCAGTAACATGTTGTGGTAAAAAAGCATGTCGGCGTATATCACAACTGTACGATGCTCTGTTACTCTGCAATAATCATAGGCTCACCAGACAGATTGAGTGCCATCAAACATATACAGACCAACCTGGCTGCACACTTTCTCTAAATCTGTCTGCAGTGTCAAAGCATTACCAAATTACTTGAGTTTAAAAACTAGTTTAACAGAGCACAATCAACTATAACATCCATTGACATTATCCAATATACTTTACTCTGAAAAAAATAGACCAAAAAAATAAATAAACAGGAAGCAGTAACAGGGTCAGTTTCCACCAGCTACCTGACTAGTTATCTGGAGCACTACTTCTTAAACTTGGTTGCAGACGCATCACATGGGGATCTTTGTTGCCATCGCCTTACGCGACGCCACTCTCCGGCTTCCACTTCAGTCCTTGAGTCCATTTGAGATGTTGCGGTAGAACTGCGCAACCCATCCAAATACATGACACAATCAGTTTATTTCATCGTTCCTAACGTCGTCCCAACCGAGTGTTTACATCACATTATGGACTACAAGTTCAATCAATTGAAATATATACGTTGTGGAATTCAAGGGTGTCGCTGTTGTAGTTGCGCAGCTCAACCATGTACAGGGGAGGCGTGACCTCCTAAACCTACAGGAATCAAGTAGTTTTTGTTTCAGTCTAAGCACCAACCAATAACAGTTGGTTTTCGAGAATGTCAAGTCAGGGTGGGTGGTGATAAATAAATTAAACTCAATGTCAAGTCAGTTGCTTAGACTGAATCCTACACATAGTTATACTCCATAGCTATTCAGCGTGCGGCACACAGATACAGCACAGCTACAGCTCACAGATATGGCACAGAGATCAATAGAAAAAATATACAGTAACTAGAAGACATGATCTATGCGATGAAATATTTACAGGAAGTACAACATCATCTAGGAGGTTGACTCATCCCCCACTTGAATAATTAGAGCAAACATACAAGCACAAGCACAACATGTCTAAAGAAAATTTGCCACATACACAGACAGGGCACAGAGGTAAATAACAGACACAAACAAGCCCACAGATTGAGTGCCATATCTGTGAGCTTGTGCTTGTGCTTATGCTTGTATCAGCTCAAAGATATGGCACACAGATCAACAGAAAAAATATACAGCAACTAGAAAACATGATCTTGACAGCTACCTACATTTAATGCTCCATACATGCTGTTGACACAAAAAGCGCATTGTGCCTCACACACAGCAAGCTGGAAAGGCTAGCTTCAAACGGATGCCCGGGCGGTTGGAATCCGGATGCGTGCCAGTCAGTTTGACCTGAAACTAACAAGGGACAAAAACAATGAGAGCAGGAACGTGTCCGGTGTGCCCATGACAGCTTTCAAATATACGGCCCTGAAGCCACTTACGATGACATATAGCTATGAGAGCTATCTGTCAACAGGTTTATAAAGCATTCGGCTAATATAGAGATAAAAACGTATGAAACATGGTTGCCGAATGAACATAAAGAAGACATGTTTGAACAAGTGAAAACTGGCCATGCATATCATGTATCATAAAGCATATGACCTTAGACCAATGACACCATCAAGACATGATTAGATATTAAACAGGTAACTCATAAATATAAACCTACCCAGGCAAAGCAATGCATAGATTCAATCCAACTAGTCTGCCGCACGTCTAGTTTTCCTAAACCCGTCCAGCATAAACCCTAACAAGCTAATCCACCGCATGATACCACTTGCTATGGATTTACACCACTCCTTACAACTAGATCAATCCACCGCATGATACAATCTAATTATAAGAAGCTAAAAGCACGCATGCACTTGAAAATAGATCTATAAATACTCGCTACTCGTGGCAGCGTGACCATATTCGGCAAGTTTGCCGAATTGGGGTCCATGAAGAAGGAACATGCAAGTAAACGGAACGAAACCTAACAGATTAGCTCTACATCTAACAAGTAAGTAAACGTGAACGAAACCTAATGGATCAGCTGTACATCTAGTGAATAGACGTGAACGAAACCCATAAAGCCAGCCTCTACATCTAGCAAACAAGTAAACGTGAACGAGACCTGCCAAGGCCGCCTCTTCATTTACATGCATAAACCCGCAACACGTGACAACCTAGATTGATCTAAATCTCGGCTATTATAAATGTATAAATCAAATAACACGGCAAGATGAACATAAAACTTTAAAAGTCCAAGATAGATCTAAGACTTTTAGGGTTTTATATCCATCTATCGTGTTGATCTAAGACAATAGGAAAAGCCGAGCCTTATCAATCTAGATTGGGCAAAAAGAGTGTTACAAATATAATAAAACAATATTAAAAACATGCAACACGTGGTAACTTAATGAATCTACTAGATCTTGCCAAATCTAATAGAGCCGATAACTATCTTTGCCCCATCTTAATCTGCCGCACGATACAAGACATAAGCAAAGACCTCCCGTTACTAAGCTTAAATCCACCGCATGATACTAAGCAAAAGTAAAACGAGACTACTTGCATCATAATCTAAATCCACCGCATGATACTAGACATGATAACAAGGTTGCCGGAACTTACGGAGGTCGACGGATCGATGATTCCTCTCGAAGAACTCGACGACACGACTAAAAGGACTCGAAAGGTGGCACGGGGCCGGTTTTATTGATTTGGTTGTGAACAGCTCTTTACAATGTCTAAGGGTCTGTATTTATACCCTAAGACGTGACACGACTCCTAAAGGATTACGATTACAAGAAATAATCCCTAAAATAAGATAACTTTAGTTCCAAGTTTTCTTGGAATCCTTGTTGCCCTCGTCATCGAATTTTTCCTTTCAATCGGCTAGTCATCCGCCTCTCCTTTGTTTCCCGAATGTCTTTCAAAATAGCCGACCGCCAAAGACTTGCCGAATCTTCACAAATAGCCGACCGAGTGAGCGTTTGCGAACGCTATACACTTGCCGAATGCTCCCCTTTGCCGAATAATTTCCCATTATTAGCATCTTGCACCGCCCACTTGCCATCCTCTAAGCTTACCAAAATCCAGTGTTAACACATGCCCCCTCAATTTTGGGATAAGGATGATTTTATTCCAAAATTGACCATAACTCCTTCTTCTTATTTAAGTCAACACTGTTCAAAACTCTCCTCTGCTCGCTTATCGCCGCCATCGCCCAAAATCTCCGAAACCCTAAAATTCCTCAAATCAAGCTTCAAGTTCTTCAATGGTGACTCCGGATGAAATCTTGCGGGGACTCCCGTTTATTTCTTATACATTCGGCCGTTTTTCTCTTTGCGAATTCTTCTTCCTAATTCTTATTTTTCCCTTTTTTTCAAAGGCGATGAAAGATGAGATCTTGATCCCAGTCGCTGAGAACTCAGATTCCTATTTCCTTGGCCCGATGGGAGACCCGGATCCGTTAGAGTTTATTGAAAAAGAAACTCAGAGAATTCCTTTCAAATCTAGAATATCCGAATCAAGATCGTGGCCAAATACCTTCAAGACACGGCGTTTCCTCCAATTTCAGGATGGCGAGATTGGTACCGGAGGATGCATACTGCAGCTGCTAAAAAGGATTGGAACTGGGATGGCATGGATATAAGCCAATGTTTAGAGTTGTCGTTGTCAGAAACGCCCAGG
The DNA here is from genome assembly GCA_015847255.1 of Hyparrhenia diplandra. Lineage (NCBI taxonomy): Eukaryota > Viridiplantae > Streptophyta > Magnoliopsida > Poales > Poaceae > Hyparrhenia > Hyparrhenia diplandra. The sequence goes on along the minus strand of JADLZK010002241.1, from coordinate 255,073 downwards.
AATGAAAATCTTTTGATAGCGGCAGAAATTACTTCGTCCGACGCCACTAACACCTTCATTTTTTTGGCCATGGTCCGATGACTCCCACTTTGGCCGATATATTTATGATGACAGGCTTGAATGTGATGAAGGAAGTTTACCCTTTCAAGTACAAGCATTCCAGCTCCCGAAAGTCAAGTCGAGGTGGATACACCCAATACATCAAAACATATAAATCAAAGGGCTCTGTCTCTGAAAAAGAATACAAGGCCTTTCTAAATATGTGGCTATGCAGATTTGTTTTCTGTGGGAAATCCAATGAGCCAACTTTAAATCATATGGTCATGGCTGAAGATCTAGCTGCCAATACTCTGATCCCTCTAGGCAAGTATCTTCTTGGAGCTGCCTATCATATGATGCACCAAATCACTGTCCAGATGTATAAAGGAGGAGAAATCTCCTGTGTCAATGGTCCTTGGTGGTTAATCCAGATGTGGCTGCAACTGTATATGCATCAGATAGTCCCCATCGATCTCCACAACCTGGATTTTCCCTCAATCAACTATTCTGAAGGAGAAAAGCCTTCAACCAAAGCTTGTCACCATATGGGGAAGCTACATCTTCCATTGCCATCAACAAGGATATCGGCCATTTATTCAAGCTTTTCTTCAAAGGATTTGATAATTTGATCTGGCTACCTTACAAAGAGAATGAGGATTTTATCTTTCCTTGCAAGTTTAGCTATGAATCTGGCTGTCAAGACAAAATCTCCACAGAGGTTTTCAACTCTCTTATTAAGCCTTGCATCTTACCAGCAGAGTTCAATCATGGAAGAAAATTGCTCCCCACTTATGAAATTTACAATCCAAATATGGTAGCCAGACAATTTGGATGTGGTCAACTGCCCCCAAGGCTATTCTTTTCTGAAGTCATAAAACTCAAGGAAGAAATAAGAGAAGAAATAGAGGCCAAAAAAGTGTTTGAACTTGGATGCACTTTGTCTATATATGCCCCTGACCCATTTGGGTTGATAGAAATGGTTCACCCATCATTCAGCTCTTGGTGGCAGGAATGGCATAGTCACATTTTCAACACTTCAGTGCACCCCTTATGCCAGCAATTAATGCCTCAGTTTGATTCTGACGGTGAGGTAATTTCTCTTTCATTTAACATTTACCCCATTGGCTATATTTTGTGCATTTCTGACAGATGTTTGTCACATGTAGGATATTGAACCTGCTCCTCCCTCTAGAACAATCCAATATTACCGTGCTGGCCCTAAGCCTGTTTTGGGTTTTAATGCCCCAACTCTTGCATCCCTGATGAAAATCCCTGCAGCTTGGGCCACATCCTCTCCCAAGAAAAGCAGCAAAAGAAAAGCTTTAACTGAGCCAAGTGGGAGTACTTCTATAGCCAAGAAACCAAGATCCGGAGGGCCAAACCATCTTCTAAGGTATGAATTCTCTCTAGGTTCGTTTTTAATGATGAATTTGGCCTTTAATTGCAATCATCCCTTTTGCAGCTTAAAGCTATCTCTGCAATAGATGATCAACTGTTACCTGAAGAACTCCAAAAAATCAATGAGAATTTTGGTAATAATCTCTTTGATTTGTCTCTGCAATTTCTTTTATATTTACTAATAACTCAATAATCCTGATCCAAAGAACCAATGATTTCATTGATAACATAGCCCAAGAATCGATTATTCCCTTGGTTCTCAAGCAAGTTCTTCCCAAAAGGAATCAGACCAGCAAGAGAAATCTAACCAGCCAGCTTTAAGTGTCGACCATGATGTATCATCTTCTAGCCGATTAGTCGCTAGCCAACCTCAAACTTCGATGGAAATGCACAAAGATCTCCCCATCCTACTCATCCTTCTCGAAGCCGGGCCAACTCAATGCAATTCTGCTCATTCTTCGACAATAATGCAAAGAGTTAACCAGAGAAACTTGCTCAAGAGGTAAAAAACAATCCTTTTTTTATTCTGTATTTCGAATTCCGTTTAATCGGCTAATCTTTTATTAGGATGAAGCCAATCCAACCGCCGCTTATTCCTTCAACTTTAAGGATTACATTGATGAGCATGAAGAGATCACCTCCCGAAGGCTTGTGCGAGGAAAACAAAGCCCGGTTGCAAGAAATTGTCTCTCTCGCTAGACAGGGGATATAAATGTGTCAATTCGAATCGCCGATCAAATTAAAAATTTGGCCGAGCTCATTGATCAAGAAGTCCCTCCTTCTCGCGGCAACCCGCAATGTACCTTGCACCGCATTTCGACAATCATGTAATCGCTATTACAAGGGCCAGCCAAATTAGAGCTTCCAAATTGGCACTGCAACATAACAGAAATTTGAAGAAGCAAGAAACTAAAGAAATTCACTCCAAGATTGAAGCCGATAAAAGTCTTCTTGACAAACTAGCAGCCTGAACTGACCAAAATGGAGCAACAAAAAGCCCAACTGAAGCTCGGCTTCAATAATTGAAAAGCGAGGATTGAAGATCATAGACAAAAACTAGCTGGCCTTCCCGAATCTATAAAGTCTTCTAAGGCAAAGATAGCAACTACCATCAAGGAAAACAAAAACTCAAGGCTAGGCTTGCCAATATATCCGCTTTTGTGAAGAAAGTGATCGAAGGTCCTGATGGAGATGGATATGATCAAAACCAATGCTTTGTGAATGCCTTTAAAGCTTATCTCGAACATGTAAACTTGTTGTAAAATATATTCGATGTGTAAACTGTAAACTCTGCCTGTTGGTTTTACTTTATCTCCTTTAATGTTCTCGCATCCCATCTTATCGACCGACCAAATGCATACCCGAATGTCGTCAACCCGAACATTTTATGTTTGCCGAACGAAAATTAGCCGAATCATCGGCATTTTTGCCAATTAGGACCCCGGCCGAATCTCATAAATACCCGTGGGCCAAAACCCGGTAAAGAATCCAGCCCATCTAAACGACAGTTCCAGAAACCTCTCTGGCGTCGTTCGGCATTCCAGTCTCCCTCCGAGATATGTGCCACGATCTCCACCATGGTTTCCCACGATCTCACGGATCGGCTTATAAATGAAATCGCCCCGGCCTCCTTCGTCATCCCAAACTAGTACTTGCTCTTGCTCCCGTCTTCTTGCCTTCCTCTCCAAAACCAAATCTAAGAAAACCACCAAGAGCACCCAATGGCCGGGCGGAAGTGACCACGGGGAAACGTCAAGCCGAGGACCGGCCGGGGAGGCGTACCGCGCTACCGCCGAATCGGGTATGATTTACGCACCTTCGCCCCTTTGCATTTCTCGTTCATCTTTTTGAATCGCCTTTTAACATGAACCTCTTCTAATCTTGTCGGGGAGATCCCGATTGTCGGCGCAAGGCATCCTCTCCCTCCTCGAGGAGGGACGAGCCCGCCGACCGTCCCCCTTGAGCTCCCCGGTTCACCGTCGACTCTTCTTCGTCGGAGGAGCCTCTAGAGTACACGTACTCGAGATGCGGCCGCTTCGCAAGGAGATAGAGGCCGTCCGGGGAGGAGTACGCCAAGTACTCCAAAAAGATGAGCACTAAGGAGCTCGAGTGGGAGGAGCAGAGGAAGCGATTACGCGGACCATCGGCGGTTCTGTCAAAAAATCCTCTTGATTCGGTTTATTTTCGTTGCCTTTCCTTTTCTGACATGTTGAACTTCCTGATGCAGACCTGGCCGCCGAGAACGCGTAGCTGAAGGCCGCAGCTGGCATGATCGCGGACAAGGTGAAGGCCCGCGGAGAGACGCCGTTAGGGCGTCTTGACAATGTGAACGATTGCATTGATCAAGTCGCCGTCCCGGGTATCCACCTTGGTGGCGGCCTGAGTTTGGCGGCCACGTCGACCCGGCACCGAGGAGGACTACTCTGTCATCCCGGCCGGCTTCCGCGGTGGCTTCCCAGCGAACCTCGGCGATGGCCCGATGGGCTCTGGGCGACCTCGAGGACCACGCCACCGCCATCTCCCGTCGCCGCCCAGTTGAAGAAGTCTACAAAATGCTTCCATGAAGCATTTAGTTTGTACTTAGGGGTGGCCGAATGAAATAAAATTTCTTTTGTTGCACCATTGCTCGGGATGATCTTTGCTTTGCACCGATGTGTCTATTCTCTTCTTGTGTATGCCGATCGATCACTTGAATTAGTTCCCGAATGAATCAGCCGAACGATCTTTACCGAATAGCATGACGTCATCATAGCCGAATGAATCTAGCTTTCAAAGGAAAACATATTAAAATTCGGCTTCTGGAGAATTCCAAACACTGCTCCATGCTTCATTAAATGAAAAATCCACCTTTTTCTTCTCCCGAGATATCTACCATGGAAAAAATGCTAAAGTCACCCGAGAAGAAGTCACAAAGACAAAGATAGACATCTTGCCGAATAACCAACAAAGAATCCTTATTCAGCAAAGAACCCGAATACCTCAATAGTTCTTTCTAGAATCCAAGTATCGTTTGGTATTCCAATTTAATGCTCCTCGGTGCTTGCCGGTGAATCCTTATAAACGAGACCCGTGTATAGATCTGAAAGCATCCACCCCATCCTCTTGCTCATTCCACTCATTTCAGACTTTCGATGGCAGAGAAAGGAAAAGACACTACCAAGGAACCAGTCGGCCAGAGCTCACAAGCTTTCAAGATGCCAGGCATGCCCAGTGAGAGATTAATCTTTTATCACTCTTTCTTCAAAGTTCTTCAATCCATTTTTCTTTTGACCTTTTATTTTTCCCCGGTAGCCTTGAAATCCTCCCGAAGACATTTTCGGGACGAGCTTCATTCCCATACCAATCACCTCGATTCCTCGGCGAATCGACAAAGAGCGGCCGGACATCAAGCGGCCGTCGGAAGCCGTCAACGTAAGCGTGAATGCAGGAGTCTTCGCGCGGATTTGGGTACCACAGTCATATGCCAACGCAGCGCGTGTCGCCGTATGGCTCTTGAAGCTCATCTTGGCGGTAAAGACCAGTTTCTTTACATCCATTTCTCCCATGTTTCCTGTGGCTCATTATCTTAACAACTTCTCTCGTGTTTGCTTTCGGATGTGACCAACGTTTCCACGCCAACACGAAGCCGCCAATAGCTTGGTGAGGACGGTCGAGCAATCAGAGAACCAATCAATGAAGTATTTGAAGCCTTCCCTTGATCTGGTCAAAGATGCCTTGACGAAGAAGAAGGACAAGCCTGCCGAGTAGTGATTAGGGTTTGATATAATCATTTACTCCGCAATGTATCAAGTGTTTTGTAAGGACCTTTGTGCAATCCAATAATCAAGAATGAATGAGATCTCCTTTTCATATTTGTTGTGCAAATTCCACTCTTGTTGTGTGATTTTTTTGTGCTAAAGGCGACATGCGCAATGTCGGCTATTCCCCAAACATATTGGAGTATTTTTTCGCTAAAGGCGATGCTATGAACATCACTTTGTTTCTATTGATTTTATTTTATGAACCAACTTCAATACTTGGGATAATACTTCTTAAGATACCTCCCCGTTGATAGCCTTGGTAAATTCCTCTCCAAATAACGACTTCAAAATATATGCATTACCGGGCACACATCTCCGTATCCTAAAAGGCCCTTCCCAGTTTGGAGACCACTTGCCGAATGCCTTGTCTTTAGTACCGATTGGCAATATTACCTTCCAAACCAAGTCCCCTTCAGCAAAATCTTTGACTCTGACCTTCTTATTATAATATTTAGCAACACGTATTTTATTTTTCTCAATATTTTCCAAAGCCTTGAGACGAATCTGATGCAAATCTTCCAACTCGTCTATCATAAGATTGTTATAATCTTTATTGCTCAAATCCTTTTTGTAATATAACTCTTCTCGAAGTCCGACCGCATTTCCCGTAAGCAACACAACATGATGTCCATAAACTAGCTCATAAGGAGAGGTTTGTGTAGCCCCATGACAAGCCATTCGGTAAGCCCACAAAGCTTCATTGAGCACCAAATGCCACTTCCTTGGCTTTTCATCAATCTTCTTTTGAATAATCTTGATCATAATTTTATTTGAAGCTTCCGCTTGACCATTGGCTTGTGCATAATAAGGAGAAGAATTATACAATTTGATTCCCATATTCTTGGCAAAATCACAAAATTCAGAAGAAGTAAACCGGGTCCCCTCGATCTATTGTTATGGTCCGAGGAATCCCAAATCAGATTACATGTTCCTTGACAAAACTAATCATGTTTTCGGATGTAACCTTCTTCAATGGAATAGCCTCAACCCACTTGGTGAAATAATCAGAGCCAAGAGTACGAACTTGTGCCCTTTAATGGGCGGTGGGTGAATCTGTCCAATTAGGTCTATGCCCCATCCTCTGAATGGCCAAGGTTTGATTATAGGATTCATGGCAGATGCTGGAGCTCGTTGAACATTGCCGAATCTCTGACAATCTTGACATCCCTTGTAATACTCAAAGCAATCTTCTAACATTGTCGGCCAAAAATAACCAGTTCTTCTTATTATCCACTTCATTCGGTAAGCCGACTGGTGTGCACCACATAAACCATCATGCACTTCACTCATCATCCTTTTAGCTTCTTCTTGATCTAAGCACTTGAGCAACACTCCATCTATAGATTTGTAATATAATTGATCATTAAGAAGCACAAATTTGATGGCTTTATACCTGAGCTTTCGGGAAACTCTCTTTGATGGATCCCTGAGGTAATCCGCAATTTCAGTTCTCCAATCATCGCCTGCTTGATCCTTGCCGAAAGCATATAAATCCGCAAAAAAGACTTCTTGATTTTCTTTATATCCGCAGGCACTTTGAGCCAATCTATTTGCCTCCTCATTATGCTCTCTCGATATGATGTAGAGTCACTACCCGAAAGCTCTTCAAGAGTTCCTTGCATTCTTCAAAGTAAACTCTCAAAATATCATTCTTGCATTCATATTGGCCGAGCAATTGGTTGATGACTAGTTCGTAATCTCCAAAAATCTCAATTGAAACGACTGTGCTTCTTTAAGAAACTCAAGCCCTCTCGAGCAATGCTTCATACTCAGCTTGATTGTTGGTAACACGAAGACCAATGGGAATAGCATATTCAAAAATTTCCCTCGTGGAGAAATCAGCAAAAATTCCAACACCACCACCCTTTTCACGGGGACGAGCCATCAAAGAATAAAACCCAAGGTGTAATATCAACTCGTCAAGTTAAGAGTCTACGAGATATGGCACGCCCATTCTCCTACTTCTTTAGTAGGTAATCTAGAGTATCCCAAAGAGTAGTTGATGTACAAGACCCAAATTTCGCACTATTCCACTCGAAAGTGTACTTTCTATGCTTACGAGTTTCCTAGCTAAAGGACTCACAACAGGTCATTCTATTCAATTCCTCCTACGTAATATGATGCTTTTTTATAGCAATTCTAGCAGATCTAAGTCATCTCCTCGCATATTCCTGGTATTACTATAAAAACTCTTCTCGAATGGCTTATGAGGAAATGAAGAGACTTTCTCGCACCAACAGAGAATACATGCATCGCTTTGAGTTGATACAGATCAAGGTTACAAGTTGAGTTACCTTACCTCCCCGAAAGCCATTACATAACTCCCTTTGTAAGTGGCCTTAGAGAGGACATTAAACACTTGATGCTTCCCTTCGTCAATTTTGAATAACGAAAAGTATCAACCGCTTTGGCGGCATGCCAAAACACTTATTATGTTTATGTGAAGTGGATTCATCGGAAGAGAGAGGTAAAGCATTTGAATTCTTCGCTTTTGAGCAAGAAGTATTTCGCAAGGCGGCCCGGGGGTCTTCTTCGTTTAAGGGCGCTTGAGCAACCAATCATACTACATAGTACGGGAATTGTAGTTCACAAGTGAAGCCTCCCATGAGTGACTAGTTGGGTGGTATATTAAAAATGGGTCGATTATAAACAAATCCGTCTTTTTTACGGCCGATTGAGACTGCTCTTCCCTAGAAATAGAACGCTCTTTTGATGAGAAAGCCGTCTAGCACCCGTAGCTGGCTTGCTTCACGTCCCCGCTATTTGCTTACGAGTTTGGTAGCGAGCCGAGGCGACGTTTGTAGATCTTGCCTCGAAGCCTCCTTCCTCCGACGGCTCCTTCCAATCGTACTTCTCTATCTACGGCATTTCACGGAGAATGGAAGCATCGAAAGCGAAAGTCTTCCACCCGATCTTCTCCTTCACCGATCGAGGGGATGTGGTGTGTAAATCCAACCATTCCACCAAAGGCGCGAAGCGATGAAAGCATTCAATCATCGATTAGTGCGGTTTGGCCTGTCTTTTCTCTGTCTTTGCTTATGTTAGCACTAGGGAGAGACTAAGCTGAAGAGATGTGCGTGCTACTTATGGATCAGCTATGGTGCCTCTATGCTACGTGTGGGTTCACGGCTTGATCGCGATCCGCAACCGACGATCGATCGGTTTCCATTGGCTAAAGCTCGCAAAAGAACAAAGGCTCAACCATCGATCCAACACAAAGCCCTCAAGATATTTAGAGGCTTGGACTACTCTCTCTAGTAAAAGAAAGGAAGCACAATGGGTGTTGCTCTATTTCTAGCGTGAGACGAGCGAGCGAGCCTGGAAAAGAGGTCGATCGTCATAGAGCAAATCGACTATAAGTATAAGATCTGGCGGGCCCGAGAGACGGCGGTCTCTCGAAACATGGCCCAATTTCTCTTCTTTCTTTTCACACGGGCAACAATTGGGAATAAAAAGTACCATGAACATGAGTTTAAAATGTAACTCCACCGGTTGAAAGGGAAAAAACATGGGTACGTCTGCGAAGAAGACTGCATTCGCAACAAGAGCTCCCATCCCAATCCATTTGAGAGAAGCAATCCTAGTCTACCTACTCCACTACTACACTCGACTAAGACATCCCTAGCAAAATAGCTATCGTAATATGATTTCTCTTTTTAAAAGAATAAAAATACCCTACTTTATGAAGTGGCTCATCTATCTCATCTTTTGCCGGGGAAAGCACCCGCACACTTTAGAAGCACTTGTGTTACCATTCTCCTTGACTAACATTCTCATTCTCCTCCGAAAGTCAAATGAGCGTACTAGACCAAGAACCATATCTTATAGGTCATCCTATTGTTGATGAATCAAAGCGAGATCGAGATTGCTCTTGATGACGAGGGCCAATGTTGAAGAGGCTTTCTATTGATCCACCTACTTTCAACAACAAGAGTAGTTAGTTAAGGAGTGCCGGGTTTGCTTGATAAGGGATTCTTGTTCTAGTGCACCATCGATCTCCGGATCCGGGGCTCGCCTCCACTATCGCTCGGGTTGATGAAAAGCTAGAACCTACTTCCTACAATGCTTTGGCTTTCCCTTCTAGGCATTTGTCCAACCCTCTCGTCAATATATCGATCTTAGGTAATTCCACATGGGAGGGAACAAGTTAAATACTACTTTTGCCAAAGAGGGAGAGATCCTGCTCGACATTGAACCGGTATGGACGTTTTCACCATTTCTGGATAGCTTATGGTATGGGCTATACGAGAAAAGTGCCATGCTTATGTTCCACTACTCAAGCTGAAAAAACTAGTTGCATTCACCGAATGAAAGCGATTCTACTACACTAGGGAACTCTCAAAGTTGATCAACTCACCTAGCTCCGATAATAGTCAACTCACCTAGTGACATTCGTTGGTGCCGATTCGACATTTCGTAACGCCAAGTCACGCCTACACTTGAATTCCCTATTTTGATAGGAGTTTTGAAATGAAGAAATGCAAGGCTTATGTTCACGGCATCCCTATCTATCCAATATGCTCACCGATCACTTCAACCGAGTTTGCCTGCCGAATTTGCTCCCAATTCTAGTCCGCTTCAACTCCAAAACAACCGCTCAACTTAAATTAAAGTAGTGTTATATTCTATCGCTCTCTATACGATCTTTAAGACTTCTCAATTCACATTGGGTGGGGTGCCCCTTCCGACTATCCAATCTAGGTAATAGAGCCCTTTGGAAGGCTCCCCGATCTCGTCTTGCCCGAAAGTGCCATAATGATATCCGTTGTGAGTGACCCTTGCCTACTAATAAGAATAGGGTGGGAGTCTTTGCAAGCAATATGCTTGTTCTTTTCTATCGATGAAGGAGTTACCAATCCGTGTCCATAATAAGTAATTTCGATCTAACCGCGTAAATCTTTCTAATCGATGCGGGATGGAGACAAACTCGAAGGGCGGGGGCCCTATCAACCAAGCAATTCCCTTCTTTCTCGCCGACTTGAATCAACTTACGATTGAAGTGAGGATTGACAAGATGATTCGATTCTAAGGCTACTCTCTAAAGGTGAGAATTGATGATAGGCACCCTTAACGATAGATTACACGTCGGGGCTTTCACCCAATTTAATAAATGAGAAATTAGTAGTCTTTGGCCGAAAGGAGCATTCCTTCCTATTAACCATACAAGGGTAACACCGCTTTGCTACCCTCACTACTCCACTAGACTCGATTCCAATTGGATTCATTATTCTATTTGGGATAATTGCTCTTCTTAAGAGAATGGCTGCTTTGGGGAGTTCAAAATACCTTTATCAACCCGGCAAGGCAGTGCAAGTCAACTTCATTTGGAACCACTCCACTGTTTAATTGGTCCCTGACATAGACTTCCTGGCTATTTTCTGCATTAATCCTAAAGATCCCTTCAATCTAAGACAAAAGTGGGCATATATAAGTGACAGGGTTGAATACTTACATTCTAATTCTCACTTTGTTAGCTTGGTTGGGTATACCTTAAGTCCTTCACGCTCATATAACTTCCTCTGCATCATTAGCAATATTGTGGGCACACTGTTTCCTCTTCGATCATATGAACATTGCAGAGAGGTAGGTTAAACCCCAAATAGCACCAGAATCTCATGTATTGGTCCAGTTAGCTCGGAAGCTTTGACCCGGTATCAATCCCGGTTCCAGGAAGACTCCATTCAGAAAATGAATCCTGGGTCCTACTCGGGCCGGTCTTATTCGAGAAGGGCTGGCAGGTGACGCAAGTGTAAGGTGTGACCCTCGATCTGTCTGTGAACCGGAAAGGAGGTATGGTACTCGAAATCAACTTGTTACTCTGCCTTCCTATCAACAGGAAATGGCTTGCATGGATCCGAAAATAAAACGAAAACCAACAATTCAACAACGTTGCAATGGGGAAGGGCGTAGCTGGTGTAAAACAAAAGCTATATCTTTTCTTCTTTGCTTGTAACAAACAGAGCTATCTAAAGCTTGAAAGTAAGCAACAGAGCTATCTATTCCAACGTATTGGTCCAACTCCACGGTTCCTCTCTATCCTTTTGTATTTAGGTAACTTATTCCTCGCCAACCCATAGGCATAGGCATAGTGGTTTTTCCTATATGGACTCCTTCCACGGAGCTTAATGAAATCGTTCAAGCGGATGACATTAAGCGAAGAACGCCATATACGTAACCTATCGATCATATCCGAAGTTGCTTAACACTACCCTCGAATGCAAGTCAGCTCTTCTATTCTCGAGAATCGGTGGGCCAGGTGATTATTTGATTTCCAATATGGATATAATGATGTGTAAGAACCGCACCACCGATATAGCACCCTTCCTCGGACTAAGGATATTCGTACTCCCAGTGCTCTTGCTTCCTTTGCACCCCGGCTCCGAAGGATCGGTAGGGAGTACTCCGGATGCCGATGCTCGGAATAGAAACATTCCTCGAATGATGGTTGTGATGCCCGTTCGTGATACCCAGGGAAGGGGACTACATCATACTTCTCTGATCCAGTCCTTTCTTTATTGACAATATTTATTAGTTGACCACTTTACTAGGCTTTCCCTAACAAAAGTATTCCGAGTGAGCACCCTATTGTCACTTTACTGTCCCAGTTCATGAGTCCCACTCACTTATTTTAGTCAAACCGACCCTAACTAAGTATAGTACTTTTCTCAATGCTGCCCGCCTCTCATTTGTTTTCTAATCAGCTTCTATCTTCTGTTCCAACCAAGGAAGCTCTTCTATTCAACCGGTTCGTATCGCCCCTCAGGGGTACGGTTTATCTAATCACACTGCTCGCTACTACAGGGATTCCTTCTCCTTGCTTTTTGCCTTGGCTTGGAAAGTGTGATACACAACTACTTAGGGTTCTACACTACGGCATGTTACGCGACCTCATTAGTTCATGAAATATTGTATTATGGTACGACAATACTAGCTTAAAATACCTACTTCGGTTCCCTCCTAACGGCTACGACTACGGCTATGGTTCTTAATCGAATCCAATAACAGAACCCATCGATATCCTTTCCCTCAATACCGGTATCATACCAAGGAAGCAGGCATTGGCAAAGAGTTCATCTTTATCCTGCCCTCGGCATCCTATGCACGTACGAATTATCTAGTTGTATCCTAGCGATAAGTAGCACTAGCGTTAGTAGAACAAGCAACGGCGCCGCCTCTGTTTCCTATTCCTAGCGAACTAAATCAATTAAATAGACCAGGGCTAGGAAAAATCAATCAATCAATTATCTAGTTGTAGACGTCAACAATTAGGATCGCAACAGCAGTGTGATCAAGGCAGGTTGCTTCCTATCCTAGGTTTCCTATTGGAGGTAGGGCTCTACGGAAGCAAGGGTTGAAGGAATAGCACTTGGGAGCGAAGCAGAGGCAAAGGAGTAGGAACTCGTACCATCCGTGATAGAAGAAAGAAGGAGGAAGTATAGCAGAAAAGAAAGGAAAAAAGCATTCTAATAAATTCGGAGAGAATCCTGCGGTTTGCTGACAAAGGGAGATCCGAAAGGTAATTGCAAGTGGTGGATCTGGTTCTGGTTGTGACAGACCACGATACCATGGATTTGTTAAAAAACCCGGCAGAACATCTTCCTCTTATGAGAAAAAGTAAAGCCTAGTCAAAAGCACCTTGCTCATAAGGGTAACCAATAGTCTCTCTATTTATTCCCTCACATTTCCTACCCAATGCATTAGATCCGGGTCATGGCATTAAGCTCTTAGCCTTTGCCTGATTGTTGGAGTAGACCCTGCACGTACCATGGGGTTATGATCAGTAAACAGAACAGTAAGAGCTCCCGCAGCTAATTTAACCAATCAAAAAGAGACTGCCTCCCTAACTGGAAAGAAAATATCTTTAAATACTAGATTGACTTCTCTAGAACATTCCTTTGAATGGAATTGTTCATTGGGTTCGACTTGTTGTTCAAAAAATCGAAAGCAGTCTCTCGTATGTTATTGTAAGGTGATTCATTCATAATATTTATTATGTGCGGTTTCAAGATGCTCAAAAAGTATATTTTGTAATCGGCTTTTGAGCTCCATTATGAGTACTTCATCAAATTTAGGAATTATGGACTTGGCGGTAGTGGTCAATACTAACCGCACCGCCTAAATGCTCCCCGACCAGTTAGCGTACTCGCCAGGGGGTTGAGTTGAGGGGCAGCCCGTGCGCTAATTGGGCTTCGAGGTTGGCTATACGCGAAAAAGCTCGCTTTCTACCGAGGCCCGTTTCTGTCCTAAACAGTTCTGAATGTTATTTGTTTTTCATAGGAAGATTCCAAAAGCACATTGATGCCGAAAGAATCTTCGAACCGGTGGAGAGGCTATTCTGATTGAAGGCTAGACACTAATTCAATAGAAGGATCATGATGTTGAGTAATAAAATCAGCAATAACCTGACCTTTTACTACTTTTGCCGATTCAAACCTTAAATCAAATTCGCACAAAGCTAAAACCCACTTGCCGATTCTTCCATTCAAAATCGTCATTGATAACATGTGTTTTATTACATCAAACTTTGAAACGACCACGCATTCGGCATTCAACAAATAGTGCCAAAATTTGGTACATGAGTAATAAACACATAGACAGAGTTTCTCTATTGCCGAATACCTTGTTTCGGATCTAAAAGTTTTTGGCTAAGATAGGCTACTACTCTTTCTTTTCCTCCAAATTCTTGCATAAGGGCCGATCCTATCGTCAAGCTATCGGCGCCACGCATACAACTTGAAAGGCTTCATATATTCCTTGATTTCTTCAAAAGCCTTTTGTTGTGCGTCACCCCATACAAAAAACTTGATCCTTCTTGAGTTTCAACAATGGAGAAAAAGGCAAGATTCTTTCTCGATAAGTTGGATATAAATCTTCTCACAAAATTAATCTTGCCCAAAGAATGACCGCAATTCGGTAAGATAGGTTGGAGGCACTACTTTATCAATAGCTTCCATGCTTTTCTTTCCAACTTCAATCCCACTTTTGTGAACCATAAATCCTAAGAACTCACCACATGAGACTCCAAAGGCACACTTGTTCGGGTTCATCTTCAAACCATGTTTCCCCGGTGCACTCTAAAGTCTTCTTCAAATCAGCTAAATGCCCCCGCATAGTTCTTGGACTTGACCACCACATCATCAATATAGATTTCTACAATCTTGCCGATCAACTCATGAAAAATATAATTCATAGCTCTCTGGTAAGTTGCACCGGCATTTTTCAATCCAAAAGTCATGACAATCCATTCAAATAGGCCAATATGCCCAGGACATCTAAAAGTCGTCTTTGAAATATCTTCAATGGCCATAAAAATTTGATTGTACCTAGCATTACCATCCTTGAAACTAATTACCTCATGTCTAGCGGCCGCATCCACCAGCAAATCGGCAACTGGCATTGGGTACCCATCCATTGGAGTAGCTTTATTGAGATCTCTGAAGTCTATGCACACTCTCATCTTTCCATTTTTCTTGTACACAGGGGACTATACTTGAAATCCATTCTCATATCTACATGGCCAAATGAAATTAGCTTCTAATAATCTTTCAATTTCTTTCTTCACATCACCCAACACATCTTCTTTGTAAATTTTTTTTGAGGAGGTTTGTTTATATGGCCGATAACCGGGCTTAATCGGCAATCGATGCTCAACAATGGAACGATCAAGTCCGGGCATCTCTGAATAATCCCAAGCAAAACAATCTCTATATTCTTTTAAAAGATTAATCAACTCTATCCTAAACTCGAATCTAAGCTAGCACTGATGTATGTCGGCCTTGGCTTGTCTCCATTACCAATGTCCACTTCTTCTAGTTTGTCGACCGACATAAAACCACGCCCTAGCTTCCCTTTGTTGCCATCGATTGGATTTCCCATTTAAAAATTGCTTTGTTTGAGCCGATTTGCTTGATCGGTTTGTTGATCCCCCGTCAAAAACATTAACAGGACCTTCTCCCCATTCTTTTCCGTAGAAGCAATCTATACCATCATACTCCCAATAAGCTGGTTCGCACGGGCTACGCTTTACCGAATCATCGCCAGGAACAATTTTCATATCATCTCCAACCCACCGAATGAGCACCGATGCATGGTTGAAGGGATGCAACGATTAGCATGGATCCAGTCCCTCCCAAGAAGCGTACTATATGCTCCTTTGCCATCAATGACGAAGAAAGTAGTGATCAAGGTCTTGGATCCAATCATCAATTCGACATGTATGGCTCCCTTAGTATCTCGAGGTATTTCCAAAGAAAATCTCTAAGGATCATATTAGTTTTCAACATATCATCATTGGTTAATCCCGGCTTCCTAAAGGTAGCATATGGCATAATATTGATAGCTGCACCTCCATCCACAAACATCTTGGTTAAAGGCTTCCCATTGACATACCCTTTCGGATAGAGTGGCTTCAAGTGTCTGTTCTTGACAGGTTTTGTCAAACACTGTTTGCTTTGTCAGCATTAGCTGGGCTACCAAATCTGCAAACTCAGTTTCATCAAAGTCAGAATATGTTTCTTCTTGGACATCTTGTCCGGCTGGGGCCCTGAAATCTGATGGGATAAAGAATGCCATGCATGTATCGCCCGAAGGTCCCGAGTCGGAGCTTCTTAGGGCGCCAAACCTTCTTCTTGTCGGCTGCTGCTTGTTTAAGCTCCTTATTCCTCAAGCGCTGCACTCTTCTCTTCTGGCTCTTCCTTAGGCCTGGAGGGCACCATTGATCTTTTTGCCATACATACTCCTGGGCCAGCTCCTCTTCTTCATAGCCTTCATACTCTTCCCAGTTTTCATCGGCATATCTTTTCCCTTGCCAATTGTTTGAAACTTGAATTTTTAGACGCCGATCGTCCTCCTGGATATTGAACTCCAAGTCTTTCATGGACGGGACGGCCGTTGGCTCTAGCCCGCCTCAGTATTCAAAGTATTGATCATTTGCATTCGGGACAATTGTTTTTGGTCGGTAGTTTCGACCTTCATTCCAAAGAATGCCTCAAGAAAGAGCAACCCCCCAATGAGACCTTTCCTGTTCTTTCATGTACTCTTCCTCGTTCTCTCGAGATACATTTCTTCCTCGTACCTCTTTGTCACGCCCCCCACTTTTAACGGGTCAGAATCACACGTGTTTGCGCCAGGATCACGCCACAAACACGTCTATTAGTAACAGCTTAATGGTAAGCGAGAATTAATAGCAAACCGAGCTATCGAGATATAGGATGGAAAGGGACTTACAATGGGCGACGAAGGGTCACCAAGTCGGGTTACAATATCGAGTCGGCCAACCGAGAAGCGGTGGATTAACTATGACACTTGTCCCTTACTCCACAGGCGCACTTGTGCACGGATGAAATCTGGGCTTCAACGTCCTTCTCCTAAGCAAACATCTTACGAACT
Source organism: Hyparrhenia diplandra (assembly GCA_015847255.1). Lineage (NCBI taxonomy): Eukaryota > Viridiplantae > Streptophyta > Magnoliopsida > Poales > Poaceae > Hyparrhenia > Hyparrhenia diplandra. The sequence continues at coordinate 238,448 of JADLZK010002241.1, read as the reverse complement.
CCTACGATACGCCGATCTTCTACCTTGTCGTCGATCTTACCTTCACATGTGCCGATATCCGTAAAATAGAGGGGTGAGTACAAACGCATCTCGCAAGTCCCAACCAGGGGGTTGTAATTATTAAGGGTTTGGGCCCTAGCGAGTCTCTAAAACTGCTCTCGCTAGTTCCCGGTTTATCTCATGTCATCACCGTCATGACACCACATGTTAGTCATTATCAAAATGTATATCTAATCATAGATGTTCGTCCTAGCACTTGCCCATTCCAAGGGCGTGGCTATTCGAATAGATTCAATTAACTCCTCGCAGAGGTTGTACACTTTTCCCCACACGATAGACACCGCCCTTACCACCGCGACTTGGCTTAGACAGCCTAACGAGATCCGTACCGGCTTGGGTGCTACCCTAGGTATATTGGTATAATCTTCACCACGACTTCTCAGGGGTTGGAAGGACAACACGCCACCCTAAGATGACGCATCACCCTAGACAATATGGTGATACCAAATCACCCACGGCTTTACAGGTAATACCTAATTACCCAACCTATACTGTCAACACCACTCTCAATCTCAATCATCAATATGTGCCTCTAGCACTGCGCCACCGCGCCCAAACACTTCCGTGGAAGACCACTCAACATCCACGCCAACCGGACATGGGGCCACTCTCCCCACATCTGCTCCTAATAGGTCGCTTGCCTGCTCCGGCCACCTTGGATCCCAATTATACCTCAACCCAACGGGGTGTGAATCAAGCCGCCCCATAAACGACGTGTGGCTGTACGTAACATTATACTAGGTAGAAGGTCTATGAACCGGTCCTTAGGGGAGGCGAGTATCTCTCCGCAGGAACCCCTCGCGGCGATTCCCGACGTGGTATTTAGGCTCTACCAGACTACCACTACTCACCTCTTTTGTTGGTTAGGGTTCACTAGGCATTCTTAGGTTTCTCTTGAATACAATGTATGAGCGTAGATAACGTGGATAGTTACGTCATCCGGTTTGACTCCCTAGCTACGTTATCAGGCTCATACCTCTATTTACTAATCCAATTATTATATCATCATCATCATCATCATATTATTAAGGTCATGATTAAAGGGGGGGTAAGGACTTGCCTGGGAGGTTCTTACGAATCGGCACGGCGTCGAACGTCGGATACTCCTAATCGGTCGTCGGAAACTACCTTACGTCTGGCGATAAACCCTAGCTTGAACCATAGCACATAAAACAAACATAGAACATTATGGTGGCAATGGGTTAGATGCATAGAGCTAGATTTTAGATGAATTATGGAAGTCGTTTCACGCGAAACGGAGTTAGTATGCATGAGATATGGATTTTATAATATTAATCCCTAATTAAATCATTAGGGTAATATTATAATACAATTTTATCATGTAATAAAATTGAAACTAATTACATGACAAAATTCTATAAATCAAATAATGAATTTACAAATTTTAAAATTTTTTTCGACACGGGAAGGCATACTTTTATAACTCTGTGTACAATAGCCGGGTAGCTGTAGCAATTTACAAAGTGTACACAGCAAGGCCTCCATACACGTGGGTGCCACGTGGGTCCACGTGGACGCCACTGTGGCAGCCATGTAGGCGCCACGTGTATTACACAGTGCCTCGGTGGCGCGGGACGGCGTCGGGACGGAGTAGAACGGAAGGGCGACGTGGCGTCCTTCCATTGGCCGGTGCCCGAACGCCGCTATCGTGCTTAACGGTGGAGCTAACAGCGTCGCTCGGGGAGGTCCTCGTCCCGTCAGAAGGCAACCGCGGCGGCGCTCGGCCGGAGTCCTCGCCGGAAACGGCTTCCTTCACCCGGTGCTCGCCGCGAGGGGCTCATTCTGCACCCATCGCCGTTCTGAACCCGATGGTGGCGGTCGTGGCGGCGGGGAGGCTCGCTTCCCTCGGCGGCGGCGGCTTTGGCGGGTTCCCGGCGACGGCGGCGCCCGGCGTAGCTGTACACAGCGCAAATGCGAGGGGAAAGGAGGGGAATTGAAAGAGAACGAGTTGGCGAGGCGTACCACACCACCAATCGACCGACGACGACCTCCTAGACGGCGGGGCTCGGTTTCCTTCTCCGGCGGCGGCGGACTCCCGAGTTGGGGGAAACTCGGATTCCCAGCCAGAGGGGTAAGGAGAGGGGAAGCTACGGTGAGCACCACGTGTTCCAGGCGCAGGCGGAGCTCATCGAGGCGGGGCGAGCTCGTTTGAGGGCTGGCGAGGCCTATTTATAGGCGCGGCCATGGAGCTCCCATCGGCGAGATCGTTTCCTCCACTCCCGATATTTTCCGACATGGCTCCTTGTGCGCGTGGACTGGGAGCTAGTGCTCCGTGAGCTGGGACGCGCTGTGCTTGCCTCGGGGGCGTGAGCTGGCCGTCGAGTCGCGTCTTCAACAGCGGAGCTTGTCGTTCGTCATGGCGGCACGGCGGTCCGCGGCGCGACTGTGGGGTTTGACCCGAGCCACTGTGCGCGCGTCGTGCACCTCGTGTCCCGATGTCCGTTCGTCGTCTTGCCCGTCCCCGGCGTAGCTGGCCAGTCCGTCCGGGCTCGCCGACTTCCCCTGTGACGGTTGACGCGGCGACAGGGTTAGGTGAGCTGGCTCCCTGGGTTGGTGTCGTGGCTCGGCGGCGAGGTTAATGGGGTGCCCTGTGCTCTCGTCAACGCGGAAGGCCTGGTGGTACGGCGGGGAGCAGCTGCTCGTGCGCCGCTGTGCCACAGTCGTCGCGCTGTTTCCCCCGGTCGGAGGTAGACGACGACCTGCGGGTCCCGTCTGTCGGCGTGAGAAAGAAGGGAGGCCGAGCGGGCCTCGTTGCCTAGCTGCCGGGCCGTCGTTGTTGGGCTGGCCTGTTCGCGCGAAATGGAAAGGGAAGGGAAGAGAGAGACCGGCTGGGCCGGGCCAGGAAGGGGGGAGGGGAGAGATTGAGCCCGAGAGCTCTTTGTTATTTTCTTTCCTTTCTCCATTTCTTTTCCTATTTCTCCTTCTCCTTTTCTATTTCCCATATTTCCTTTCTTATCTCATGTGTGTAAATATTCTCACAAGCACTTAGGTATTCCCATGACTTTAAATTCATGGAAATATTCATTCCTTTGCACTTGTAGAATTATATATATCTATGTACACACGTTTCCCGAATATTATCATTTCGCGTGTAACATTTACATATATATTTTATAAATATTTTCCCAAGCACATTTATATTCTCAGGACTTATTTGTCGAGGATAATTATTTGTTGTGCTCAGTGAAAATAAATATAGAGATGTATACATTTTGGTACACGTGCGTGTCTCGACATTTATTATTCCCCGAGGTAAATTTGTAATTCATTCTCATGCAGAATTATTCTTCCATAATTTAAATCTAGAACTTACCTTGCATCCTTGGTCACCATAAAGCTCGACAAGCAACAAACAAGATTTCCTATTTTCTATATGGTGGGATTTTGAAATGCAGGTTTTCGAAATCGGGGTTTCGGTTTAGCGGAAAATAGATCAAGTTTTAGTTGTAATTATAAAAGTTCAAATTTTTAGTGATTTTTAAATGATGCAAAACACGGGTGTTACAAATCTACCCCACTTAGATGAATCTCGGTCCCGAGATTCCTAGTCTCGAGTGAAGATCCTAATTGAGGCCTAAAGGGACGAGAGATAGAAAGAGAGGGAAAACTTTCCATTGCTTACAGTCTTTTTCGAACCTCTACGATTATCGTGCTACACTGTTACTAGGGCAACACGATACTGTGGAGGGCATGCCTTTTGCTGTTGGTGCTTACTACTACTTTTACCCCATCTTCTTGGTCTTGTATTTGTCTTCGTAGTCTTCGAGTCTTCAGTAGCGGCTACCCCACTTAGAGGACTGATTCCTCAAGTGTCCTTGGTCCTTTGGTGTCTTCTGAGGTCTTCTAGTGCCTGTCTTCTGGCTTGTTCCTTCGCGGTCTTCTACAGTGTATCTCCTTGTCCGGATTCTTAAGGTAACAGGTCATCGTGAACTTGGGATTCCATTTCTTGTTTGGAACCCTAAGTTTTTTCGTTTCTTTATTACATCATCTTAGCCCATTTCCATTTTTTTTTTGTTTTGTTTCTTCTTGTTCTCGTCCATCTTGCTCTCTCTTCTTCTTGCTTTTGCCCGTTTGTATTTTTCTTTTCTTCTCGTGTATATAGCACTACCCCACTTAGAAAATTTTTCTGCTTATTATTTGCTCTGTGGCTTGTATGCTCGGGCACCCATCAAAATTTCTTTGTCGACACTCGCATTTGGATGATGGATCGAACACTGGATTTTGATTATTCTAGGGAGAATTACAACAAGAGAGCGGGAGGAGACTACTCTACGGTTACACCTCCCTTGGGAGTAGCTAATCCACTTCATCGGGGTTTGTAGTCCTACTCCGCGGCTCGACAGTCCATTGACCGTCGCGTCAGCGGTCGCCTTCTTTTCTCCTAGCGGTAGTTGGTTGAGGGATGGGTCGGGTCCGTCGTTGGTGGCGTCGGTCGGTGATCTTTGTTGGTGTTGGCGGTGCGGTGGTGCTTGCACTTGGCCTTACATGGGAATGGTGATTGGGGGTCCCTTCTATGACCAAGCGAGGCTCCACTCCATGCATGGCAAATGCTCTGCGCCTAGATCTAGTGACGAGGTAAGCATCCTTCAGTTCCTGGGTGTGTCGCTCTTGGATGGCCTTCAGGGTCTCGGCAAGTGTAGCCTCTCGGCGAGATGCCGTGGCGACTTGCTCTTTGGCGTCGCGTGCTCAGAGGAGTCGTTGAGCGTAGCTCTCCGCTCGTTCGGCTCGGCGAATCGGGGCTCACTTATGGCGTGTCTGGCGGTCGTCTTGCTCATCAAGAGCGAGCGGATAGGATAGCAGGTGCGTGATGACGGGGTCGCCTTGTGGACCTCGAGCGTCCTCTAGGCGAGCAATCCAGGCGGGGTGATTCTTTCCTTCGGGTGGTAGGTGCCTCATGGGGTGCGGGCGATGGGCTCCTTGTAGATCCGGCAAAGGCGGTGGAGTGCCTTGCGTCGGCAAACTTGGTAGGTGTCGGGGAAGCGAAAACCAATGGTGGTCACACTCCAGTCGTCGGTGAGGGCGGGGTAGTCATGGCTCTTGGCGATGTAGACGGTGACTTCGCAGCGATGGGTGCCGCGCTCTTCATACTCGCTACCCTCATACTCCGGGGTTCCGCGGATGCCAAGGTTTTGTGCGGTGTGGTAGAGAAGTTGGGGAAATCCAGGGGTGTTGATGCACTGGCTGCTAACCCAAGTGCCGGCCATTTTGGCTTTGGGTGGTGATGATGGCTCTCGGTGGGTGGATGGCAAGGAGAGTGATGGCAGAGGATGGAAGATGGAGGCTAGCAATGGAATGGTTGGAGTGGAATGGTGATGTGGCGAGGGTGGTGTTCTTCTTATAATTGGGTCGAAGGTGATGGCTTCCGGGAGAAGCTTGGTCGATCGGTATTGTGGTGGGTCTTTGTGGTGTATGGTGGAAGGACTGGGGGTTAGTCTCCTGTATACATTGACCTGGCGACAGTGGCGTGGTCGTGGCGACTGTGTGGTCTTGGCCGGTGGATTCCCTATAGTGGAAACTATGTGTCTTCTCTACTGTTGGCGTACGGCTTCCTGGCATTTCTATATGTCTCTGGGTATCTGTTTGCTTCTGGGCGTAAACATCTTTTATGGGCTTGATGACTGTCTTCAATCATGGTAATCTTACGTCCATCTTACGCGCTTGCAATGTTAATCTTCAACTTACATTTTGCATTATCGGCACTTTGTTGCCACTTGATCTGTTACACTCGTGTCTCGAGCGGCCGTCGGTCGTGGTTCGGGTCAAAGTAACAGCGATATCGGCGACTTTCGGCATTGAGGTGACAAAGATGTCGGCAATGTTGCACGGTCGTCGGTCACAGATAACCACGAGCGGCGGCGCAGACGGCTGTAGGGAAGAACACCGGGTTGTTCAACGGCTACGGTCGTGGAGTCCGTTGTTGTCGCCACGTTCCTGCAGGTTAGTTCCTAATCTATTTGGACTTGAAAGGGAGTGGGAGGGAAAAGCACAAGGTACGATAGGGGTCTAACTAAAGATTAGGGGAAAAGCAAGCATTTTGAGCGGGAATAGACTTTGGGGTATCCTAGTAACACGGGTGTCTAAAGGCAACACAAACTTACACCGTGTGAATCGTATGAAAAGTTAGTCACGGCGAACTAAGTTCTGTATGAAACTTGTCTTATTACTCGTGACTTAAGGGGATTTTCAGTACGTTCACTGATCCTATTGGAATTTCCCTTCCATTAATCACTATGAGTAGTAATAATGGAGAAATTTCCTTTAGGATTGAAAAAAAATTAAGGCATTAAACTAAACAAACAAAGCGTGACAATAGTTCTCATCATAGGATTTGTTTCATTGATGGTACATGGTCGCACCACACGTAGCAAGCGCCATGACGATTATTGCGCGACTTTGGACCTATTAAAGGCCTTGAAGCCTAGGCATCTATGACTGCGGCGAATGCTTAGGCGCTAATGCTAAGACATTGCTTGCACAACAAGCTTGCAAAAAGGATTTTGCTACTCAAACCTATTTCGTTGCTGGACTATGCCTTATCCGATGCTAGACTTGCACATTACTTTAGCTCCCATTTAGGTACTCGGACGACTTTGGCATTTCCAGTTGTCTGCTGGCTAGCACTTGCATCCTTCCTGTTGGGAGCTTTTGGGAATGTACAAGTTCATTAAGTACCTCGATACTTGGTCTTCATGAAACTATCGATTTTTAATATCGGGGAAGGCCAAGACATCCTAGGCACTTTAGCATCCCTGAGGGAAGTTATGGAAACTTTCCTTTTGTTTGGGCAGTCCGTTTGAGATCATCCTTACTAGTCCATCGCTACTAGAGTTTCGATGTTAGCATCGATTTCGTAACTTATGAACTATCATAGTAAAGGCGTACTCGTAGCAACAAGTTTAAAAGTAGTTATCCTTATGTGGAGTAAAAATTTTGATAACCCAAAATTCATCCTATGGACAAGCTCGGCTACGATACCACTCTGTCACGCCCCACTTTTAATCGGTTAGTTAATCACACGTGTTTGCGCCGGGATCACGCCACAAACACGTCTATTAGTAACGATTAATGGTAAGCGGAATTAATAGCAAACCGAGCTATCGAGATATAGGATGGAAAGGGACTTACGATGGCGACGAAGGGTCACCAAGTCGGGTTACAATATCGAGTCGGCCAACCGAGAAGCGGTGGATTAACTATGACAACTGTCCCTTACTCCACAAAGGCGGACTTGTGCACGGATGAAATCTGGGCTTCAACGTCCTTCTCCTAAGCAAACATCTTCACGAACTCCTACGATACGGCGATCTTCTACCTTGTCGTCGATCTTACCTTCACATGTGCCGATATACGTAAAAATAGAGGGGTGAGTACAAACGTACTCGGCAAGTCCCAACCGGGGGTTGTAATTATTAAGGGTTTGGGCCCTAGCGAGTCTCTAAAACTGCTCTCGCTAGTTCCCTTTTATCTCATGTCATCACATTGTCATGACACCACATGTTAGTCATTATCAAAATGTATATCTAATCATAGATGTTCGTCCTAGCACTTGCCCATTCCAAGGGCGTGGCTATTCGAATAGATTCAATTAACTCTCTGCAGAGGTTGTACACTTTTCCCCACACGATAGACACCGCCCCTTACCCTTACCACGACTTGGCTTAGAGCAGGGCCTAACGAGATCCGTACCCGCTTGGGTGCTACCCTAGGTATATTGGTATAATCTTCACCCACGACTTCTCGGGGGTTGGAAGGACAACACGCCACCCTAAGATGACGCATCACCCTAGACAATATGGTGATACCAAATCACCCACGGCTTCTGAGGTAATACCTAATTACCCAACCTATCTTGTCAACACCACTCTCAATCTCAATCATCAATATGTGCCTCTAGCACTGCGCCACCGCGCCCAAACACTTCCTCCGTGGAAGACCACTCAACATCCACGCCAACCGACATGGGGCCACTCTCCCCACATCTGCTCCTAATAGGTCGCTTGCACGCTCAGGCCACCTTGGATCCCAATTATACCTCAACCCAACGGGGTGTGAATCAAGCCGCCCCATAAACGACGTGTGGTACATGCGTAACATTATACTAGGTAGAAGGTCTATGAACCGGTCCTTAGGGAGGCAAGTATCTCTCTCAGGAACCCCTCGCGGCGATTCAGACGTGGTATTTAGGCTCTACCGGACTACCACTACTCACCTCTTTTGTTGGTTAGGGTTCACTAGGCATTCTTAGGTTTCTCTTGAATACAATGTATGAGCGTAGATAACGTGGATAGTTACGTCATCCGGTTTGACTCCCTAGCTACGTTATCAGGCTCATACCTCTATTTACTAATCCAATTATTATATCATCATCATCATCATATTATTAAGGTCATGATTAAAGGGGGTAAGGACTTGCACAGGAGGTTCTTACGAATCGGCACGGCGTCGAACGTCGGATACTCCTAATCGGTCGTCGGAAACTACCTTACGTCTGGCGATAAACCCTAGCTTGAACCATAGCACATAAAACAAACATAGAACATTATGGTGGCAATGGGTTAGATGCATAGGGCTAGATTTTAGATGAATTATGGAAGTCGTTTCACGCGAAACGGAGTTAGTATGCATGAGATATGGATTTTATAATATTAATCCCTAATTAAATCATTAGGGTAATATTATAATACAATTTTATCATGTAATAAAATTGAAACTAATTACATGACAAAATTCTATAAATCAAATAATGAATTTACAAATTTTAAAGGGAATTTTTCTGACACGGGAAGGCATACTTTTATAACTCGTGTACAATAGCCTGGGTAGTTGTAGCAATTTACAAAGTGTACACGCAAGGCCTCCATACACGTGGGTGCCACGTGGGTCCACGTGGACGCCACGGTGGCAGCCATGTAGGCGCCACGTGTATTGGCACGGTCTCCTCGGTGGCGCGGGACGGCGTCCGGGACGGAGTAGAACCGGAAGGGCGGCGTGGGCGCCCTTCCATTGGCCGGTGCCCGAACGCCGTTCGCGTTTAACGTGGAGCTTAACAGCGTCGCTGGGGAGGTCCTCGTCCCCGTCGGGGACTGCAACCGCGGCGGCGCGCTCGGCCGGAGTCCTCGCCGAAACGGCTTCCTTCACTCGGTGCTCGCGAGGGGCTCATTCATTCCACCCATCGCCGTTCGAACCCGATGGTGGCGGTCGAAGCGGCGAGGGCCCTCGCTTCCACGGGCCGGTGCTTCGGCGGGTTCCCGGGTTCGGCGGCGCCCGGCGAGCTGTACACCAGCGCAAAATGCGAGGGAAAGGAGGAATTGAAAGAGAACGAGTTGGCGAGGGCGTACCACACCACCACAATCGACCGACGGCGACCTCCTAGACGGGGGGCTCTCGTTTTCATTCTCGGCGGCGGACTCGAGTTGGGGGAAACTTCGATTCCCGGCCAGAGGGGTAGGGAGAGGGAAGCTACGGTGAGCACCACGTGTTCCGGCGCGGCGAGCTCATCGAGGCGGGCGAGCTCGTTTGAGGGCTGGCGAGGCCTATTTATAAAAGCGCGGCCATGGAGCTCCCCATCGGCGAGATCGTTTCCTCCACTCCCGATATTTTCCGACATGGCTCCTTGTGCGCGTGGGCTGGGAGCTAGTGCTCGTGTGAGCCGGGACGCGCTGTGCTTGCCCTCGGGGGCGTGAGCTGGCCGTCAGTCGCGTCTTCAACGGTAGCGAGCTTGTCGTTTGTCATGGCGCACGGTCCAGCGGCGCGGCTGACCGTGGGGTTTGACCCGAGCCCACGTGCGGCGCGTCGTGCACCTCGTGTCCCGATGTCCGTTCGTCGTCTTGCCCATCCCCGGCGTAGCTGGCCAAGTCCGTCGGGCTCGCCGACTTTCCCGTGACGGTTGACGCGGCGATAGGGTTAGGTGAGCCGCTCCACTGGGTTGGTGTCGTGGCTCGGCGGCGAGGTTAATGGGGTGCCACTGTGCTCGTCAACGCCCGAAGGCCTGGTGGTACGGCGGGGAGCAGCTGCTCGTGCGCCGCTGTGCCCGAGTCGTCGCGTTGTTTCCCCGGTCGGAGGTAGACGGCGACCTGCGGGTCCCGTCTGTCGGCGTGAGAAAGAAGGGAGGCCGAAAGGGCCTCGTTGCCTAGCTGCCGCCGCCGTCGTTGTTGGGCTGGCCCGTTCGCGAAATGGAAAGGGAAGGGAAGAGAGAGACCAGGCCGGGCCGGGCCAGAAGGGGAGGGAGAGATTGAGCCCTAGAGCTCTTTGTTATTTTCTTTCCTTTCTCCATTTCTTTTCCTATTTCTCCTTCTCCTTTTCTATTTCCCATATTTCCTTTCTTATCTCATGTGTGTAAATATTCTCACAAGCACTTAGGTATTCCCATGACTTTAAATTCATGGAAATATTCATTCCTTTGCACTTGTAGAATTATATATATCTATGTACACACGTTTCCCGAATATTATCATTTCGCGTGTAACATTTACATATATATTTTATAAATATTTTCCCAAGCACATTTATATTCTCGGGACTTATTTGTCGAGGATAATTATTTGTTGTGCTCAGTGAAAATAAATATAGAGATGTATACATTTTGGTACACGTGCGTGTCTCGACATTTATTATTCCCAGGTAAATTTGTAATTCATTCTCATGCAGAATTATTCTTCCATAATTTAAATCTAGAACTTACCTTGCATCCTTGGTCACCATAAAGCTCGACAAGCAACAAACAAGATTTCCTATTTTCTATATGGTGGGATTTTGAAATGCGGGTTTTCAAAATCGGGGTTTTTAGGTTTAGCGGAAAATAGATCAAGTTTTAGTTGTAATTATAAAAAGTTCAAATTTTTTTAGTGATTTTAAAAATGATGCAAAACACGGGTGTTACACTCTTGCACTCTTCAACGAATCTTTCATCTTTGGTAGCGCTCTTTCTCTTCTTTGCCTCGCCATTTATTCAACGAAATTCGGAAGTGATTCTAGCTTTGGGCCTTGAAGTTTCACCTCTCTCCGTTCGGCTATTTTGGAGGCGAACTCTCTGAAACTCTTCATTAGAAATGCGATTGGGATCAACAGAGCCACTTTCCTTTGCCTTCTCGGATGTCAACACTTTCAACTTCCCTTTCCCCTTAGGATCATTGAAGGAAACCATGCTCATACCAAAGCCGACCATACCAGCTGGGAACGGTTGTTCATCCACTTTCATCTTGCCAGTAAACTTTAGATGCCCTTCCTAGATAGCTCTCTGGATCCTGACCCTAAACACACGGCAATCATTGATAGAATAGGAATTGGTGTTATGAAAACCGCGGTATTTCTTATCTTTAACTCCCTCGGGGCCGAAGCATGGGATGCCCTTACGGCGACTTAACGCCCCTTCTTTCACAAGCAACTCAAACGGCTTTGTGCGCCCTTAGTAACATCAAAGTCATAAGAACCCTTGTTCTGTTTTTGTCCAACGTGGATGAACCTGAGTTGGTTCCTTTCCCTAGACTAGCTCGGCTTTGCAACCACTTCATCCTCGTCTTCATACTCTTTAGCTTGCTCCAAAAAGCGCTCATACACATCCACAACAGCGTTGGTTTTTTGGAAGCGGTTGTCTCTTTTGAAGCTCTGAGCCTGATTACTCATCAAAGATAGACGCTGTGACAGCTGTCCAAGGTCTTCGAACTCCATACCGAACAGCTTCTCCCTCACATTCGGTGCATGCACGCTATGACCATCCCCCTGATCATCTGGAATATTCGGAGAGTAGCACAAGTTCTTGGTCTCCTGAACCTCCGAAGGAACTCTTGTGGAGTTTCATTTGTCCTCTGCCTTAAACTCATAAGATCTACCATTTTCTTTTCATTGGTGCCTGTAAAAGAAGTATGAATGAAACTTCACGTTCAAGCTCGCCAGTGTACCAATAGAGTTAGCCGCAAGGATGAAAACCACATGAAAGCTAATACAATAAGAGATAGAGGGAAATATCGATTCTCCAAGCCTCATCTGTTCACTGCTTCTCCTAATTGAATCAAGTACCGACCGATATGCTCTATGGTACCGCTGGTGTCATCCTGACCAGAAAACTTGGTGAATTCAGTAGGAGGCTTTACCCTTGGTGGGAGCGCCACCTTGTTGTACGACTCAGGATATGGAGACTTGTAAGCATATGACCCGACCTTTAGGTTTCAGGCGAACCGATTACGCATCATATCGGCCATCCTATGCATGAGGAGGTCAATCGTCTGCGAAGGTCCACGAGCTGGTCCTCCCGATAGCTGTCCCGGCGGCACTCAGATCCCTGGATTGGGCATAGCATTAAGAGCATTATAATCAGTGAATTCATTATAGCCTTCCCCAAACATGTTCTTCTGTAATCTGTTGTTCATAGGAGATATTTTATAAGCCGATGGTGGCACGTTCCCTGTTGTGCCAAACGTAAGCTGTCCATAATTCACGGGATTCGGCTGTTGCCTGGGATCAGGAGGTGTTGTTTCTCCTTTCTGATTTCCTCCCGATCCACTTGCTCCAGCATCTCCAGTGGTCTTTCCTTGCTCCTTGGTACTGAAATAATGAGGCCCCTGAATAGGTCCCTGAATAGGTCCCATAGTCTCCTCAAAGTGTTTATCGGTAAAAGGACCGAAAGTCTCTTTCATAATAGAGCGGAAAGTGTTGAGGAAAGCTGTCTGATGATTGGTCATGGTAGTCCCTAGAGCTTGATAGATCAATTCTGACATCTTCCGAGCATCTTCAGTTTCAGTATAATCAGTTTGACCGTGAAGGAGAACTCTTGGCAAATCCGTCTTCTGGATGATCTTGCCGCTCTTATTCTTGGAGAAAGACAACATGCACTTGTCGACGTCTTTCGCTTACACATCTTCCTCGAACAAGCTCATGCAATGCAGGCAAATCTTCCAACACGACGTCCAAAGCGCCGTCGTTGTTGATGGTGTCGAGCATCTTGATCTTGAACTTTGGGGTCCCAGGGCGTGCCAAAAAGTGTGTTGACACAAAAGCGCACTATGCCTCACACACGCCAAGGCTGGAAAGGCTAGCTTCAAGCGGGTGCCCGGGGCGGTTGGAATCCGATGCGTGCGGTCAGTTTGACTGAAACTAACAAGGGACAAAAACAATGAGAGCGAGGAACGTGTCGGTGTGCCCATGACATTCAAATATACGGCCCTGGAGCCACTTACGATGACATATAGCTATGAGAGCTATCTCGTCAACAGGTTTATAAAGCATTCGGCTAATATAGAGATAAAAACGTATGAAATATGGTTGCCGAATGAACATAAAGAAGACATGTTTGAACAAGTGAAAACTGGTCATGCATATCATGTATCATAAAGCATATGACCTTAGACCAATGACACCATCAAGACATGATTAGATATTAAGCAGTAACTCATAAATATAAACCTACCCAGGCAAAGCAATGCATAGATTCAATCCAACTAGTCTGCCGCACGTCTAGTTTTCCTAAACCCGTCCAGCATAAACCCTAACAAGCTAATCCACCATATGATACCACTTGCTATGGATTTACACCACTCCTTACAATTAGATCAATCCAATCGCATGATACAATCTAATTATAAGAAGCTAAAAGCACGCATGCACTTGAAAATAGATCTATAAATACTCGCTACTGCGTGGCGGCGTGACCATATTCGCAAGTTTGCGGGTGGGGTCCATAAAGAAGGAACATGCAAGTAAACGGAACGAAAACCTAGCAGATTAGCTCTACATCTAACAAGTAAGTAAACATGAACGAAACCTAATGGATCAGCTCTACATCTAGTGAATAGACGTGAACGAAACCCATAAAGCCGGCTCTACAAATAGCAAACAAGTAAACGTGAACGAGACTTGCCAAGGCCGACTCTTCATTTACATGCATAAACCCGCAACACGTGACAACCTAGATTGATCTAAATCTCGGCTATTATAAATGTATAAATCAAATAACACGGCAAGATGAACATAAAACATTAAAAGTCCAAGATAGATCTAAGACTTTTAGGGTTTTATATCCATCCGTCGTGTTGATCTAAGACAATAGGAAAAGCCAGCCTTATCAATCTAGATTGGGCAAAAAGAGTGTTACAAATATAATAAAACAATATTAAAAACATGCAACACGTGGTAACTTAATGAATCTACTAGATCTTGCCAAATCTAATAGAGCCGATAACTATCTTTGCCCCATCTTAATCACGCATACGATACAAGACATAAGCAAAGACCTCCCGCTACTAAGCTTAAATCCAACGCATGATACTAAGAAAAGTAAAACGAGACTACTTGCATCATAATCTAAATCCACCGCATGATACTAGACATGATAACAAGGTTGCGGGAACTTCACGGAGGTCGACGGATCGATGGTTCTGTCGAAGAACTTCGGCGACACGACTAAAAGGACTCGAAGGTGGCACGGGGCCGGTTTTATTGATTTGGTTGTGAACAGCTCTTTACAATGTCTAAATGGTTCCAGTATTTATACCCTAAGACGTGACACGACTCTAAAAGGATTACGATTACAAGAAATAATCCCTAAAATAAGATAACTTTAGTTCCAAGTTTTCTTGGAATCCTTGTTGCCCTCGTCATCGGGAATTTTCCTTTCAATCGGCTAGTCATCCGCCTCTCCTTTGTTTCCCGAATGTCTTTCAAAATAGCCGACCGCACAGCACTTGCGAATCTTCACAAATAGCCCGACCGAGTGAGCGTTTGCCGAACGCTATACACTTGCCGAATGCTCCCCTTTGCCGAATAATTTCCCATTATTAGCATCTTGCACTGGCCCACTTGCCATCCTCTAAGCTTACCAAAATCCAGTGTTAACACATGCTCCATACACCCCCCCAGTTTCTCCTGCATATAGAAAACATAACAAAAATCCCCCAGTCTTGCCAAAAACAAAAAACAAGCTGAACAAAAGAAGGTAGACCACAGACAAAACCATAACACATAAAAACAAATCTATTATGCCATTAATGTGGCAACACCATGCAGCAAAACACAAACATGTTCTGGTGAAGAAAGGACGCTATCTTGGATCAACATTATGGGCTTTAAAATCCATCTTTACACATGGATCTGATAGTGACAAATAGAAATACAGTCCTTCATAGGCTAGAACAGGAAAGAAACCGAACATCTCAACAATGCTATACTACTATATCCTAATAACATAACTACACCCTAAAACATACTTAAAGGCAGATTGCTCATAGACGTCCTCAATGCCAACTGAAAAGAAAAAAAAAAAAGAAATATTATTAAACATACATACATGGATTTAAAAATATATAAAGGCTAAGCAAAAGTGTTCTAACCATTGTTTTGTGATCTGAAACAAGATTCTTTGCATCATTGCATGAGTTATGCTTGCTAAATATCATACTATTGACCAATAACATTCTAAATTCTTGAATGTGGCTTGATGAAAATTGAACCATCATGTCAATGCAAGGGTCCCAAAGTTCCAAAAACTTCATCACGAAGATTCCATCATCAAATTGATTACCAGAAAACCTGTTGTCTTGACGAGGAACAGCAGCATAGCGTACAAACGAACTCATGGAAATTCCAATCACATTGGACAAACTCATCCCATGCTTTCAAGAAATTAGGAATCTACAAAAAAGATGAAAGTGCGATTTTTATATACATGAAACTTGCAAAAAAAAAAAGTACGAAAAGCAAAACTTACAACAATTTCTCTAACTTCTTTCTGATATAAACTGTCCTCATCAAAGAATGAATCTAGGAAAACAAAATATACATCCCGAAGAGCAACAACAAAAACAAACCAATGTGTGTCATGTAATATTGGAAAGAATAGCTGCACAATAAAAGAAAAGGAGTCATAAATCTTTTAACATAGCACATTTTAAATAAAGAAATCACAAAATAGGAAGTTTAAAACAAAAGCATCAAACTATGACATACAAAGTCTGATGAGTTGAAGGCAAAGCATTCGTTGGCAAATTTGAAGCATCTCTTACAGTTGTCATGTAGATAGCTTTGGTTGCCTTCAAAACTATGGTTCATAAGGTAATCCTATAAAACAATGACACAAGGGATAAGAAAACTGCAGAAAATAAAATTCTAAGCGGGGAAATATAAGAAAAGAAACAAATAATAAAAGTGCATTATTAATTGAGAAGCAAAAATAAGAGACTTACACCAACAGGAGAGAAGAAGTAATGTCTCCGTGATTGTCTTGGGTGCTTGTCCTTAAATAGTTTTCTACAGAATGCATTAACCACATGATTGTGCACAGACTGTTTTTCACAGCATCTCATTGAAGCCCCCAACTCCTCAAATGTGACGCGGACATTATCATAATTGATGACATGGTCTCTAGAAGTAAAAGGAACAAATATTATATATCTGATGACATATATATAAATCTATACTTGTGCATGTAATAAGAAAGTTAAAACTTACAAATTACAATATTAAAAAGTGTTATTAATTACCTAGCGCGCTCAGGAAATTGAGAATAAAACAATACACAGTCATAAACCAGTCTCTCAGTTACATTAACACCATATCTTGCATTGCAAACATTGACTTGGAAATCCCTATAATAAGAATTGGGCTGAATGATACGCCTAGGACGCCGAGATTTGGCAATTCCACCCTTTGATGAGCTGCCAAGATTAAATCCAATCTTTTGACATTTATGAAAACAAGAACCACCATTATCATCAGAAATATTTTCACGCTCTTCTTGTCTCTCTCAGTTATGTCGACTTCATCAGATTCATTAACATGGGATGTATGACCAGTAAAATGAACACTAGGAAGTCGTTCCTGTGAACTCTACAGATGAATATGAGAATTAAAAGAGAGGCAACTGCTCCGGTGGACCTCCTTTCAAAAATTAGCACGAATATTAAAGCACAATTAAAATAATTATTAGTTTTATTTTATTCCCCGCCTGGGTCCCGCTGGGCTCTCCCCGTCCAAAGCCGGCCCCAACCCAGCCCGGAGAATCCAGTGCTGTGACGTCCCTCCGTTGCCGTTCCGTGATGAGGACGTTCCCGTTTCAAAAAAAAAAAAAAAAAAATCTTCTCTGTGCCGTCCGCCGCCAGCACTTCACACTCTGTCTCCGATCTGCCGACCACGACGCCAAGTAGAGGAGCTTGGGTCTCCGGCGATGACGGCAGCGCCATGAGCGACCTGCAGGTCACCACCGCCTCTCCGTCCCTTCGCTTCCTCGGCCTGCTGAAGCAACCCGACGAAAACCGCCGCGGGCGCAAATGGCGGCGTCCTGGTTCTCGACGAGCGCGCGACGTCGTCTGGTCCTCCAGCGCGAGTCCCTTGTCGTCCTCGACTTCCGCGCGGCCTCGTCGCCGTCCGCGACACCGTCCCCGTCCAGCAGCCTGCGGAGGCCGATCTCCACGACGTCGCGCCACTTCCCCGCCCCGGCCAGCATGGGCTTGTCCGCGCTCCTCACACTCGACCACCACTAGGCGCCCACCACTGCGCCCGGAGAGACAGCACGCCCCGGCCCCGGACCCGCAGCCGTACCACCAGTCGGCGGCCTTCGCCGTGCCGGCCTGGCCCGAGGCGATGACGGCGGCGGACACGGACAGGCGAAGCGCGACGGCGGCTCGTACAGATCGGAGACGAGTGTTGTGTTCGATAAAAAGTGATGGCGGCGGACGGCAATTTTCCTTTTTTTAAAAACGATCTCGTCACGGACGGCGACGGAGTCCCTCGCGCACGTCACGGCACTGGACTCCCCGGGCTGTGTTCGGGCTGGCCTTTGGACGGGGAGAGCCCAACGGGACCCAGGCGAGAATAAAATAAAACTAATAATTATTTTAATTGTGCTTTAAGATTCGTGCTAATTTTTGAAAGGAGGTCCACCAGAGCAGATGCCTTAAAAGAGAACATTAGCATTCAATCAGAGCCAAAAAAAATTGCTATAAATTATTCTAATAACATAGGAGGGGTACGTACAATCACAACTAAACGATCAGCTATATCAAGTGCAGCCATAGGGACAGCATTAGGGGCACAAACAGGAACCTCATGTGGACATGACAGGGCTGTCCCATCATAAACAGGAGCTTTGTCATTGTTTTGAGCATTAGTGTTTGCACCAAAGATGTTTGGACGATTGAAAATCTAAAAAAACAAAGAAACTTCAGTTTTTCCACAATAGCAATTGGTGAAAAAAGAAGAAGGCACTTTTAAAAAAGACGCTGACCTCATTGTGCGAAGCCAGAGGGACATCACCAGGGGCACAATCGCGAGCCTCGTGTGAACATGACGGTGGTGAACAATCAAAAGCAGGAGGTTTGTCATAGTTTGGTGCATTAATGTTACCCTCAGAGATGTTGGGAGGATTGAAAATCTAGAAAAACAAAATAATTTAGTTTTCTAAAACAGCAAAAGGTGAAAAAAAAGTAGATTTAAAAGTGTCTGACCTCATTGTGAGGAGCAACAAAGTGGAGTCCACGAATTCATCTAGAATATTAAATGTTGGAACAGGAAAATCCCAAGAATTTACTTTTTCAGAAACAGATATAGTTGAATTAGGCAAACCAAGTCCTGCTTTGGAATTTTCAGAAGTATGCAAACTGGGGCCTCTATGACAAACATTGACCTGGTAACAAAATTAGTTAACAAAAAAGGATTGTTCATTCAAAAAAAGGAATAAGAGGTCAAATTATAGATACTTACAAATGATGGTTCAAGGTCTGTGGACTTGTGACTAGAGATATCTTCACGTACCATATAACTAAAACTAGCACTCTTATTTGCTGCTTTTTTTGCAAAAGAACATAATAATCAGGTGTGCAATTGTCACAAAGAAAAGGATGACATATTTTTTTTAAAAATTGAACTAGGATTAATTACCTAGAGTGACAGTGTTGTCTCCAACAGCAATTGCATTACTTGCAGTTTTAAGATTTTGGCATATTTCTGTCATCTTAGTAGCTATTGTCTCCTTGTTATTATTTCTCAATACAGCCTAAAAAAAAGAAATGGAGAAGAAAAATTTGTCAACACTACCAATATGAAAAAAATGGGAGAGAAAAGGCAAATGGAAACACCTCTGGATTATCCATAAATGATGGTTGATTTGCATTTGCCTCATGTGACAAAAGATAACCGGCGTGACTGAGTAAGTCCAGAAAGTAGAACCAACAACTTCAATGTTCAGTGAGGTAATAGGACTGGAAACCCTTTTTCTCTTTAACAATGAAACACCTATAATAGACACATAACAAAACAAATCGAATAAGAATAAAAGTGGGACAAGGAAAAAGATGTGACAACTGCAGAAGTAATTAATAATCGACTAATTACCTTGAGAGAACTGAACTGAATCTGAAGATGTTTGAGATGATGGAATTATCTCTGTATGACTAAAGCTGGCTTTCACAGAAGTAGAAGTGTCACCACTAGATGATATTAACAAAGTATCACCACTAGATGTGTCATTTTGATTTCCAACAATAGGTACAGCTATGTCTCCACCATGTAACTCATCATGAGAAATTGCTACATTCTCATTAGCAACAACCTCAGTAGTGGGGATAGGTGCATGGCAGCCATTAGCTATTTCATCATGAATTGTATGACCATCATCATTTAAAAGAGATGTTCCACCCAAAGTTCTGTTAACATCATTATGAGCATCATGTTCATGTGGATGACCATCAGAGCGATGTGGAGAAAAAACAGCAGCAGCTCCAACAACTTGGATTCCTTGAGAATCAGTGTTATGAACATGTCCATCAACATGAGCGATACAACCTTCACTTTCAGCATTATGTGACTCCACAACCACAGCAGCGGCTTCACTTTCTTTGACATTTTGAGCAGAAACAAAATCAGAATCATCCTGGTTATGAGGAATCTTATCTGTCTGAGCACGGTGACAAAAGTATTTTATCACATCCAAAATAGCACTTTCAACATGCACAGGAATCAATTCATTGTGAGAAGTTGCATGCTTCAAGTATAATGCAGTAACATCATCCAATGTCTGCAATAGATAATTAAACAAAGACAACTTAAAACAAGATATCGGATAAGAGAAAAATAGTGATCATTCCATCACCAAACTGCTTTCAGTTCACATGCATGCAAGCACCAATCACAGGGTAAACAGCAAGCAATAGTTAGGGTAAACAGTAACCAAACATAGGGTAAACAGTAAGCAAGTTCTGGACTCCCAGCTGTTCTGTGGAGAACTATCTAGGCTGACCACAGTTGGAAGCAAGAAAAATAGTGAATAAACACTAAGCTTTTTGAACCAGCAAACCAATCAGCACATGAGAAGAAGATAGTGACTACACAAAAATAAGTGGAATAAATTGATGTTCGAAGAAATAGAAATAGTACAGATTGCTAGACTGAAACACTATAATAATGAAAGTGACAGCACAAGATGAAACACAAGTAAATTGTTGCACTGAACTGCCAGACCAGTGACATTTAACTGACCCTTAAAGCTGCTACAGACTAGTGACATTTATCACTGCTATCCATCAGACATGCATCTAGACAACTGAAGCTACAAAGATTTAAACTAACTGTAGGAGACAATTAGTCATGGAATAAACAAACATTAAAAAGATGTGCAATTATTGCTGAAAAAGATCACTGTATCATCAAAAGGACCTTGCAGAAAAAATCTTTTCAAAATTGACTAGAGCTCTAAATAGGTCTACATTGTAAACCTAAATATTGAACCCAAGCTAGTGTTTCTGAATATTTGACTAGAGCTCCAAATAGGTCAACCACGAACACAAAAGGAATGTGCACATAAATACGAACCGGGGAGATAAAGATGTCGATTCAGCCAGTGTCTTCTTGAAGCAGGATCCATCAATAAAGCAAGCGGGTGATGGAGTTCTTGTGGAATTCCTCTTGCCATAGCATGTACATTGAAGCTGCAAATCTATACACGGAAAGAAAGAACGAAAGAAAGAAAGAAAGAAAGAAAGAAAAAGAAATAACTTAGATCATGTCACCATAATATTCTTATAACAGGGAGGAAAAAGCTTGTAAAAACAAAACATACAGGATTCTTGCCATACAAATGACCTTCAATATCAGATTGAGTATTCTTTGATCATGCCACCTTTCCATAATTTAATGCGAGGTAAAATGGGCGGAAGCGGTTCTTTCCCAATATCAAGGAAGTCAAGATACAAAACACTGTATAGATCGGTAAACACACAAATCGATTGGAACTAAAATAGAAAAGAATGAATACATACAAAAATCGAGAGAAAAGAACACTAACACAGATCAGATACAAGCATCCCCAAGGAAAACTGATGGATGTGTTGCTTTCTTCTTCAATAGGTTATACTTCTTGATCTCATTCAACAACCACAAATGAACAAACTTGCACCAACCCCACTCCTTGGCGACCTTGACATCAATCAAAGGTTGGAGATACTTGGAACTTGGGCAATCTTTTGAATTAGGACACAAGAATGTAACCATTGCCACAATCAAAAAATTCGGACAAAATCATCATCGAACAAACCATCCTTCGAAGATTTTCAGCAAAAGTACTTGAAGATGGCAAAGAATTTAAACCCATGTGTAACATCCCCAAATTTCCTCGAAGGGAAATTCACGCAGTCTGAATATGGTGATAGTCTCCGGGATCATCCCATCACTTTACTCGAATTACAGTCGAATACCAATTACAACACTTCGTTCAAAAGCATAAAGAGAGGTTTAGTACATCATTACATCGCCACACGGCGGAAACAAACTAACACGAAGCAAAAGGACAGGCGTCTCATAAGCGGAGGCGGCGACATCTCAACTTGAGCGTAACAACGACTCTCGATCTCGGTCCTCCCACTCGCCTTCACTGAAGTCCGACTCATCACCTAATCGACAAGTTTATCGGTCTGAATTGTACTGGCCGGGTTCCCCACCCTATGCGCAAGCTTTGTGGAACTGGATGCATGTATGGTATACAAAAGGCCTAATATGGTCTGTAGTTTCCTATGCATGAGCGAATCAAGTTATAATAATATTTTAACACATATTAATCTCAAACCCAACATCTCCCAAACCTTCTCAACTCAACACAAGACTCAACTAGCCTCAAAGCTCTCACTCGGTCGACAAGGCGGCTTTGCTCCCATGCCTTGCCTAACCGGCTCTCGGCCCTCCGGGCTCTCGGTGTGACACAATCCCACCAAACCACACTCGAGGTAAGAAGAAAACAACCTCTCTACTCGGAAGAAAGACCAGGAAAAACACGGTCAAAAGACCCGCGCGAGCCGCGGGAGGTTCCGGCAATAGGCTAGGGTTACCTTTAGCGAGTCGAGGTCTAGACGTGTCCTAGCCGAAGGCCGGACTATACGTATAGATTTACAACTCTGCGGGCGTGTGCTCAAGACCAAGCGGTCGCCATCATTGGCATGGCGAGTGCCTAGGCCGACATACGGAGACCTCCTAATCGGCGATGCCACCCAACCACTCGGCTGAGAAGCCCCGGAGTACCACCGGGACGGAGGCTGTAAGAACAGTGCGAGCTCGGACTCAAAAGCACACTTCTTTGTCTCGGGAGGGTGTGAGTCTCGACACCCCTACCTCCCTATAAACTATCCGCTAACCTCCCGGTAGGTATGGCACCGCCGATCAAAAGGGCAATCCGCCCAACCGCCCATAACGTAAGACGTGAGGTGAGCACCAATTTCCCAGATCCCAAGTCCTCGAAGATACAAGTCCTTAGGTATGACCAAGCAAGACATCTTCACACTCCCTTCCCGGCCTTCGTCCCGTCACAAGAGTCGGACCGGGTCTCAAATCCACACCACGCTTACCCGCCACAGGTAGGACAAAATGGGGGCGCCGAAGTATCCCAAGGCAAGATCGGTCTCTGCGACTGCGTCGTAGATCTGCTTTCGGTCGACTCGACCCTCACCACACACCCAAGTCTAGACAGAAAACTCACCCCACTTGGTGATCCAACTCAACCGTCCGGCTCATATACCCCAACTCCATATATATACACGTAAGTGATATAATGCGAAAAGCAATAAAAGTATATGAGCGCGAGTCTAGACTATAAGCGGGTGTGCAGGAGATAGGTTGCGTCAAGGTATAAGGCTCAGCAAGCAATTCTACCATGCAACCTAGCAGCAAATGCATAGCAACATAATGGAAAGCGCTAGCAATCTATATGATATGTCTAATAGGAGCTATGAGGTTGGGTGGGACATGGCACCTGTGCGATCACTCTGCTCGGGGTCGAAGTCTTGATCGTCACGGTCCTCCTGGCTCCCCTCCGAGTCTGCGAGACGTAGCGAAATGGTTGCGATTAGCAACCATTGGAATTTCACAAAGAAGCAAATGCAAATTCGAAGATCCAAAATCACTCAGGCACAAGCCTATGACGTAGAGGGTGATTTTAGAAAAATTTGGACACCGGTTTCATATTTTCTGAAATCGTATGAATTTTCTATGAATTTCCAAAGTTTAAAACAATTTACGAAATTGGAAAATGAGGGTTTAAACCGGGGTTGACACGTGGCGGTTTACGGTTGGGCTGTCTTGACGTCGGCATGACGCCTTGACACCAGGTTTGGGTCTGGGGGACATGTGGGGCGGATGGCGTCGGCATGGCGTCATGCGGTCCCGTAGGCTCAGATGACAATTGGGGCCTCTTGTTTCTCGGCCGACGGTGGGGCCAAATGACGTCGGCGTGGCGTCATCGTTGACCAGGTCAACGGTCAAACGGGCTCGGACCGGCCATTGGCGGGCGGCACATGGGCCGAGTTTGGGCTGGTTGGGCGGGCCGCCCGGTGCGTGTCGGCAAATGACTTCGTGCCACGTGGCAAACAGAGCTCCTATCGGGTTGCGTTGAGGCTGGTGTGCGCGGTTTCGATGGACTCGCTAGCGGTGGGTCTATGGACCACCACGCGGTCCATGGTGGACCCGATCCACCTTCTCCTCCCGGGCCAGCACGGTGCACCGGTGCACGGGCACCCATCCTCCTCCCTTCCCCCAACTCCTCCCGTGCTGCTGCGCCCACGGCGGCGGCCGGCACGGGCCTTCTCTCTCCGGCGACGACGGGCGTTCTAAGAAGAGGTTCTAGGCGCGCGGGCCCCTGGGCTGGGTCTCGTGGGCCGGGCGGGGTAGGTGGTGGCTCGAGCAATCACGCTACGCCGGCGCACGCGTCAAGGCGGCGGCGCCGCAGCAGCGGCGTCGAGGCGGCGCTCTCCAAGCGCCCCCTTTCTTCTTGAATCGGCACCCGGGGCGCCACGGCGGTCATCACGGTGGCGATGTAGTCCGCGACGATGCCCCGCGACCCGCCGCGGTGGTAACGTGGTTGCGCCGGGGCGGATGGTGGCATCGCAGCCCAAAAGCAAGGAAAACCCCGCCTTGGCCTCCCGTTCACTCGGGTGTGTCCCGAGGCGGCTATATAGCGCCACCACGGCGACCAAAACCCGCGGCGGAGTCCGCGCCGACGGCTAAGGTACGCGCGGCTCGGCGGCATGGCGGTCGCCCGGCACAAGGCCAAAGGCGGCGCCTTTTCTCCCAACCGTCCACATGGCTAGGTGCGCAGACCGCGGGCGAGGCTCAACGCCCGCCCTCGCCGAGCGAGGTGGCCGGAGCGCACAGATAGCTACGCCATGGCGGCGCCATGGTGCGCTGCCGTGAGCGACAGCTGCCCCGGCCGGCGATCTAGGGCTCGGCGTCGGTGAAAAACGATGCTTTTTCTGAGGCGCCCGCGGCTGGGCGGACACGATGAAGGCGGTCCCGTGATGTCTAGTTTGTCGTGGTTCGACCGAACACGGCGATTCGCCATGGATGGCATGTGCCATGGCGATGGCGCCGATCCCCGCGTCGGCGTTCCGGCCCGCGAGGGCTCGGCATGGCCGACTCTCCGCCCACCGAGCATCCATGTGCGCATGAGGCGGTGTTCAAACAGCTAGCGGCCCGCCACGCGTGCCCGTGAGGTGGGAACGCGGCGGCGGGGGTCGAGGGTGAGCACGGGCATGGCGATGGGGGTGCTCACCGTCGCGGCCGCGTCGTGGTACGGTGTGGCGGGCGGTGTCGGCGTTGATGGGCTCGCGGTTCAGCGGCGTCGGGCTTGCGGTTCTCTCTCGGCCTCCGACTCGCGGTCCGGCGGCCTCGGCTCCCGGCGGCGCTCCTCGAGCTCGGGCGGGCAGCAACCCGGCCGGGCGGACGGCGTCGGCTCCTTCCCCGCCTCCTTCTTCTCCCTTCCCCCCTTCTTCTCCGGCTTTGGCGAGCGCCGGGTTTGGTGTGCCACCAAGGCGCCCGCGGACTTAAAAACCTAGCACTCGGGGTGCTAGTTTTATAGGTGGCCCGGCAAAGAACGGGAGGAGCGGGCTGAGCGGCGGCACGGTTGCGGCGGGGTTCGAAAGCGTGGGCGGGAGAATGGGCGACGTGGCCCCTCAGCGCCCACGGGTTTGAATCGGGGCCTCTCCGATGGGGAACACGGAGGCGACCATGGCGGGGTGGCGGCGTGCTTTACCTCCCATGGTGACGACGCCGTCGCCTTTACCTTTCCCTTTCCCCCCGCTAGGCGTTGTGAGAGCGCCAATCGCGGGCGGGCGGCGCGAGGCGAGTGGGAGCGTGGGCCCTTGGCGCGACGCGGGGTCGGTGCGGACGCTAGCGCGGGCGTCGCCGACGCGATTCCACTCGAGAAGAGGAACAGGGAGGTGTGAGGGTGATAAAGATGACGGTGGGGCCTCGGGTCCACTTGTCATCGATAATCTTGAGGGAAAGGACGAAACGCCCTTGGTTATGAGCCGCGCGGGCGGCTTCCTTCTCTTGGGCCGGCCCACGCGCTGCAGCGCCGCGGGACCGGGCGGGCGGCTTCTTTGAGTCGCGGTTTGGTGCGCCGGGCTAGGCGGCCGGGCCGAATGGCCTCTTCCCTCCTCTTCTTCTTTTCTTTATCTTTTTCTATTTTCTTTTCTACTTTCTATTTAAACCTTGGGCATCTATATGCAATTGCATGTGTTGCCAAACATGCAATTACCCTTAGGGCATCCTAGGGGTCCTTTGGGTGGTTGGTTTTCCATTCAAAAGGGTTGGCAACAAAAAACAAGAACAATTTAAAAAGAATTGTTGATTTTATTAAGCATCACATAAAATCATAAAGAGCCAACTCAAACATGGTGATTAAAATGCAATGATGCCCAACATAAATAAAAGACAATAGGTGCTACTTATGCAACTGGGGGTTTCACTACATGCAATACACCATTGCATGGCTTGTTTCGAAAAAAATTTGAAAGTTGGGATTTTCGTGTGGCAAAAATCTGGGTTGTTACAGTCCTACCCCCTCATTGGAATCTCGTCCTCGAGATTTGGGTTAGACATACCTCTCAAATAGATAAGGGTAGTGCAAACGAAGTTCTGACTCTTTCTCCTAGGTTGCTTCCCTCTCTGTGTGGTTACTCCATTGAACCTTACACATAGCGATAGTCTTGCTCTTGGTGTCTTTGGTGGTCGTGTGAAATTCGGATTGGGTGCTCTAGGTATTCCAAGTTCTCTTGAAGGTCAATGGCGGCTGGGATCTCGCTCATCGCACTCTCAAACATCTGAAAGCGTGATACGTGGAACCTTTGGATGAATCCCGTTAGCTCTCTAGGAAGCTCCACTGTAAGCCAAATCGCCAATTTTCTCAATGATGGGGTAAGGGCCAACGTATCTTGGGGCTAACTTGCCCTTGGGTGAAACGACCGTGTTGCGGAGTGGGGACACCTTGAGGTATACAAAGTCCCCAAGCTGCGAACTCGATGGCCTTTCTTCTCTTCTATGCATAGCTCTTACATGCGCTGCAGGCGATCCTTAGATTTTCCCTGACTTGTGCAACACCCTCTTCGGCCTCTTTGATCTTGTCGGGGCCGAAGAATGGCCTCTCACCAACCGTGACCACATCGGCGGGGTTACGCAAGCTCGGCCATACTGGGGCTTCAAATGGTGACATCTTGATGCTAGACTGATAGCTGTTGTTGTAAGAGAACTCTGCGTGTGGTAGGCTCTTCTCCCAACTGCCTCCATATTTCAAAGCGCAGGCTCGAAGCATGTCTTCGAGGATCTGGTTCACTCTTTCAGTCTGACCATCAGTCTCAGGATGATAAGCTGTGCTGTGGTCTAATGTGGTTCCCATGGCATCCTGGAAGGCTTTCCAGAACTTGTTGGTGAACTGTGTGCCACGATCAGATACAATGTGATAAGGGGCACCGTGCAGGCGGAGGATGTGAGAAATGTATAAGTCCGCTAGCTGCTCATAATTGGATCGTGTCTTCACAGGAATGAAGTGAGCTACCTTGGTCAAACGATCCACTATCACCCAAATAGAGTCGTTGCCCTTTGGTGTGGTGGGCAACGCAGTGATGAAGTCCATGGAAATATTTTCCCACTTCCATTGAGGTATAGATAGTGGCTGGAGTAACCCGGCGGGCTTCTGATGCTCGGCCTTGACTCGGCTGCAAATGTCGCAACGAGCCACATGACCTGCAATGTCTGCCTTCATGTTGATCCACCAGAAATGCTTCTTCAAATCAGCATACATCTTTGTACTACCTGGGTGAATGCAATACTTAGAGTCGTGGCCCTCTGATAGGGATCTCGTTGCGCAAGGCGGGCCGGAAGGTACGCAAATTCGGTCTCCTCGTACATGACTATCCCCTGTTCATCGACATGGTAATCCTTACACTTGCCCCTCTTCATCACTTCATGGAAGTATTGGATTTCAGGGCATGAGGGCTGAGCTTGACGGATTCGGTCACCCAAGGTGTACTGAACACGAAGCTCATTCAACTTCCCGAGATGGTACGATCACAAGGCGGTGCTTCTCTATCTCTGCGTCGGCTCTTGAGCGGGGTCTCGTGATTAGAGCATGGCAATTGCTCTTGCGACTCAGGGCATCTGCGACAACATTTGCCTTCCCCGGATGATAGTGTATCTCCAGGTCATAGTCTTTGATCAGCTCAAGCCATCTACGCTATCTCATATTCAGATCCTCCTGAGTGAAAAAGTACTTCAGGCTCTTGTGATCAGTGTAGATGTCACACTTATTCCCGATCAGATAGTGTCTCCATATCTTCAGGGCATGCACAACTGTGGCTAACTCAAGATCATGGGTCGGGTAGCGTTGTTCGTGCTCTTTCAACTGACGAGAGGCATAAGCAATGACCTTCCCATTCTGCATCAGAACACATCCCAATCCCTGTCTGGAAGCATCACAATAGACTACAAAGTCCTGCTGAATATCAGGTAGTGCTAGCACAGGGGTGGTGGTGAGTTTCTCCTTCAGGGTCTGGAAGCTTTTCTCACACTCGGGTGTCCACTCAAATGCTTTCGTCTTCTTCAGTAGGTTGGTCATGGGTCTTGCAATCTTGGAGAAATTCTCGATGAATCGGCGATAATATCCCGCCAACCCCAAGAAACTCCTGACATCAGTCACATTGAGTGGCTGCTCCCATTTCTGGACGGTCTCAATCTTGGGCGGGGTCCATTTGCCACTCCTTCCGGCCGTAAGAGTGTGGCCTAGGAAAGCAACTTCTTCAAGCCAAAACTCACATTTCTTGAACTTGCCATAGAGTCGGTCTTTGTCTCAGCTTTTCAAGCACGATTCTCAAATGTTGCTCATGCTCTTCTCTGGTGGCAGAATAGATAAGAATATCATCAATGAACACCACCAAGAACTTGTCGAGTTCATCCATAAAGACCTTGTTCATCATGTTCATGAAGTAGGCCGGGGCATTAGTGAGCCCGAACGACACTACTGTGAACTCATACTGACCATATCTAGTCACGAACGCAGTCTTTGGAATATCTTCTGGCCTGATCTTCATTTGATGATAGCCTGACCGAAGATCGATCTTGGAGAAATACTTGGCATTCCGCAACTGGTCAAGCAAGTCATCTATCCTCGGCAGGGGGTACTTGTTCTTGATAGTGACAGCATTCAGGTTGCGGTAGTCTACACACATCCTCAGAGTATCATCCTTCTTTCTGACAAACAGAACTGGTGAACCCCAAGGTGATGCACTAGGTCTGATAAAGCCCTTATCTGCCAACTCCTTCAGCTGCTTCTTGAGCTCATTCAGCTCATCAACTGCCATTCGATAGGGCCGTTTAGCAATGGGCCCTGTTCCTGGCAATAGCTCAATCACAAACTCTACATCCCGATCTGGTGGCATGCCCGGCAAATCGTCGGGGAACACATCGGGGTACTCACACACTACTGGTACCTCCTCTATGGTTTTGGCTTCTAGGGCGCACAGCATAGAATCTGTACTCCCTTGGTGTGGTAGGCAGCGGATTACGTGACCGCTGGGGTGGGTGATCTCTATGTATCTGGGGTTACAGGATATCACTCCCTTGTGCTGGGTTAACCAATCCATCCCTAGGATTACATCTAGGCTCATGGAAGGTAGAAGAGTGAGGTCGGCTAGAAATGGGTAACCCTCAATGGCAATTGTCACTCTCTTACATATGCGGGTGCTAGTGAAGTGACCTAGAGGTGAGGTAGTGTGAATAGCCTCCCGGCGTGGCATAACCGGAAGCTTGTGCTTCTGTGCAAAGCTAGCTGATACATATGAATATGTTGCTCCTGAATCAAAAAGAACTGATGCTCTTACTCCATGCTCTATAAACATACCGTGAACGACGTCGGGGGCAGCCCTCCGAGCATCCTCGGTATCATGTGAGAGAGGCGTCCGCGGGTGGAGCCCGCTGGAGTCTTGCCTGGAGTCTTGCCCCCGGAGGCGGGTGCGTACCTCGCACCTCCTGGAGTCTGAGCTGGGCCCACGCGGCTGGGGCAGTCCACGGCCTTGTGACCAGGCTGGCCACAAGTGAAGCACGTGAGAGTCACACCACTGGTGGGGGTAGACGTGGTGTTCCTCCACGAGCCAGGGGCCGTAGCAGGACGAGTCGGCGCAGAACGGCGGTTGTTGTTGGAGTAGGAACCGCCGTCCCTGCCCTGACCCTGGGCACCCTTCTGTGCGAAGCGAGAACGACCAGAGGCAGGAGCCCCCGAGCGCGGCCTGTTGGAAGGCGGGGCGCGGGAACTTCCCTCACTGCGGCGCTTCTTGCGGTTGGAGAAGGCATCTGCCTCAGCCTGATCTTTCTCAATCTCTGTGCACTTGTTTATCATCTCCCGGAGGTTTGCAGGTGAGTGGCCGGAGAGCTGGCACTTGACTCGAGAGTTCAAACCCCTGCGGAAGCAACGCATCTTCTCGCGCTCGTTGGTGTTGACCTCCTTGGGAGCGTACCTCAGAAGACTGGTGAAGCGGACAGAGTACTCGGAGATCTTGTCTCCCCTCTGCCTGAGGTCACGGAACTCGTCCGCCTTGGCGTCCATGGCACCCTCAGAGATGTGGTACTCACGGAACACCTCAACGAAGTCACCCCAAAGGTAGTCGTAGGCCTCACGGTGCGCAGCGCAGTGGCTGTCCCACCAAGCGCGTGCTGCGCCGGTGAGCTGGTAGGTGGCGAGCCCGACACACTCCTCGTCGGAGCAAGTGGTCAGGTCGAGCGCCTTCTCGATTTCCCTCAGCCAGTCATCGGCGGCGACCGGGTCACCGCTGGTCCCGTCGAAGGTAGGCGGCCTCAGCTTCATGAAGCGTTCGAGCTGCTTCTGGAATTCATCACGTTCATCCCTGTGGTGGCGATTGCCCATGCTGTTCGCCATCCTCTCAAGCAGTTCCGTCTGGCGGGCCATCACATCAGCCAGGACCGGGGGTGGCGGCGGTAGGTCATCACCTCCTCCGCCCTGGCCACCTCCACCCTGGCCACCTCCAACGAGTCCTCCCCCAGGGGCTCCTCCTCCAGGGGCTCCTCCTCCCTGGGCTCCTCCTCCCTGGGCTCCTCCTCCCTGGCCACCCCGGGGCTGCGGGGTAGGCATACGAGGAGGCGGCTCATCGCGCGGTGCCTCGTCGAAGAGACGGCCTCCCCCACGCCTTCCCTGGCGTCCCCATCCGCGGCCAACCTCTGGCGCGGGAGACGGTGAGCGGTTGCGGAGGCGGTTGGAGCGGCGGTACGACATGGTTGAAAAGCTGGAACAAGGTATATCGTGCGAGTGCAAGATTCGTTATTAACATTAGTTGCATAGATATTAATCACGTTAAACTTGTAAAAGCAACTAAAGTACACTCAAGCAAAAAGATGCAACAAGACCCATAAGATGCATAAAGACTCGAATCATTCATCACATGAGTTTATTACATGACGATCGTACTAGGACAAGGTAACGTGGAACGGCACTACACGCAGGTAGGCTCAAAAGTGGGTCATGTCTACTCGAGGGATGATACAGAGTCTGGATCCACGCAGGGATCATGGTGCTACTACATCTACTGAGAACCGGTAAGAGTCTAGCTCTAAGAGGTAGGTGGCTGGCTGCTCTCTCCCTGAGCTAGGGTGAAGACACTGTGCGAGGTAGCGTGCACGAGCGAACCTCGACCGGTCTCCACGGGGACACCTGAAACCCTCGGCGGCCAAGGCCGGCGATGGTCCGGCGGGGAAGGTACACCCCGTGTAGGTCTCCTTGCGCAAAGGGCTTTGTGGCGGAGGTTGGGCGGTGGCCTCTCGGCTTCTTGATCTCCTTGACGCTCGGCGTCCGGCTCCCTCCACGCCTCAAGGGTGCAGTCCGAGCGGTCCTTCAAGACCTCGATCTCCTTCAAGGCCATGGTAAGGTGCCCGCCGTTGTGCTCGACACGCACCTTCTCCCTCTCCAACTCTCGGCGTAGGTTGTAGGCAATGTTCCTTTGGGCGGCGCCATCCATCCCGGTCGCCGTCTTCTTACGCTCCCAGGAAGCGGAGTAGGCGCCTCAACTCCTCCTTCTCCGCCTCCGGTGAAGGTTCATGGCGGTGTGGTAGTCCAGGGTGTACTCCGTCCTCGGGACTCGATCCGCCAAGATCCCGAGCTCCCTCTCCTTCTCCTCGATCTCGAGGCGGTAGTTCTCCTCCTTGATGCGGGTGTTGCCGTAGGTGTCGTGGTAAGTGTGCTCCCACCCTTGACCTCCGCCCTAGCCTTGTGCTGGGTCCTCCGGGCGTTGACGACAAGGCTGCGGTAGTCGTTGACGCTGGCCGCCTCCAGCTCCATGACGTGCGCGTCATTGGCGAGAAGGCCAAGACCGCACACCTGGAGCGCCGGGTCGGACTCGGCGCGTGGAGGCGGCAGGGATCTCCAGCGCACGTGGCCCGGGTCCCCGTGAGGTCCAAAGCGCGGGGCGAAGAAGCGGAAGGGGTAGCCGCCCGGTGCTCTCGGACTCGCCACCACGCGGGCGAAGGGCGCGTCGCGGGAGATCTCGCCGCACCCTACGCCGATATTGGCGTCAAACCGAAGGCGGTGCGTCCCCGAGAACTCCCGGACCACGTCGCCGCCGCTGGGAACGTGAGGGCGAGACGGTGGTGTACCCCGCAGCCTCCTCCTCCCGGTGCCGGGTCTCCCGCACGGCGTCATCGGATGCTCGGCGTAGGTACGCCAAGCTCGTTGAGGACCATCCGCAGACCTCTGCGAAGCCCCGTGCTTGGAACCGTCAAGGGGCACCCCGACCGTCGTGGACGGCCTCGCCCAAGGGTGGTCCAAACAAAGACATCTGCATTTAAAACCATGGGTCAGATTAGATGGGTTAGCAAAAATAAAGATAAGCCTTGCATAAAGAAATGCGGGGTCGGTAATATAACCGAGAAGGAAAAAAGTTTTCCTACACTAGTGTTTTTCTCCTAGGGTCTCGTCCTAAGGTCAAGCGTGGCTCCCGATACCAACTATAACATCCCCAAATTTCCTCGAAGGGAAATTCACGTAATTACGAATATGGTGATAGTCTCAGAGGATCATCCCATCACTTTACTCGAATTACGAATCGAATACCAATTACAACACTTCGTTCAAAAGCATAAAGAGAGGTTTAGTACATTATTACATCGCCACACGGCGGAAACAAACTAGCACGAAGCAAAAGGAACAGCGTCTCATAGCGGAAGCGACGACATCTCAACTTGAGCGTAGCAACGAGACTCCCGATCTCGGTCCTCCCACTCGCCTTCACCAAGTCCGACTCATCACCTAATCGAGAAGTTTATCAAGATGAATTGTACCGCCGGGTTCCCACCCTATGCGCAAGCTTTGTGGAACTGGATGCATGTATGGTATACAAAAGGCCTAATATGGCTGTAGTTTCCTATGCATGAACGAATCAAGTTATAATAATATTTTAACACATATTAATCTCAAACCCAACATCTCCCAAACCTTCTCAACTCAACACAAGACTCAACTAGCCTCAAAGCTCTCACTCAGGTCGACAAGGCAGCACCTGCTCCCATGCCTTGCCTAACCGGCTCTCAGCCCTCCAGGCTCTCAGCCGTGACACAATCCCACCAAACCACACTCGAGGTAAGAAGAAAACACCCTCTCTACTCGGAAGAGAAAGACCCAGGAAAAACCTGGTCAAAAGACCGGCGCAGGCCGCAGGAGGTTCCGGCAATAGGCCAGGGTTACCTTTAGCGAGTCCAGGTCTAGACAGGTCCTAGCCCGAAGGCCGGACTATACGTATAGATTTACAACTCAGAGCTGCGTGTGCTCAAGACCAAACGGTCGCCATCATTGGCATGGCGAGTGCCTAGGCCGACATACGAGACCTCCTAATCCGACGATGCCACCCAACCACTCGGCTGAAGCCCCGGAGTACCACCAGGACGCCGAGACCGTAAGAACAGTACGAGCTCGGACTCAAAAGCACATCTGTCTGTCTCGGGGGGTGTGAGTCTCGACACCCCTACCTCCTATAAACTATCCGCTAACCTCCCAAAGAGGTATGGCACCGCCGATCAAAAGGGGCAATCCGCAACCCGCCCATAACGTAAGACGTGAGGTGAGCACCAATTTCCTGGATCCTAAGTCCTCGAAGATACAAGTCCTTAGGTATGACCAAGCAAGACATCTTCACACTCCCTTCCCGGCCTTCGTCCCGTCACAAGAGTCGAAGACCGGGTCTCAAATCCACACCACGCACCCGGCCACGGGTAGGACAAAATGGGGACGCCCGTATATCCCCCCTCGCAAGATCGGGTCTCTGCGACTCGTCGTAGATCCCCGCCGGTCGACTCGACCCTCACCACACACCCAAGTCTAGACAGAAAACTCACCCCCGGTGATCCAACTCAACCGTCCCAGGCTCATATACCCGGCTCCATATATATACACGTAAGTG
The DNA here is from genome assembly GCA_015847255.1 of Hyparrhenia diplandra. Taxonomy (NCBI): domain Eukaryota; kingdom Viridiplantae; phylum Streptophyta; class Magnoliopsida; order Poales; family Poaceae; genus Hyparrhenia; species Hyparrhenia diplandra. The sequence continues at coordinate 204,174 of JADLZK010002241.1, read as the reverse complement.
ATATAATGCGAAAAGCAATAAAAGTATATGAGCGCGAGTCTAGACTATAAGCGGGTGTGCGAGGAGATAGGTTGCGTCAAGGTATAAGGCTCGCAAGCAATTCTACCATGCAACCTAGCGGCAAAATGCATAGCAACATAATGGAAAGCGCTAGCAATCTATATGATATGTCTAATAGGAGCTATGAGGTTGGGTGGGACATGGCACCTGTGCGATCACTCGCCGGGGTCGAAGTCTTGATCGCCACGGTCCTCCCGGCTCCCCTCCGAGTCAGGGAGACGTGGCGAAATGGTTGCGTTAGCAAACCATTGGAATTTCACAAAGAAGCAAATGCAAATTCGAAGATCCAAAATCACTTTCGTGCACAAGCCTATGACGTAGAGGATGATTTTAGAAAAATTTGGACACTGGTTTCATATTTTTCTGAAATCGTATGAATTTTCTATGAATTTCCAAAGTTTAAAACAATTTCTGAAATTGGAAAACAGGGTTTAAACCGGGGTTGACACGTGGCGGTTTAGTTGGTCGGGCCGACGCAGCGATGTCGCCAAAGACCGGGGTTTGGGTCTCGTGGTCGACATGTGGGGCCGGATGACGCCGGCGATGACATCATGCGGGTCCCGTAGGCTCAGAGTCGCCAGTGGGGCCCTCTTGTTTCTCGACCGACACGGTGGGGCGACGCGTCGGCGTGGCGCCATCGTTGACCAGGTCAACGGTCAAACGGGCTCGGACCGGGCCATTGGCGGGCCGACGGGCTGACATGGGCCGAAGTTTGGGCTGGTTGGGCGGATCGCCCGAACCGCGTGTCGCAGCGGACTCGTGCCCACGTGGCAAACGAGCTCCTATCGGGTTGCGTTGGGGGTCGTGCCGCGCGGTTTTACGATGGACTCGCGGCGGTGGTCTATGGACCACCACGCGGTCCATGGTGGACCCAGTCCACCTTCTCCTCCCCGGCTGGCTGGTGCACGGTGCACCGGTGCACGGCACCCTTCCTCCTCCCTCCCCCAACTCCTCCCCGTGCTCGCTTCCACGGCGGCGCAGCGCAAGACGGGCGGCGCCTCCTTCCGGCGACGGCGGCGGCTCCGGCAGCCCGAGTTCTAGGGCGCGCGGGCCCCTTGGCTAGGTCTCGGCAGGGCCGGGCGTGGGTGGTGGCTCGAGCAATCACGCCGCGGCGCTAGACGTCAAGGCGGCGGCGCCGCAACGGCGGGCGTCGGGCGCGTAGGCCTCCAAGCTGCCACTTTTCTTCTTGAATCGGCACGGGGACGCCACGGCGGTCATCAGCGGTGGCAATGTAGTCGGCGGCGATGCCCCACGACGACGGCAGCGGCGGCGTGCGTTCTTCGCGCCGCGGCGGACGGTGGCATCGCGGCCAAAAGCAAGGAAAACCCGCCTTGGCCTCCCCGCTCACGTGTGTCCCGGGCGGGCGTACGCGCCACCACACGCGACCAAAACCCGCGGCGAGTCCACGCGTGGCGAAGGTGCCGCGGCGGCTCCCGGCGGCATGGCGGCTGCGCGGCACAAGGCCAAGGCGGCGCCTTTTCTCCCAACCGTCCACATGGCTAGGTGCGGGCCGCGGCGGGCTCAACGGCCCGTCCTCGTCCGAGCGAGGTGGCCGGAGCGGCACAGACGATACGCCCGCGGGCGGCGCCATGGTGCGCGGCCGTGGCGGCAAGGTGCCCCGTGCGGCGATCTGAAGGCTCGGCGCCGGTGAAAAACGATGCTTTTCTAGGCGCCTACGGCTAAGGCGGACATGATGAAGGCGGTCCGGGTCTAGTTTGTCGTGGTTCGACCGAACACGGGCGACCGCCATGGATGGCATGCCATGGCGATGGCGCGTCCCGGCGTCGGCGTTCCCGGCCGCGAGGGCCCTCGGCATGGCCGACTCGCCCCCACCAGCGGCATCCATGTGCGCGGCCCGGTGTTCAAACGGCTAGCGGCCGGCCCGCAGCGTGCCGTGAGGGTGAACGCGGCGGCGAGGGTCGAGGGTGAGCACGGGCATGGCGATGGGGTGCTCACCGGCGTGCGATCGTGGTACGGTGTGGCGAGGCGGTGTCGGCGTGGACGGGCTCGCCCGGTTCCAGCGGCGTCGGCTTGCGGTTCTCCTCCGCCTCCGACTCGCGGTCCGGCGAGCTCGGCTCCCAACGGCGCTCCCTCGAGCTCCGGCGGCAACAACCCGGCCGGGCGGACGGCGTCGGCTCCTTCCGCCTCCTTCTTCTCCCTTCCCCCTTCTTCTCCTGGGCTTGAGCGAGGCGGGGGGCGACGTGTGCCACCAAGGCGGGCGTGCGGACTTGGGGAAACCCTAGCACTCGGGTGCTAGTTTTATAGGTGGCGGCGCAAAGAACGGGAGGAGCGGGTCGAGCGCCGGCGGCACGGTTGCGGCGGGTTGGAAAGTGGCTAATCAATTTCAGCGACGTGGCCCCTCAGCGTCCACGGGTTTGAATCGGGCGCCTCTCCGATGGGAACACGGAGGCGACCATGGCGAGGGTGGCGGCATGCTTTACCTCCCATGGTGACGCGCGCCGTCGCTTTTACCTTCCCATGTCCCCCCCGCTAGGCCGCCGTTGTGAGGAGCGCCAATCGCGGGCGGGCGAGCGCGAGGCGAGTGGGAGCGTGGCCCTTGGCGCCGCGCTGGGGTCGGACGTGCGGGGGACGCGCGGGGCGTCGCTCGGCGCGATTCCACTCGAGAAGAGGAACAGGGGGAGGTGTGAGGGTGATAAAGATGACAGGTGGGGCCTCGGGTCCACTTGTCATCGACAGTGCGAGGGAAAGGACGAAACGCCTTTTGGTTATGAGCTGTGCGGGCGGCTTCGTTCTACCGGGCTGGCCCACGCCGCCGCGGCGGCAGCCGGGCTTTACCGGCCGGGCGGCTTCTTTGGGCTGCAGCCGGGTGGCCAATTAGTGGGGTCACAACAAATAAATGGCCTCTTCCCTCCTCTTCTTCTTTTCTTTATCTTTTTCTATTTTCTTTTCTACTTTCTATTTAAACCTTGGGCATCTATATGCAATTGCATGTGTTGCCAAACATGCAATTACCCTTAGGGCATCCTAGGGGTCCTTTGGGTGGTTGGTTTTCCATTCAAAGGGTTGGCAACAAAACAAGAACAATTTAAAAGAATTGTTGATTTTATTAAGCATCACATAAAATCATAAAGAGCCAACTCAAACATGGTGATTAAAATGCAATGATGCCCAACATAAATAAAAGACAATAGGTGCTACTTGTGCAACTGGAGGGTTTCACTACATGCAATACACCATTGCATGGCTTGTTTCGAAAAAAAATTTGAAAGTTGGGATTTTCGTGTGGCAAAAATCTGGGTTGTTACACCATGACTCTTAGAAAGTCTTGCTTCACACTACTAGACTTTTCATTTGCAATTGTTTTGCCTCCCATCGGAATCCCTAAAACATCATGAACCACCGGGGCCTCGGAGGGATACACATGTTTTCTCGAACACGCCAGGAGAGTCTGCGCATCATTATATTAATAGAAGAAAAGGGAGTCATACATAGACCCAAACACACACTGTTGGGTGATTGCTCAAAGACAACACTTTATTGATGATGAAATGGTTTACAAAGTGGCCATTCAACATGGTCTTCTACAGGCGCATCGGGGGGTATTTATAGGGACCCCCGACTTCGTACTTGATAAAAAAACATAAACTTCACATTTGAGATTTCTAACAACTTCTCAAGGTTTCTATTCTAGCTAAGTTGTTTTCACCATCTTCGCTTGAATCTTTGAATCACAATTCTTCACATTCTTTGTTTAGCGAAGTTGTCTTCACCAACTTCTCTTTCATCATATCTTTTTTCTCTTTGTCTTTGAAAGTTTTTCTTCTGCAACTTCAAAGTTAGTTGCCGAAGTCAATTTCAAAGTTTGGGCATAAAGTTTGCCCTACGAAACCAACTTCAAAGTTTGGGCATAAAGTTTGCCTACGAAGTCAATCTTCAAAGTTTGGGCATAAAGTTTGCCTACGAAGTCAATTCAAAGTTTGGGCATAAAGTTTGCCTACGAAGCCAACTTCAAAGTTTGGGCATAAAGTTTGCCTCCTAAGGCCAACTTCAAAGTTTGGGCATAAAGTTTGCCCTACTGAAGCCAACTTCAAAGTTCGATAAAAGTTTTAAAGGGGGCGAAGTTAGATCCCAACAAGACCCCTCGTGGGCGAAGGCCGACTTCAAAGGCATGAAACCCACGAAAGTTTTATGAAAAACTGAGTTCCGAAAACGTCGTCCCGACCTTTGAAGTTGGACTATTTTGTAACGGCTAGTTTGACTGTCGACTCCTCGAGTTATAAATAGCAAAACATACCCTCTGTTTTTTTCTTTTTGAGGAGGGAAAAACCTCTTTTTTTTTTCTAAGCGAAGTCAAGTTATAGAATTGAAGGTTAAAGTTCACATTAGTGAACATTTTATAGCGAAAAATTCACGGTATTGAATTTTAAAGCGTCGTCCCTTCTTTTTGTATAGAAATGGGTGCGAAACTTCTATTGGAAGTTAAAGTTCACCTTAGTAAACATATTATAGCAAAAATTCACCTTAGTGAATTTAAAAAAAAAATAAATCCCTTCTTTTTTGTAGAGAAGTGGACGCGAAACTTCATTTCAATTTTAAGTTTCTTCTTAGAGAATTTGAATAAAAATTTCATTTTGAAGTTTCAAATTTCTCTTTAGAGAATTTGAAAACGCCGTCCCCTTCTTTTCTTGCGTAAGTGGGGCGAAAACTTCATTTCGAAATTAAAGTTTCTCCTTAGAGAATTTGAGCGAAACTTCATTTTGAAGTTTCAAATTTCTCTTTTGAGAATTTGAAAACGCCGTCCCCTTCCTTTTTTTGAGAAGTGAGAGCGAAAACTTCGTTTCGATATTAAAGTTTCTCCTTAGAGAATTTGAGCGAAACTTCATTTTGAAGTTTCAAATTTCTCTTTTAGAGAATTTGAAAACGTCGTTCCCTTCCTTTTTGCGAAGTTGGAGGCGAAAACTTCATTTCGAAATTAAAGTTTCTCCTTAGAGAATTTGAGCGGAACTTCATTTTGAAGTTTCAAATTTCTCTTTGAGAATTTGAAAACGCCGTCCCCTTCCTTTTTTTTGTGAAGTTGGAGCGAAAACTTCATTTCAAAATTAAAGTTTCTCCTTAGAGAATTTGAGCGAAACTTCATTTTGAAGTTTCAAATTTCTCTTTTGAGAATTTGAAAACATCGCCCCTTCCTTTTTTGCGAAGTGAGGCGAAAAACTTCGTTTCGATGTTAAAGTTTCTCCTTAGAGAATTTGAGCGAAACTTCATTTTGAAGTTTCAAATTTCTCTTTTAGAGAATTTGAAAACGTCCGCCCCTTCCTTCTTTTGCGGTTGGGCGAAAACTTCGTTTCGATATTAAAGTTTCTCCTTAGAGAATTTGAGCGAAACTTCATTTTGAAGTTTCAAATTTCTCTTTAGAGAATTTGAAAACGTCGTCCCCTTCCTTCTTTGCGAGGTTGGAGCCGAAAACTTCGTTTCAAAATTAAAGTTTCTCTTAGAGAAATTGAGAAAAAAACTTGTAGGTAGCAATTTTATTTTGTCAAAAATTGCACCTACTTATGGCTTTAATTGGGGCCGATGCAAGAGCAAGTTGCTCATCGGCCTTCGAACTTAAACTTCACCTTAGTGAATTTGAAAAACGAACTTCTTTTCAAATTTAAAATTCGCCTTAGTTGATTTGAAGAACAAACTACTCTTTCAAAGTGAATTTGAAAAAACAAACTTCTTTTAAAAGTTAAAATTCACTAATTTGCAAAATGAACTTCTTTTCGAAGTCAAAATTCACCTTAGTGAAATTGAAAATGAGCTTTTTTTCGAGGTCGAAATTAATTAGTAAAATTGAAAAAACAAACTTTTTTCCGGTTAAAATTCAACTTAGTGAAAAACAAAAGTTCTTTTCGAAGTGAAAATATACCTTAGTGAAATTGAAAAATGAACTTCTCTCTTTTTTTTTCAAGTCAAAATTCACCTTAGTGAATTTGAAAGACAAACTTCTTTTTCGAAGTTGAAATTCACCTTAGTGAATTTTGAAAAATGAACTTCTCCCCTTTTTTTCTCGAAGTCAAAATTCACCTTAGTGAATTTGAAAGAGAAACTTCTTTTCAAAGTCAAAATTCACCTTAGTGAATTTAGAAAAAGCGATCTCCCCTTTTTTTTCTGGAAATTCACATTAGTGAATTTGAAAAAGGAACTTCTTTTGAAGTTAAAATTCACCTTAGTGAATTTTGTAATTCTTTTGCTCCTTAGAGCTTTGCGTTCTGCTTGTTGCAGATCTTTGCTCCTTAGAGCTTTTCTTTCTGCTTAAAGCAGATATTGGCTCCCTTAGAGCTATGTTTCCTTAGAGCTTGTTGAGAGGCATGAGTATTTAATAAAAGCATTGCACATAAACATGAATTTGGAATATTTCATAGATATAGATATAACTGTATGTATACATGTATGAGAATATTTACAAGTCTAGAGTATCGTGATTGTTAATTTTTGTACTAATTATATGTTTTGTTATTATTATTATTAATATTATTAAAACATAGATGGTGTCCGCTTAGGGATGAAATGACTAAGTAAAATTAATAAAACTTGCAAGCTTTAGGAGTTCTTTGCAAATAATCAATACTACAAGAGGTGTACAAAAGCTTCTTCGCATGTATGTGGTAGAAATAAAGTTTAAATTAAAGTAACAATATGTTACTGTGATGAACCATGACTTGACATGACTTTTATCATTACGTGTTCCATGGTCAAATTCTCACGATATAGATTTTTTTTAACACATGCTTATATAAAAGATATGCTCATGAGGTAGATTTAGAAACTTGAATATCTTCGTGCGTGGCTACCTTCATGTATGGTTAAATTGCGGTATGAAATTGAAAAACAATATTATTTGCATTTTGATATAATAATCTTACGAAGTCTAGTAGTGGTTCTGTACTTGCATGAAATTGTTTTGTAGTAGGGGAGCTACCTTTCACTTCTTGCTCTGTTAGGCCGAACTTTTGCATGCGAAGGCCCTCCTCGTTGTTGTTGGATGAAAGCCTTGGATGAAAGCCGGATGAAATAGTTTCCAATCAAAATATTACCTGATAGGGGCCTGAAAGAAAGGTGCAGAATGAATGAATCACCAACATTGCACCCGTGAGCCATGCTTCTCAGTTATCCTGGCACCTTGTTTTATCCGAAGCCCCTTAGCGAGATAATGACTTTATAATAGGTTCGAAAATTTTATAACTTGCTGCGTGCTTCTGTGATTTCATGCGCTGGATTTGAACTGTGATAGCCCCAGCCAGAGATTTTAATCTTTTATTCTAAAAGAAATCCTGAACTGACCAAAATCAATTTTGTTGAATGCTGAAAACTCCTTGATCTGTGTTGTTTACATATGCCAAAAATATTTTCGTCGGGGGAATTAGGACTATTTCACTGATATTCTCGGAGGAAAAATGAGTCTTCAGATGCATGGTGTTGTGAGAGCGAAACAAGGAAGTGAGTCTGAGTGAAGCGATGTCAATGGCATGCCAAGTCTTCAGTTGTTAAACATAAAACTTCAGGAAATAATTTTGAGCCGGAAATCCAAAGTAGAATAAGCCCCGGGCTGCTAACTTCGCGTGGACAGGGTTCAGTTCGCAGTCTTCGTGGGAGAGATAGAAATAATGCTTGGCTCGAACCAATCAAGCGACCAATATAACTTTACTTGAATACCAATCTTCTGCAAAGAATGTTTTGTAGACAGCATAATGCCGTAATAATATAAATATGTGAAGGTCTCAATATCGGGAGGAGTTTCCGAAGGCCTTTTAGGCCAACTGTTTGGCAGATGCGTATAGCCTTCAAAAAGAATAAGCTTCATGACCTGTACGTGCAGTATCCAACATAGTCAGCAAATAAAATTTTGTTAAATAAATACGAGGCAATATTGAGCTTGGGGGTACGTAAAAAATCAAAAGATTTTGGTTCGTGATGTTGACTGAAGCCCCTTGGCGAGTCGTCTTCGCTTCTGGTCGGTCTGAGATTAGAGGCATATAGGAGCGAGGTGCATAGCCTTTCACATGAGGCGCCAATGTTGCTTGGTCCTGTGTTGAAAATCTTAGTATTTCTTTTTGGCCAATACTTCAGTGAGCTAGCGAATTGTGGCGGAGATAAGTTTTGATGAAACATGATTCTTTATTGGCCTCATCTCAATTATATATGTACTCAGTCAGCGAAGTCTTATTTGACCGGAATTGCGAGAAACCATATTCCTACCCGAGAAGTAGTTTCTCCGCAAGAACAGACCTTCGCGTTGGGGTATTTTCTTCAATGAAGTCAACTTTTGATCGTCTAGTTAAGCTTTCAATTTAACTTGACAAGATATTTTTCAATACTTTTGTTTGTCTGAACATTCCTGTAACTTTGCTATAGACCTTGCTTGTTGATTGCCATCTTCGCAAGGGACCGAAGTAGTATTGGAGGCCTTCTGAGGTATTAGTGTATTCTGCTACAAAACAAACTTTCCTGAAAATATTAATAATTAATAAAAATGACAGGTGAATGTAAAAAGAAGTGCAATTTAGGTAAATGATTAATTGGCGTAGGGCAACTTCCTGTGTTGATTTGGAATAAGTTTGCTCTAGGCCTTTAAGCTTCCTACGAAGTGTTCTTCATAGCTGGAAGTTATCTCCAAATGGTACTTCGAAGATGAAAAAGAAATAAAAAGAAACAAAATGGTTAGTATGAGAGTAGAGACAAGATCATTGATGGCAACAGGTTCAAAATAGGACAGAGACACTACTTTACGTTATTTCTCTTTTATATATGAAAATGACTTATTCCAGCTAATAAAAGGAATGGAAAATAGTTTAGAATGACTTCGCATGCATGTTTTTATCCATGCTACTGGTGAGCACGTGGTCCGTCTCATGGCTTCGCATGCAGCTTTGTTGATGAAGCGTGCCGTGCTGTTTCGCATGCAACTTTGTTCGTGAAGCGTGCCGTGTTGTCTCTGCTGGCAATGGGTGAAGTTGTCTCCGTAGTTTCTGTGACCCCTTCGTGAGATTTGAAAATCTGAGCGAAGCCACCGGCAGCGAAGCCAACTAACTCGTTGATCTTCGCGAGATTTTAGAATCTGAGCGAAGCCACCGGCAGCGAAGCCACCTAACTCGTTGGGATTGGTTGAGCTTTGCCAAAGCTATTTATCTTTATTGTTCTTCGCTTGGTTGGAAGTTTTGTCTTGAACATAACGGTGGGCTTCGCGTGAGGGATAGTCTCAAGCTTCGGTTGATGGCTTCATGATCTTCTAGCTCCATGTTGCTTGCCGAAGTTACTCGTATTCCCTTCGCTTCTCCGAAGGACGAGTTGCTGAGCAGCCCCTGGGCCTAACAGTCTTCCTGATACATAATGAATGGCGGAGACAAACAGGCCGATCAAGAGCTTCTAATTTGTTGCATAGTATTAATCTTCGTGTAAGAAATATTATCTTTGTGTTATTGAATAAATAGTTATCCGAAATCTCTGCAGACTGCATGGACTGCTTGCCGCTCAATCTGTAGTACTTGTCTTCGCACTTAAGCGGGCATGCATCTGCCTTGTCTTGCTCCTTGCCACACGTTTCCCTGAGCCTTTGCTTGGCTTGAGACTTCTGCGGTTTATATTTATTTTAGCATGAAGCTTCGCTTGGATGTTAGCTTCGTCTTGACTATTGCCGTCAGGAAACTAAATAGCTTTGCTGATATTTTTGGAAGAAAAGACGTGTGATGTTGTGAGAGCCCAGTTTCAAGGAAGTGAGTAGTGAAGGCAACGACATGCCAAGTTTTCAGCTGCTAAAAATAACACTTCGGAACGCAATCTAAGCCAAAACTCCAAGGTAGAATAAGCTCCGGGTGTTGACTTCGTGTGGACAATGCTCATGTCGCAGTCTTCTCGTCAGAGCTGAAATTAATGCTTGGCTCGATCCAATCACTATCAATTTCACATGAATACCGATCGTGATGATGTCATCATGGTATATTGTTTGGTGGATGCATGTAAATATTTTAAAAATGGACTTCGTGGTGATGTTGATTGAAGCCTCTTGGCGAGATAGTGGCTTTGTAATGGATCCTTTGACTTCATGATTCCATCTTCCCTGGTCTTGTGCTCTTTGGTTTCTTGCTTTTGAGGGCGAGGGGACTTCGCTATTAAATTTTCTTCAATTGGGCTTACGGAGCCAACTTTTGACGAAGCCTGGTCAAGCTTTCAAATTGACTTGTTTTGACAAGATAATTTGTTCGCGATGTCATTCAAATGAACCTGTCTTCTTTGTGCATTGACGAAGTTGAGGACGTGGTATTTCGCGTGTTGATTTAGATTTGGTTTGTTGGACCTTTGAGCTTCGCGCAAAGTGTCTTCATAGCTGCTTTCTCTGCTATGCAATCTGCTATATTTGTCTTCACGCTTCAGCAGGTGATGCATCCACCTTCGCTTGACTTTTTGCCTCCTGCTTGCTTTGGAACTTTGCATATATTGTGTGGCTGCTATTTGCTTGTCTTGTTTGGTTGACTATAGTTGCATGTTTTCATGTGAAGTGACGCGAAGATAACATAACGTCTGGTTGGCCTATATTTAGCTTGTGGCTTCGCTTGTTGGAAGGCATTACTTTGAATACGACACTAGACTTTGCTTGGAGAATCTCTAGTTTTGGTTGACGCTTCATGTTTGGACTTCAAATTAAGTCCCTGCTTTCTTTGACTTCGCTGACTTTTTGACCATTCGAAGTCGATGTCATCTTGCTCTTGGGCCTTCCCATTGGTCCATGTGGTCGTGAGAGTATTCGAGCACACACAAACGGTGGGCGCCAAGATGTTGGGTGATTGCTCAGCACAACACTTTATTGATGATGAAATGGTTTACAAAGTGGCCATTCAACATGGTCTTTACAGGCGCATCGGGGGTATTTATAGGGACCCCGACTTCGTACTTGATATAAAAACATAAACTTCACATTTGAGATTTCTAACAACTTCTCAAGGTTTCTATTCTAGCTAAGTTGTTTTTCACCATCTTCGCTTGAATCTTTGAATCACAATTCTTCACATTCTTTGTTTAGCTTTCTTGTCTTCACCAACTTCTCTTTCATCATATCTTTTTTTCTTTTGTGCTGAAAGTTTTCTTCCCGCAACTTCAAAGTTAGTTGCCAAGTCAATTTCAAAGTTTGGGCATAAAGTTTGCCCTACGAAGCCAACTTCAAAGTTTGGGCATAAAGTTTGCCTACTAAGTCAATCTTCAAAGTTTGGGCATAAAGTTTGCCTACGAAGTCAATTTCAAAGTTTGGGCATAAAGTTTGCCTACGGCCAACTTCAAAGTTTGGGCATAAAGTTTGCCTACGGCCAACTTCAAAGTTTGGGCATAAAGTTTGCCCTACGGCCAACTTCAAAGTTCGGGATAAAAGTTTCGGGGCGAAGTTAGATCCCAACACACACACACCCACACAACCGCCAAGACACTAGATCACCAAATAAGAGTAAACAAGACGACCCCGCAAGAGCCCATTACATTGAACCTCCAAAGCGGTGAGCGGGAAATTCCCTAGCTCCCGCCAGCTCCAAAGAATAGCCTCAACCCTAGCCAAACTCAAAACCAAGTTAACATTTGGGAAGCCCCATTAAAAACACACTCATTTCTATGCCGCCGATACACCAGGGCCCCCAAGATGACTAGGGAATTCAGACCCGACCTAAGATCTCAGCGGTAGCAGCCTTATCAACTTTTCTCACTAATTATCAAAGGATCGGGTCGGAAGGTCGAGGAGCAAAGCGCCGCAAAGCCAAAGCGCGACAGAGGGAGAACCAAAAGTCTCTTGAGAATACGCAACCCACAAGAAGATGATGTATATCCTCCTCCTCTTGATCACAGAGAAGGCACTTATCAAGATGGGGGAGCCCCCTCTTTGCCAATCTGTCCGCTGTCCAGCATCTATTATGAGTGACAAGCCACATGAAAAATTTGCATTTGGGGGGGAGGGGCCCAGACTTCCAAATTCTCTCATATGGTTCAAAGAGGATTGCACCTTGAAAAAAGAGTATCATAGGCACTCTTTGCTGTATATTTTCTGGAATCAGAAAGCCTCTAGATGTGCTTATCAGGAATTTCCTCATTGAGCTCCACATCATTCAGAATATCCCAGAGGTCAAAATATTGGACCAAGGCAGCTGGACCGATGTGGCCCTGCAAATCCTCTGGCCATTTGTCACCATTCAAAGCTTCCAACACAATGACGCCTACTTGATCTTCTTTTGGGAACCAGTGCAAACACCAAGGGTGCGATGTCCTGGATACACTTGCCATCCAACCATCTATCCTTCCAAAAGAGTGTGTTAGCCCCATTTCCAACTTCAGTTATAACTGCCATAGAGATGAGTCTAGCCACCTCAGTACTGACTTGGATAGGTAGGTTTGCCCACGGTTTGCTAGGCTCGCTCCGCTTGAGCCATGGCCACCAAGCTTTTAAGGCAGTACTTAAGGCCTTTAGATCAGCAATCCCCAGGCCCCCAAGCTCTCGAGAACGACAAACTTTAGGCCGTGCAATGAGATGGTGACCACCCTTCGCCTCCTTTCGGAAATTCCTCCACAGAAGGCCCTTCTCGATCTTGTCAATGGCTTTCGAGCCCAAGGTGGGAGATCTGATGCCATAGCCACATAAATGAGGATTCCTGTGAGCACATACTGCACTTGGATTATTCTACCAGCTCGAGTCATCAAATCAGCCTTCCACCCCGGAAGCTGATCCGCAATTTTATCAATGATGGGTTGGACTTGCTCCTTAGTCAGCTTCTTGATGGTCAGGGGCAGACCCAAATATTTGCAAGGGAAATCCAAAATCTCACAGGGCAGCAAATTCTGAATGAGGGCCATGTTTTCCTCAGCGCAATGAATGGGCAGCACGTTGCTCTTTTGAACTTTGGTCCTGAGGCCCGATGCTTCACCAAAGAGGTCCAGTAGCTGTAGAGACAGATTGATATCTGCTGCATTAGGCTCAAGGAAAACGGCAACATCGTCAGCATATAAGGAAACTCTATGCTGGATAGGCCTCCTAGATAAGGGCTGAAGCAGCCCCGCTTTAGCAGCTCTTGTGAACATCAGATTTAAGACATCCATAACAAGAATAAAGAGCATAGGAGATAGCGGATCTCCCTGCCTCAGACCCCTTCTATGCCAAATACCTTCACCTGGGATGCCATTCAAGAGAATTCTGGTGGATGAAGATGAAAGAAGGCCACATAACATGTCACACCACCGAGGACCTAAGCCCAACCGTGTAAGGACATCTAAAAGGAAAGCCCAAGAAACAGAGTCAAAAGCTTTGGTAATATCAAGCTTCAGGAGAATACTTGGCTGTTTTTGAGTGTGTAGGAATTTGATCGTCACGGGACCATCATGAAATTATCCTGAATGAATCTTTTCTTGATGAAGGCACTCTGATTGGAGGAAACCATCTCATCCAGTCGTCCTGCAAGCCTATTAGCCATGATTTTGGTCACGAGTTTGACGAAACTGTGAACCAAGCTAATTGGCCTATAATCCTTGACTTGAACGGCGTTATGCTTTTTAGGAATCAGAGTGATATATGCAGAATTGAGTTTGTGAAGATTTCTAAAATTACCACTCCATAGAAAATGCACTGCAGCCACCACATCACTCTTGATAACCGTCCAGCAACTTTTGTAGAATCTGCCTGTAAATCCATCCGGACCAAGAGCCTTATCAGGTGGCACTTCCTTAATGGTGTTCCATACTTCTTCTTCTGAAAAAGGCAAATCCAAAGCTTCAAGATCAAAGCCGGGCTGCCAAGGTTGTTCAGATTAATAGTTCTTTCTCTAGCATAATCAGTTCCGATAAGCCCGTCATAGAAGTCTAGTACAAAGCTGCCTTTATCCTCATGCTTTGTGACAACCTGATCCCCCACAAGCAGTTTGGGGATGAAATTCTTCTTTTTTCTGTATCTAGCATGTTGATGGAACAGCCTAGTGTTAGCATCCCCATCTTTTAACCAATTCAACCTGGACCTGAGCCTTGCAATTGTTCTCAGCAAAGAAGAAAGCGCCAAAGAATGCTTCTTGAGATTATTACGCAACCATAATTCATTAGGTTGAAGAGGCCTGCTTTCTTGAGCAATATCCAGTTGGTGGACGATTTCCTTTGCCATGAGCAATTGGGACTTGAGATGGCCAAATTTCTTTTGACTCCAGCTCTGCAGCCTACTGGCAGTTGCCTTAAGTTTCAAAGCAAGGGTCTCAAGTGGACAGGTTCTAGGCTGTACAGAATCCCAAACTTCCTTCACCACATCCAGATAACCATCCAGAGAGGGCCAGAAGGCTTCAAAATGGAATCTTCTCTTACAGCTAATGATGTCCTGCAGCCCAAGAATAAGGGGACAATGATCTGAATCATTAGAATCCGCGCACTGCAGGAGACAACCTGGAAACCATTCTTCCCAATCTAGAGTACAAAACATTCTGTCCAATCGAACAAGAGTAGGGGAAGCACTCGTGAAGGAACTGGTCCATGTAAACTTACGGCCGTGAAGAGGAATTTCAGAGACCCCCAAATCATTAATCCATCTTCTGAACCTTCCCATCATTGCTCTATTAAGATTGGAATTGTTTTTGTCCTCCTCCTTATAAATAAGATTAAAGTCCCCGAGTACCAACCATGGGCCGTAACACCGAGCTCGACATCTCGCAGTTCTTGAAGAAATTGGATCTTGTCCTGATCTTGTTGGGGCCATAAACACAGGTCAACCACCACGCACTGGCATCCGACGGGCAGAATTGAATCGAGACACTGTGAGCATCCACCCTGGTAGCTCCAACAGTTCCCAAAAGATTCTGCCAAGCCACCAGAATACCACCACTGGCACCATCGGATGGAAGGTAAATGAAATTATTATCAATTCACTTCCTAACATGGACAGGACAAGACGCCTAGAAACTGTACACAATTTAGTTTCCTGCAGGCAAACAACTTCACTTTTGGAGGAATCCACCAAGACTCTAACAGCATCCTGTCTCGCTGTTGAATTCAATCCCCGAACATTCCAATTGAGGATGCGAGCTGGATCCATAATGACAAGCAAGAAAGAAGCGACCTGGAAGAGTGGTCAGGCAATACACTCCACCAAACCAAAGAAGAAAAACCGCCTGGGAGAGCCCAACCAAGAGAGCAGCCAGAGCCTTAGTGTGAGTGGTTGGCAGAGCCCGCTTAAAGCATTGCACATACTCATTCAGGGCCTGCTGGCTAATTTGTTCCCTTTCTTCATCCACATTTAAATCCAAAGCACGCATAACTTGTTTCTTCAGATGAGGGGGGCAAACCTCCGACTCAGCCGCAGGGAAGCCCACAATCCGGCGACTCCATCGGGGCTCCTTGCAAGGTGGCTCCAACTTCTTCTTCCTTCGTTTATTGACATGGGGAATAGGCAAGATACCCCCTGGAGTTCTTGTCAGGGCATTGACGAACTCCGTTGCCGGGCTGGGAGGTGGGGAAGCTTGGGCAGCAGCCGCTGAGCGTGCCACCGGATGGGAGGCGCAAAAGGGGGAGCTTGGGCAGCAACGAGTGTACCGCCAAATCCTTACATCGAAGACGGCGACGAGAGTAGACTTGCAGGGTCTGCGGAGGATTCACAGACACCGGCCGGGCCACAGATGGACACAGCAAGGGAATGGAGTCCAAGGCGGAGGGAGCGTAGAAGTAGGGGCGGCGAGGTTGGGGAGAAAGAAGCAAAGGTGGCGGGAAGAGGCAGATTCGAGGGGCAAGGATCGACAACGGAAGAAGTAGTCGAGGCACCGAATGAAGTTGCCGGGGAGCGGCAAAGCGCAGGGGGAGGGGAAAGCGCCGAGGAGACGGGTCCCTGGCAGCGGCAGAGCGGAGGTCGGGGCGACCGGGCCGAGGCAAAGACCGGGCCTCGACCGCTCATCCAAATGAGGAGAGGAGAGGCGGCCCAGGCCAACCTTCCGAGAGGCCATCATTCAAAGGCCCAACCATTTCAAAAAGCAGAGCTCCCAAAGGCCCACAGAGAGCTCCATAAGGAACTTGATCCGTGGGCCTCATAGTGCCATCCATCCGCCCAACATCAGAAACCAGCTTGCCGTTCGCCGCCGGGTCCATGCCAAGGTCCTCCAATAACACCCCAGCATGGGTGCAAGGCCCCTCAGGCAACACCGACGCATTAACGGCCACGTCCGCAGGCACGACCGCCATGGGCTCTGAAAGCGACCACCAAATCGACGCCAAGGTCCTCCATAAACACCCCAAAGATGGGTGCAAGTCCCTCGCAACAGAGCCGCATCAACGGCTACGCCCGGCAGCACGACCGCCATGGGCTCGAGAAGACCGTCAAATCCACGCCATGGTCCTCCATTAACACCCCAAAGATGGGTGCATGGCCCTCAGGCAACACGGCCGCATTAACGCCACGCCCGCCTTGGGCTCGGGCAGATCGCCGAGACGACGCGACCGATCTTCAATGCCAGCCCGATCGCAGAGGAAGGCTCCGCCACCGTGTCGGGCCTCGGGAGGCAAGGGCCCAACCGCCGAGGGTAGAAACCCCGCCCGCTGCCCGGAGGACGGCAACGCCGACCCCACCACCGAGCCGGGAGAAGACGGAAAGTTCCGCGCCCCGGCGATGAGCATGATCTTCAAAGATCGTGGGGCGGGAGGGAGGGTCATGGAATGCCCAGCTCGACGAGGGGACGAACAATGACCAATATCGGTAGGATAACGCCCGCACAACATCGCCGCTGGGCGAGGCGGCTCCACGATTTCCAAATATCGCAGCGGAAAGTGCGTGGTCGAGCACCAAGCCTTGACCCTAAACACATCGCGCGATCGACGCTGCTCGGTGCACTCCATCGATCCAAATAGAGCTCATCCAAAGGACCTCGCCAGCCGCCAAATCCCGTGCATGGGCGGGGATGCCCTTGAGCTCCACTTCAACAGCCACCGGAGGCTCGCCGAGGCCCGGATAAGCCTTTGACCAACGCATGACATGCAGCCGGGCAGAGGGAGGTGATGATGGGGTGACTCTCCATTGTAGACAAGCCGAAGCCCTCATTAGGCAAGATCAAGAGGAAACCGGCCGGACACCGTGGAAGCAGTGGTAAGCCGAAGTTTCATCGATCTCAAACCTAAGAGCGATCGTGGGTCCGAACGAAGCCCAATACGCCGTCCCCTAGGTCCGCCCAGCCAGTGATGACCAGAGCACGACGCAAGTCATCCTCATCAAGGACGCCCGATCCGACCGGGGCCAAGAATGCACCGAGAACAGCCGGGCAGCCCTGGGCCACGCCCGCGCAATCCCGACGAGGCATCGGGAGGGGGTGGGCAGGAGCATCATCATCGCCGGGCGGAATCATCACCCACGAGGTGCACCCGACGCGAACGCGCTCCGCGGTCGACGATGCCGCTTCCGCTTTGGATCCCTTCCGCCGCTTGAGGCCGGTCGCGACTTCCGAACCGCCACCCGAGGCCGCCAGAGGATCCATGACCGTGGGTGCGACGAAACCGAGCTTTAGGCCGCTAAATAAGCAGCCTACGGCCGGAGGGGGCGGGGGCTACCGGACGAAAGTACCGCAGCAAGATGTCCTGTGCCCCGGCAAGAAAACACCGCTGACGAAATGGCAGTCGCGCCATGTGAGCGGTGGAAAACAGTTGAAGCAACGCCACGCAGATCAGCCGACCCGCCGAGGGGGAAGCTCCCACGCGGCAGCGCCGACTTTCCGAGGTAACCCACCATCCCTGGTCACGGAGAGCCGCGCCCGTCTAAGAATGCGCCGGTCGCGCGGCCCGAGGATGATTCAACAGCGTGGCGAGGAGGCGCCATATCCGCACCCGAAGTCACCAAGCAGGAGATGGGCCGACGATGCAAAGACCACGCCGACGGGCAAAGAGACTCGACGAGCCACCGCGCCAAGAGAACGCCCTTGAAAGAACGGGGCTTCGAGGAGGAACCGGAAGCGGCGAGATGTCTCTCCATCGCTGGTCCTTGAGCGCCCAGCCGTGGCACCGGGGTGGAGGAACAGATCCCTCGTGTGCCGGAGAGGGAGGGGGTTGGGTGGTCGGCGCACCCAGAGCAGGCAGCGGCGAGCGGCTGGTGGAGCTAGGGACGGGAGGCGCCGGAGGAGGAGGGGGGTGGGGAGCGGAGCAACGGAAGCCATATTCCCATCGGGATACACATGTTATTCACAACAATTTGAGAATTCCTGACATCAACATGATCTGCCAGCCACCAGGCAAACGGGAGAGGTATCTCACACTTGTCAAAACTTAGCAAGGACTCAAATCCATATGCCTTAATAGCAAGCTTCTTTTTCTGACTAAGTTCATCAATAACCTTAGAAAAGAGAGACACATTAATTCCAAAGAATGTCTTCTTGATGGAAACAAGCCCCTATGTGTGCCAATACCAAGAGGTCCAAGACCGTCAAGGGAATACTGGAGCTTCCACCAATTGGACCTATAGAACCAGATAGTAGCTGCCTCATTCCATTGCAAGCCTAAAAAAAGTTATAGTTAAATGTTTCTGTTATTCACAAACAAATAAGTAACAACAATGATGTAATTATCTAACAAATTGCTACCATGTGAAATAGAAAAAGATATCAGCATTATGAGATGGAAAAAGCAGTAAGTTTAATCAATATTTAACATACTTACAAGCTTTTGAATGATTCCAAACAGAGCTTCATCATCAAGTTGTAAAATAGCATCTGCATGGGTTTGAGAAATTGATTTGTTCTTTCCAGTGGTTTCACATTGATCTTCATTAACAGACAAATCATCTGAATCTTCAGAAACTTCACATTCAGCACCTATGTCAACAAGGCTAGTTCGACGCATCTCTGTTTTAAGGAAAAAATGAATTAGATTTACATAAGGTTTCAGCCTACTAAATAAAAAAAAGCCTAGATAACACCCAGCCAAAGCTTGATTTACTAAAGTGACTAAACAGTTATAAAACACTATCAGCTAGCACATGTATGAACCATATTTTGCACTGAGCATGAGGGGGGAATAGTATATGCTCATGCACAGAGCACCTATATATAACAGTAAAAAAACATTGTGCAGGTATTAAAAAGCCATATACATCAGGTAGCATGTCAAGTGCGGTGTACGGCAAAGCTCGCCGACCTCGACTACGGAGTTCGTGAGTCTCGCCCCATGATAACTACGACGGGGTTATTCCCCCACGCCGCTGCTCGCACGCCGGGTTATACCCTGGCTCGCGCGGTTTGAAGAAGAGAGGTAGGAGATTAGATAGGAATAATCTTGATTGCCTTTGCCAATTGTTTGTTACAATATAAATAGACTTGCTAACCAACCACTCCTCAAATCAAGGAGGCTAACTAGGAAATACTCAAAGGGAAACTAATTATCTCTTGGCTAATCTAGCCACTAGACGCCGCCTGCCCACCCCGGCGCCACGCGCTCCCTCTCCCCGGGCTCGCCCCGATGTCACGGGTTCACGCCGGCGCCCTCATACGAGCGGCCCCACATGACATCTCTCCCCTCCGAGGCAGCTCGCCCCTCGAGCTGGAATGCCGGAAACTTGGCGCGAAGCCGCCAAGATCCTCCCGTAGCTGAAGCCGGTGACCGATCCTTCCAAAGGGATGAGGACCCGGCGCACACCACGAGCGAGCCGTGGTCTTCACAAGACGCTCGCCTCCAGGACGACCGCACCATGGTGCAGCGGTGGCAAGGGTGGAGTCGCGGTTGAGGCACGCCGTGGTACTTTCTTGAGGACGCCCACATGGAACACGCCGCGGATGCGGGCGCCGGCTGGGAGCGCGAGGCGGACAGCCACCTCGTTGATGAGCTCGAGGACCCGATAGGGTCCATAATACCTTGGCTTCAGCTTGCCGGCGCCCTCGCCGGCGATGGAGGCAGGAGCGTGTCGGAGGCGCAGCAGCACCACTCGCCCGCCTCGAGGTGACCGCCCGGTGGCCTTGGTCGAGAACTTCTTCCGACCGACCGGGCTTGCTCAAGTCGGGGCGGACGACGCCGAGAACTCCTCCCGCTCCTCCATGGTGCGCCGCCATCGCCGCCACCCTTGTCTCGCCGGCCTCATAGGACCGCAGGGATGGAGGATCACGCCCGTAGACGACGCTGAACGGCGTGTCGCGGAGTGATGTCCGTAGGCGGTGTTGAAGACATACCCGCCCATGGCAGCCATCGAGCTATTGTCGAGGACGGTCGCCGGTGAGGCAGCCGTAAGTACATGATGATGACCCGTTGGCGGATCGACTGGCCGTCCGACCGCGGGTGGAAGGCCGACGCCATGTGCAAGTCGGTCCCCATCAACCGCACGCCTCCTTCCGTAACTTGAAGTGAAGATGACGCCGCGTCCGACACTGGGGACCGGGGCACGCCGCGGAGGCGCATCGATTTCGGGCGAAGAATGCTTGGGCGACGGACCACCGAGTAAGGGTGCGCCAAAGGGGATAAAATGGCAAGATTTGCTGAACCTGTCCACCACCGCCAAGATGACGGACTTGCCGCACCCTTTGGCGCCGACCGACGAAATCCAGCCGCCACGCCGGGTCCGTGACGCCTTATGGGATCGGAAGAGGAAGGAGGAGGCCGGGCCGTGGAGATGCTCGACTTATGTCGCCGGCATGTGGCGCTGGGCGCACGTATTCCTCGACCACCGCTTCATGTTAGAAAATGAAAGTCACGGCGAGGCGGAAGTGTGCGCTGACCCCTTCGTGGCCCCTCAAGATGGACGGCCGCCATGATCTCTTGGAGTAGTGGTGACGGCGGCGGATGAAGAGGCGACAGCATATTGAACCATGCCGCCGACCATCGCCACTTCACGGCGCGCCCGAGCCAGCCCGCAGCCGGAGGGGAGGGGTCAAGCCGTGGCCGGTCGGTGCTCGCGCCAGCGGAGGCGGTCCAAAGACCTCGAAGCGGGGCAGATAGGGCGCCAGCCGCCCGTCCTCCGGTGTGTCACGGCGGGAGAGGGCATCCGCCACCACGCTATTGCCCCGGCTTGTACTGATGAGAAGTCGGCCCAAGAGCTTGCCCACCCAATGGTGCGCCGAGGGATCGCGAGCCGAAACGGACGAGGAGGTACTTGAGGTCGTAGTGGTCCGCTCTTGGACGACGGCGGGCGCCCCCATTGTGTACGGCCGCCAATGGCGGACAGCCATGACGAGGCCGATGAGCTCCTTTTCGTAGGCCGCCGCTTTGGTGTCGCGGAGCGATGGCCCTACCGAAGAACGCGATGGGGTGCCCCTCTTGCACCAAGCACCGCGCCAAAGCCGTGGGAGGACGCTGGGCGCGATTCGACGATGAACGGCTTGGTGAAGTCCGCATGGCGAGGACGGGGGCGAGGTGACCGCGCCTTGAGCGCGGAAGGCTGCCGCGGCACCATCACTCCATGCGAACCCCTCCTTTTTCGGGGCTGTCACCGCGCCGCCACCGCGTACGTAGTGGTGGACGCATTTGCGTAGTACCCGCCGTATCGAGGAAGCCGCGGACCGCCCAAGGCTGATCGAGGAACGGGCTGGCCAAGATCGCTCGACCTTGGCCGGGTCCATGGCCACGCCGCCTCGGATATGATGTGTCCGAGGTAGCCCACCGCCGAGGCGCGCCAAACGCACACCTGGTGCGCTTTAGAACAGCCGTGGCATTGCGCCCTCCAGACGGCGCGAATGTGGCGGAGGTGTTCGCCCAGCCTTTTATCAGATCAAAATGTCGCCAAAGAACACAAGAACAAAACGACGAAGAAAGGGCCGAAGCACATCATTCATGAGGGCTCGAAAGTTGCCGGGCGTTGCACAGCCCAAACGGCATAACCAGAACTCGTGAGAGCCCGTCGGGTGCGAAACGCCGCCTTGTGGATGTCCTCAGCCGCATGCGACTGGGGTGGTAGCCCGACCGCAAATCGAGCTTGGTGAAGAACTTGGCGCCATGCGCCAAGGCCCAGCGCCTCGTCGACCACCGGATGGGGAAGGCGCCCTGACGGTGAGCGCGCTCGCCGCCCAGAGTCGACGCGAACCGCCACGACCCATCCGGCTTCTTGACGAGGAGCACCGGGAAGAGAACGCCGAATCGCCGCGCGCGAACGATGCCCCCGCTTCCATCATGGCCGGCACCGACGCCGAAAGCCGCCCCCCAGCGCCGCAGTGGCGGTATGGCCGCACAGCCACCGCAAGCGCCCGCTTGAGGATGATGCGATGATCGCGGGAGCGCCGTGGTGGTAGGGGCAGCGAGGCTCCTGGTGGAAGACGCCGCCGAGGGAGGGAGCAAGGCCGAGGAGGGGCTCGGGGCCTCGCCAGAGCGGCAGGACGGGTGCCGGGGCGCCGCGGATGGCGCCGCAGGGCTGGCCGGCCAGCGGGTCGCCGCCGCCCAGCGTATGGCGCCCCGCTGGAAGTGCACCGCGGCGCTACGCCATGACGTCCCAAACAATGGGCCCGGGCGCCCAGCCACCGGGTGCCGAGGGACGATGTCGGCCGGCCAGCTGGCATGACGGCGAGGTCGAGGTGGAACGCCCGCCGCACGCATCGGGCGCTGTCATGATGACCTCAGGGCACACCACGCTGCGCGCCGCTGGCCACCCGCTACGATGTACCGCGGGCGTGGCCGATGTTGAGCCCGAACGGCGCCGGGCGCTTCGCCGATGAAGTTGTGCGTGGATCCCGCGGTCGGTGAGAGCGACCAACACCGTTGGCGCCCAGTGGACACGCCAGCGCGACGCGGAGCGTGTCGAACCCGGACACGCCGCCACTGCGTAAGGAGAAAATGGGCGCTGTCCCGGCTTGTTCGGCGCCCCGATGGCCACGCCCCTTCCCTCCAGCTCGATGCCGCCGACGAAGAAGATGCGCGCATGTGCGGGCCAGGCCCCGAAATATTTCGGCCCACAATTAAAGCACGCACCTTGGCGCCGGCGTTTCCTCCATCTCAGGCTTGAGAGGCGGTTGCCGCCTGTCGATCCCGGGCAAAATGCGGTGCCTCCCGCGCCCGCGGGCGCGGCAGGCCAGCGGTGGTGCCGCCGGGGTGCCGGGTACGCCGGGCAGGGTCCCGCAACGCCGGCGCTGTGGTGGGGCGGAAGGCCGCACGCCGCGCCGGCCCGGGTGGTGGTGCCGCCAACTTGTCGAGCTCCATGAGTTCCACTTCACGAGCGAGACTCATGGCGCGGTTCAAATCACCGCCGATTGTGCAGCCGACGGCGTATCGGTCGGGGTAGAAGGCCCCCAGTAGAGTCGACGCTGCTGGGTTTCGCGACGTGGCCGGGTGCGGAACAGCAGGCTTTGGAAACGGTTGAGTACTCCACCACCGCGTCTTCAGGCGCCGCACTGGCCACGCCTGAAGGGGGCCGATCGCAGCGCCGCCCGAACCGCAGTCCAGAGGTCCTTGAATCGACCCCATGGCGGCGCGCTCGCCCTCCCTCCGGAGCTGGACGAACCATTCTGGGCGACACCGCCGAGGTTATACGATGCCATCCGCACGCTGCTCTCGCCATGGTGCGTTGTTGTCGAAAATACGACTCGCACTTGTTGAGGAAGAGCCGATCCGCCTTGCCGTCAGAAGGGAAATTCCCACTTCGAACTTCGCGCGATCCAAATCACGGTTGTTGCCGCCCCACGCCATTGTTGCCGCCTCGAGGTGGAACCCGACCGGGCTTTTTAACCCGCCGATAAAATGGATCGCATGGCCATGAGCTTGGCCATCGACAGCGAGGGAGGGCTGGTCGCCATTGGCGCCCCATGGCCGGGCGCGAGGTGGCTGCGGGTGGGGATGGTGGTGGGTGCCGCGCGCTGTGGCGCAAACAGAGGAGGATGAGGAGGCTGGGTTGGAGGTGGAGGAAGATCGCTGGCTGCGTGATACCAGGTTGTCAAGTGCGGTGTAATGGCAAGCTCGCTGACCTCGACCACGGAGTTCGTAGTCTCGCCCCGTGATAACTACGACGGGTTATTCCCCACGCCGCTGCTCGCACGCCGGTTATACCCCGGCTCGCGCGGTTTGAAGAAGAGAGGTAGGAGATTAGATAGGAATAATCTTGATTGCCTTTGCCAATTGTTTGTTACAATATAAATAGACTTGCTAACCAACCACTCCTCAAATCAAGGAGGCTAACTAGGAAATACTCAAGGGGAAACTAATTATCTCTTTTGGCTAATCTAGCCACTAGACGCGGCCTGCCCACCCTGGCGCCGCGCCCCTCTCCTGGGCTCGCCTGATGTCACGGGCCCGCCGGGCGCCTCTCATACGAGCGGCCCCACATGACATAGCAGTATAGAGTTGTGCCACAAAGTAATATATTTTGCCATCTTAGCTGAGCAATACAAGATAGGGGAAGCACTGACAAAAAGAAAAACAATGCATAGTTGGAATAACTGAAATTGTGCGGCTGGGAGGAAGGGTATCATTTTATAATAATCCATCATGGGAAAGCCAGACTAGCTAGTGCTATAGTTACGCAGGGGAGACATGCAGTTCGTTCACACACATTCAGTAACAGAAAACTGCAATCGAACAATGAAACTGAACATTACAGAAGCACACGCATCAGGTGAAATGAGCATAGTCCCACATGTTGACACAGAAACTACAGTCGAACTAAAATTGAACATTACAGAAATTTAACTGAGACCCACTCAGGTAATTATCAGCATTCAAGTAACTACAAGCATTCAGGTAACTAATTCTGGTAACCAAGAAAAATTGTTTATGACATCAAAGTTATCAGAAAAATAATAGTTAGACTTGGCAAAATGTTTATGACACGCTCCTACTACTCTATGCATGACAAGTACTGATGTCCAGAAAGCAACAAAGATAGAAAGAATTACAGATGGTGTACAACTAGTTTATTAGTTAACTGGGGACTAGAAGTTGTGGAAACTCCTGTAGAAATATATATTTCACAAGTCCCCTGGAAACAAGTTGTGCCAACAAAGAAATAGACAAGAGGAAAGACAACACAAGAAGTAAATAGGATAGCTGAAACGACTCAAGCGATACAAGCTAGGGGATGGCTATTCACAAGGCTATTTTCTGAAAACCGAGTTATGCTTCCTATCTACTTGTCACAGGATAGCTGTCTGCTACTGCTGATCTTCTAAAAAATTGGAATCCTTCTGAACTATGTTGAAATATGTTGCAGTAGGTCAATTACCAATCAGGGGATATATATTTCAGAAAAACAACAATGCATGCAAAGTGACATAAACGCTGCTAAGGAAAACCCAGAGAACTAAAATATACTTCCTCTGACCCACTAACAATATGTACAATTCCCAAAGTCTGTAAAGTAAGGAAATAACAGAAAGTACTACGATGCAGATAGGCCAAAAGAATAAATGATCCTCCAATAAGAGGCACTAAAATTTCAGATCCACTAAGTTGAGTTGGGAGGATGCAACTTGCTATTTGACAGAAAGGAAGCGTGTTGTAACAGCTAAAAATGAAAACCTCCCAATCCCAGCTCTCTTACTCTAAAAATCATGAGAACAGATGTTGTGCAATGGGTTTTCAGTTAAACTAAAGGAACAAATATGGTCATGCTAATCCACCACAGCAAACCAGCCGAGGCAGAGGCTGAGCGAGCAAGACGGCACGGGGAGTTTCACTAACCTGCTCGCCGTGGCCCAGCGGAAGTAGACGACACGCAGGCCGACGGAGGGAAAGCGCATAGCGGGTCGGCAAACGTGTGCCACAGCCCGAAGTTGAGGCACTTCTCTGCACATCACACAGAGCACGGCTAACATAAGTAAATATGAATCAATTCGAATCAAACAGCATGGCACAGACCATAAGCGATCCATGGGTGGAAGCCAATGAACCAAACATGCATGGAACCTAGTTGGAATCAAACTTAATCAACCAACACAGAAGAAGAGGGGAGAGAAGCCAGTGCCGACAGCCCGACTACGCTCACTTGCCTATACACCGCCCCCGGTGCCGCGCAATCAACTCACAAATGCGATAGAGGGGTGGGACGGAGAGAAGAAGGCTCACCTCGCGCGGGCGGATCTACGTGGCGGGCGAAGCGAGGGTGCAGCACGCGCTGACAGCCGGTGGGGAGAGGGCTCGACCGCCGGGCGCCTGCGCCGGCTTGGCATAGGGATGGCCAATGGATATGACTCATAATTAAGGAAAAAATAGAACCTCGTATAACAACCTGCAAAAAAAAGAGAAATGACTTTCAGATACACGGCGCCGCCGTTAAACATATGTGGTATAAAATCAATAGGCTACAGCTAACATGATCATCTACTAAGAAATTACAAAGCCTCATAACAAAGAGCAATCATTCAATCTGCAATCACAATATTCATATAACCAAGATAACATGCATTTGGCAGTAGTAGCAGAAAGATAGTATGAACTACGTGCATGCCAAAAAACTGTACGTATGTTTGTTATCAATATACTATCTCACAAGTGATTTATCTTACCTACATGCATGCCATAAACTGGAATTGTTTCTTGTACAGAAACAAATTAATTAAAGAAAAAGGGAATGGAGGCCGGGGTGCATGCATTCAGAAATCAGAAAAAGACGTAGTGGCAGACAGGTATCATGAGTCACGACAACATTTGGATCAATACAAAGTTTGCAATTGAGCAGAGTACTCCTACTAAGTATTTGGAAATAGTAGCAGGGAAATAGTATGAACGAGCAGACAGAGTACTCCTACTGCTACTAGCACTGTGCTGCGAGTGGAAACAGAAACATATAAATTTCAGTTGGACAGCATGGTTACAATGCCAAAGACTGAAGTCATTCTCCGAGTAAGAGATCCTATGCTGAAAGGAGCACAGAGGAAATATAGCAGTTTGGACATTACCTCAAGATGAAAGCAGAAGAAAGGTAACGGCACTCCACTCCTTGAACCGATCAGCTACTCATGTCCTGAAATTTCATTTTGAAATTCAGACAACGAGGGCAATTGGACAGTGACGATGACAAACTAGTAAACCACATACAGAGATTTCATCTACAGATCTACGACTCTAGCATAGCATTATTAAAACCAAAACATGCTCACATATTATAATATTGTTAATTACCCAAAATTCGTACTATCAAGGTTTGGCTGTAAAGAGTTAGAGGGCTGTGAACTCAATAGCTCGTCGAGACAATGATGGTTATTTGAATGAGTGATTGATAGGATAAATACTAAACAAATTTTGCAAAATAAATTCAGAAGCACACACAAGCACAACACAGAGACAGAAAACGATGCCATTCTGAAGTCTATCCTAAATCAATAGCTGACTGAATTGGTTCATGCAACAGACAAATAGCAAGTTCATAAAATCCATGCTAAGCATTGTCGCGTCGCTTTTGAGAATTCCTAGAGCGCACAACAACACATCCGGTAAGATAGTTATTCCAAACCATATTTCTTGCTTATTCTAACTGAAAGCACATTGAATATAAAAACTGAAAAGGCATGAGCATGAAACAGGAAGTTCCCAGTGGCAAAAATATTACCAATGCCCATGAATGACTTCGAGTTGGATAAACAAAAAGTACAGTGCACTAAAATATGGCTGAAGCACTCAAGTTCTAATTTCCTAACTGCTTGCAGTCAAAAGGTTAAAGGAAAACAGAGAAATCATTGGCTGCAAGGTGCACTAAAAAAATGCCTGAAGCCCTTAAGTCCCACTACCCCCGAATGCTTGCAAATCAAAAGGAAAAAGGAAAATAGAGAAATCCTTGGCTGGAAGTATCCTGATAAGTTCAATGCAGGGGCGGGCCTACTATGTATTCATGGGTATTCAGCTGAATACCCAAAATTTTTGACAAAAAAATTGATATACATAGTATATAACATATATATATATAAATGAAAAAATAGAAAAAATAACAGGAAATGAAAGAAATAACAGGCCTGAATCGAATCTTGGGCTGGCTCACTTGCGTTCTTGCTTTCCTCAAGGCCCAACCCCTCAATGTCGATGGCCCATTGTTCTCAAAAAAAAAAAAAGCAGCAGGGCACACCCAGTCTTCCTCCAATCCCCATCCGTGTCTGCCTCTCTGTCTCCTCCTCGCGCGGCGCGTGCGACGGCGGCGGCGCGGCGCAGGGCGGCAAGCCGGCAAGGGCAGCGGCGCGCAGCGCAGGGCGGCAAGCCGGCAAGGGCAGCGGCGCGCAGCGCAGGGCGGCAGAGGCATCGGCTAGTGGGCGGGCGGCAGGCAGTGCGGGCGCGGCCGCCGGCAGCAGGCCAGCAGCAGCCCGGCACTGAGGAGGGCCAGCGCCAACAGCAGGCAAGGCAAGCCCCTGCTCTCTTTTCCCCTGCTTTTCTCTTGTGCCTGTGACTCTGTGACTATGACTTTGAGCATGTTTCTGAAATATGTTTCTGAAATGCATTTTTTGTTGCAATTTTTAGATTAAAATCATGAAGAGGAAGAAGGGTAGTAGTGCTATTACTGATCTCAGGTCTTTCTTGCAAAGAAATGCCGCAAAGAAGAAACAATCTGAGCCAGAGATTGTTACTCCATCTACCGATGAAAGCCAAATGCAGTTGGTGGTATTCCAAGGACAGAGGGACACGGACACAGGAACAAATCAATCTGAACCAGATGAACCCCCACTAACAGAAGATGTTGAAGTCATGCCCTCGGTTGTTTCTGATTCTAGTGACAGTGATGAAGACAATAATGATTTTGAGATCCAGCATGATCCCGATTGAGGATTCCTATCTCAAGCTATCCTATCAATGCCCAAGATTCAGTTAGAAGGACGCCATTGCAATGGGGCCATGTCAACCAAAATGAAAAAGAAGGATTTCCCGCAACATAATTGATAGTTCTCATAATGAAGCTGAAGAAAAATATAATTTGTTCATGAGACCTAAGGCATCCATTCGTGAGTCCATTGCATCAAACTCGAACAGGTCAAGGCTAGGTATCTAGCTCGGTTGACATGGTCACTTAAGTGCATAAGATTTCTTTTTGCGCCAAGGTTTGGCTTTTCGTGGTCATGATGAGACAAATGATTCACTCAATAAGGGGAATTTTCGGAACTTTTGGCATGGCTAGCAGGAAACTTTGAAGAAGTTAATCAGGTTGTACTAGGAAATGCACCACAAAAAGTGTCGATGATAGATCACAAGATTCAGAAACAACTCATTATCGCTTGTGCTCATGAAACAACTAAGTTTATCATAGAGGAACTTGGTGATGAGTGTTTTGCAATTTTGCCGATGAGTCAAGTGATGCATACCTACAGAACAGTTGGCTCTTTGTTTGGCGTTATGTTAATAAAAAAGGCGAGCCAATTGAGCGTTTTCTTGGTCTTGTTCAAGTTGAAGATACTACATCACCGACTCGAAAGAGGCAATTCAGTCTTTTGCTTATGAAATATCAATTGCCCTTATCCAAGGTACGTGGGTCAAGGATACAATGGAGCGAGTAATATGAAGGGTCATGTTAATGGTTTGAAGAAACTAATTATGGATGAGTCCCCTTCTCGCATATTATGTTCATTGTTTTGCCCATCAACTTCAACTAACCCTTGTAGCAGCTTTGCTAAGGAGAATACCGATTGTGATTGGTTCTTTGGCCAACTTTCATATCTCCCCGAATGTTCTAGGGATGTCTTGTAAAAGATCCGGATGCTTCGTGGTGGCTCAAGCTGAATACATGGTTGAAGCATTGAGATTGAGCAACATGAGACTTGTGCATTGCTTTGCAAAAGAGGGAGCAAGACATTGTAAATGCAATGGATCTTCTTGAATTTACAAAGGTAGAACCGAATGTTTTGAGACAAGATTCGATGGCAAGAATTCCTTAATAAGGTCATTTCTTTTTGTGAGAAGCACAAAGTTAGAGTTGTTGACATGAATGCGAAGTATATACCTATGCAAAGATCAAGGCAGTTCTATAGAGGAGTCATCCAATTACCACCCATCATGTCGATATGTTCTTGGGTATCATTGATAGACAAGTTCAAGAGCTTAATAATAGATTTGATGAGGTAAACACCGAGCTACTTAGATGCATGGCATCATTCAGTCCAGCCAATTCATTTGTCGCTTTTAATGATGAGAACCCGATTAAGCTTGCTAAGTTCTATCCCCATGACTTTGAATTTGAAGAAATGAACCAACTTCCTTTTCAACCGAACCGATATATCAATGATGTGAGAAATGATGACAATTTCAAAAGTTTGAGAAGTATAGCAGAATTATCTATGATGCTAGTTAAACAAGGAAAGGTTGCTCGGTATGATATTGTTTACAAACTTCTCAAATTAGTGCTAGTTCTCCCCGTTGCAACCGCCGGTGTTGAGAGGATCTTTTCTATAATGAACTTTATCAAAAAACAAGCTTAGAAGCAAGATGGGGCAGCAATATTTGAATGGATGCCTGGTCACATTCATTGAAAGGGAATTCTTCTTGCAAGCAAAGGATCAAGACATCATCACTTATTTTCAAAGAATTAAGGATAGAAAAAGTTAACCTCTAGGCTGTAATTTGTAAGCTTTCTTCCATTTTTGCTGTTTTATCCTCTATTTATTTCAAATATTGCAACTTTGATATGTTGATATGTTGATCAAAAGTTAACCTCTATTTATTTATAGTCACTGTTATGATTGTGGTACTTAATTATGTGCTACGAGTCTGTACTTTAGGTTGCCAAATTTTTTTTTTCACCCTTTCACAATTTTGAATACCCAATCCCAAAATCCTAGGCCCGCCCTGGTTCAATGGAACATAAGGGGCCTTAAAACAACATCTGAAGATGAAAGACAAGAACATTCACCTAATGCAGACCCCATTCATAATCCACAACCTAGTAATCAACTAGCCTCTTATACTGTCGGCATGTGACGATTATTGGAAAATACAGAATAATAAATAAATGTTCTATAAACAAAGCATACAAGCAGGAACACTATGTGTTTTACCGGAACATAACCATGTAAATAATACTTGAAGCAACCACGAGATCTATGCTGCATGCCTACATCCATGGACCATGGTCCTCCGACTCCATGATCAGATGCAGAGGCAGCAGGAACGGCATAGGAAGTGGATATCATCAATAAAAAGGCAGCAGAGACCCTAGTACCCTACCCGGCCAGCTACAACTACAACAGAGGGTAGGCCGGATCTATGACAAAGCAGGCTAGGCACACACACAGCAACAGAGGAATCCTCCAGGAACGGGCACTACACATCTCAACCCCGGCAAATTCTAGACGCCACACCTGCAGCTGCCAATCGCAGCTCAACCTCCGGCGACAGCCTCGCATGAGGCCACCGCCGCCGCAGAGGAGTCCGCCGACGAGCGAGCCCGGGCGGAGGATCTCCAACCGAGTCCACGCGCGGTTCCGCTACAAGAAGCAAAGAACGCCGACGAAAGCCCGCAACACCGCTGAACTGGAGAGCATTAGGCGTGAGCTAGCCGGCGGGGATTTGGTCGGCGACCGTCCGACGGAGAGGATTCACCGCTCACGGATGAATAGGGGAGAGAGATTCAATAGAGGAAGAGGGAGGGAGAGAAGAACTCACCTGTATCGCGCAAGGACAGGAGAACGCGCTGACAGCCGGATGCGGAGAGGGCGCCGCCAGCGCCACGCCGCCACCGAGCTCAACAGAGGGACCGCCGTCGACCCCATGGCAGCGAGAAAGGGGAATGAAGCGATATTTTTGGAAAAGAAAAGGCAACGGATAGTATTTTCAAAATGAAACAGCCGCATTGCAAAAGTTGGACAGGAACAAGATGGGGCACCAATCTTGGAGCAATCACAGCCACACAAAAAGTGGAAGATGACAGAATGGAAAATCTGCTGGAAGATAAACAGGAATTCCGAATTGTTAGGAAGGGAAGAACTGAGGGTAATGTGTATTGTGTTCCGTTTGCATAGGCAAGGGTATGTCCTCAACCATTTTTCAGAGAAGCCATTGGATTAATTGTCAGTGATGTTATTCTATTGGACTTCTTCACACGACCGAAATTACAAACGAGTGGCTTGTTATCTATTGGACGTCGTGCCAATTCTTTAAGAATTTCTTGAACCACTGCGCGGAGAGCTTTGGAGTCCTTTCCTGTGTTTTGTAATCCACATAGTATAGTCCAAACCGGATAGTGTATCCAAAGAGCCACTCAAAATTGTCAACCAGAGACCAGACGAAATAGCCACGAACATCAGCTCCACTCCTAGAATAGAAAGCACACTCTGTGTTATGTTAATTAGGACCACTTAATCTGATACTGATCTTATAAACAAAATCATACAGCTGACCTGATAACTTGGGCAACTTTTGTCATATAGCTGTCCAGATACTTTATCCTATCCTTGTCACTGAGCCAATCCTGCATACTAGTGTAGTTATCTCCACCCTGTCCATAGCCTGTAGCAGTTATGTTTAGAGCAACAATATCTTTTTAGAAAATGGAAATCGGAAAGAAACAATGCCAGTTGGATATTATTTTTTCATGCTTATATATGTACCATTTTCAGTGATGAACATTGGCATATTGCCGTATCTCTCCATGATGTAGCTGACTATCTTCTCTATCCCATCTGGGACATCGTAGTAGACGGGCATTGCGGTCTGCAAACACAATGAAGCAGATTCAGATATGCCACACAATGAAGCAGATTCAGATACGCCAACATTTCATTGTAGTATAGGTTTAAAGTCAATGTTAATTATTTGAAGCAACGATGATTCCTTTTACTACTGTAAAGCGAACTTACCGGGGCTCCAATGGGGACTCCGTCCCTTTCCCCTGTGACTGCTACTAGGGCGTTCAGACTGTACTGCACCGTTGCACAGTTACCTGACGAAAACATACAGTCCTTGGCGTACAGGCTCGTGTAGTGGTTGATGCCGATGAAGTCCAGGCTGTAGTTCAGCTTCCTTCGATCTTCAGGTGAGAAGCTCGGCAGCCTCTCACCTAGAATCCGGCGCATTTCCGGAGGGTAATCGCCGAATACTAATGGATCAAGGAACCTCCAAATCCAAAGGACAATATATATAGGAAAAATTGAGTCACTTCTAAATTGGTATCAGCCATTTCAGCAATCAATCAATAATAACTTGAAATACTACTAGATTGGTATCCCATACCATGGAGCATCAAACGCCAAAGCTCTTTCAACTGCCAGCCGGTCCTCAGGGGCATCCTCCCCAAATGGCTCATACCAGATGGTGCACATCGCAATGCCAATCAAGCCATTCTGTTTCCTCTGCAGGACAGTCATCACCAGATGATTTATTGATAACTTGAGCAGTCAGCAGCTCACAACCCTGAAGATGACTGCATGGCTGAATTAACAGTAGCACACCTGGTACTTTTTCTTGTACATTTCGATTGCAGTGGCATGGGACAGTATGGCATTGTGTGCAGCCACGTAGGGCTCAAGGCCAGAGTTGCCGTGAGAGCAGCCGTATGCCTGTGAGCAACGGCCGGGTGGGTAGACACCAAGCATGTATCCGTTCGTCACTACAAAGTTTGGCTCGGCGAGGGTGGTCCAGTACTTGACGCGGTCGCCGAATGCATGGAAGCATACGTCTGCAAAGTACCCAAAATTTTCCCTGGAAATAGTCAAGGTAGAGAAAATTTCTGAAGAGACAGTAAAAAATTCTGAAGATTGGAAATAGTTAAGGTAGAGCTATATGCATACTTACTGAATCTCTGTGCTAAGCCAAGCTCCGTATCTGTCTTCTAGCTCCTGTGGAATGTCGTAGTGGCTCAACGTCACGAATGGTTGGATTCCTGCTTCATTCAGCAAACCAAGTGTTGCATTGTTTGGTAATAGCGTATATACGTAACTGAAAAAGTTCAGAAATCTTTGTGCTAGGCAGCTAGAAGTACCTTTAAGCAGGAGCGAGTTGATAATTTTGTTGTAGAAATCAAGCCCCGCTTGGTTGACACTGCCGAATTTCCCTTCTGTCCTCGAGCCAATGCAGCAATTTTATGACTTTTTTTCTCTTTTGAACAGACGGCAATAGATTTACCGTGATATATTGCTAGAAAGACTAAGGTTGTTTAATTGAGAAGGAGTATTATATTTAGAGAACTCACTGGGAAGAACTCTGGCCCATGATATGGAGAACCTGTAGGCATTTACACCAAGAGAGTGCATCAGCTCAACATCGACCTGACATGAAAAGCACGCAAGATATATATAATTAATTAGGACAGTATAGATTATGCAGGCATAATAATTTTCAGTATGTACGTACACAGTGTTAAGGAATCGTTGGCACCTCGTAATGGTGATAGTGATCATCTGCAATATCTCCGTTGCTCCCATCTTGGATGCTTCCTGAAATGAAATATATAAGTTCACAAGTTCAGGTACGTGCACAATACACGCTTTCGAAAAAAAAAAACTTATCAGCTGGATGAAATGCACATTTTCGCAAAATACAATGTTGCAACTGCAACGAGAGCTTCTTGCAAGGTCGACTCCTGGCAACGAGTTTTAGAAATGCCATGGCATTAATTTTGTGTTCCTCTCTTGGTTAGGCTTGCCAAGTACTCGATCAAGGTAAAGTACGTATATTGTCTCTGTCGTGCCCATAATTTGCCAAGAGGGATTTGCATTGACTAGAGCTGTCCGTTGCTCAGAATGAGAAGGGCATTCTCAGATATAGACGTACTACACATGTTTGTCGTGCAGAAATGACACGGTGTGCCGTGGGCTACAGGGTACGTACTCTGGCTCCGGAGGTCCTGTCAAGATGTCAAGATAGGTGGAAGCTTTACTCCTGGATTCATGCCTAGATTAATTGCACTTAATAATAACTTTGTGCCTAGTTAGTCTCCTTTGTAAGACTGGATCGAACTATGTAGTATTATTTATGTCAGTAATTAGCCTGAGCTATCACTACAAACTACAGAACACCACTCGTTTGTACATGCATACTACTCCTCTTTTGACCCTCTTAATGAAAAACGGGTGAATGGTCCCAGCCCCCGCTATCCAGATGGTTCAGATAAGCTGATTTTTGTACCCCTCTCTCTCTCTCTCTTTCGTCTGGCAGTCATGGTACTGCTGCTACATGGGAGCTCAACCTCTCCTAAATGACTCTCTTTTCATTGACATACTTTACAAAGGTGCAAATATTTTGGGACGGGCCGAGGGAGTTCGACGGACGAGCTGCGTGATGCGCATATCAGCAATTCGATATCTCTAGCGCGCGCTCAGGCAGTCCGAGACTCGAGTTTGAGCAGTGAGAGCACCAACAACAACCAGGAGAGGAGAGGAAATAAAGCGTGGAGAATTGAAGAGAAAAACTCGCGTGGTCATCACTTACGAGGACGTGCGTGGGTGAAGACATCCCAATTGCCGAGTCCCTTGTTGTCCTCCGCGTACCCGCCCTCAATCTGACCCGTGGCCGGCCGGCCACCAAGAACATCGAGAGCAGAGCACCAGGTTACAAAGAGGACGGAGGAAACAACATGAAAGCATGGAGTAGAGACCCACGCACGCCACGCCACGCGTACCTGATACGCAGACGTGACCGTCCCGAAGAGGAATCCCGGAGGGAAGTCGTCTCTGCCGAGGCCACCGCGCGCGGCCGGCGCCACCACCAGCATCATCGCCGCCACCGCCAGCAGCACCGGTGGTATGCTCATTTCGCGCTACCTCCGGTGGCGTGCAGCGCTTCTGTTATGCTTGCACACACTACCTGCGGGGGTCGGCGGTCGACGCAGTACGACGACGGCGACTGGCGGCCAACGACAAACCGA
This sequence comes from Hyparrhenia diplandra, assembly GCA_015847255.1. Lineage (NCBI taxonomy): Eukaryota > Viridiplantae > Streptophyta > Magnoliopsida > Poales > Poaceae > Hyparrhenia > Hyparrhenia diplandra. The sequence goes on along the minus strand of JADLZK010002241.1, from coordinate 168,479 downwards.
CGGCAACGTGAGGGGACCAGCAAGCGTATATATGTCGTCATCAGGGGTAGTACGTGAGTGTGTGTCACTTTGTGTGAGTGGCATGTCACTTTGCTATCAGATGCATGTCAGATTTTTTTTTAGTTTTCCCATTTTACTCGTCAGCCTACTGAGACCCGATTGAAATGCAAAGTTACAGAAAAAAAAGTGAGTCATGAGTCGACCCGCTGTCCATGACTTTTTGGATAAACTCTCGTGACATCCCCATGTGTACCAAACTGGCTAAATAGCCCAGTCATCCATATCTACACACTAGGTCCATATCATATCTAAGAATAAGAGAACCCTAGGACTCGACGCGGCTTCCCGGTTATCGATGTCGCACGTGCCGCCCCTAGCCGCGGATGCCGCGGAGATCGACGGCGCGGAGGGGCCTTCGCCCGTGGGCCTGGCCGAAGCGGCCGGTAGGGTCTAGGGTCGCGCGTGCCCGCGACCGGGGAGGGCCGTGACGACGCGCCGACCCCCCCCTCGGGTCTCCGCCCATTCGCGCCACGGCCCCAGAGGTCCCTGACGACCGCCCCGACGCTCTTACACCGAGGCCCAATCACGGACCCAGCGCCTCGATCTCACCGGCGTCGTGGGCCGCCGCAGCGCCGCGCGCCCGAACGCCGCCTTTCCCGCGCGACTCACCGGCCCGGCCCGACAGCGGCCAGCGACAGGCCGAAGCCCAGCGCATGATGCGTCGCGGTAGGGACGGCCGTATTTGCAGCGCCGCGGTGTCGTCGTCGCCCGCTCCACGAGATGTGCCATTCCATGGCCCACCATGGCCTGCGTCGGCGCATTGCCCGGACAGTGGCCGCGTCGCCATCAGCGTGACCGCTCTTTGTGGTCACCTCCCCTATCAGACCTCGTGTTCCCGAGATCGCGTATCGCGAGGCGCGCATGCGCTGCGCCCGGCCGAATCGTAGCCTCACCGCGCCGCGCTCCACGGCCGCTAACCCAATGGCGAGGCTTAATCCCGTGCCCGCCGCCCCACACCCGTGACTGCAAGGCCCCCCGAAGTCGGCGAAGTCAATCCTGCGAACCTCGCAGCCGACGCCAACCGCGGACCCACCCCGTGACACCGCCTTCCCCTCGACGCGGGCTCCATCAACCATCCCATCGACGCAGCCGGGCCAATCCCGCCCCCGCCCGCCCACTGTGGCCTGTACTGCGCCACTGAGTCGGCGAGCCCAATCCTGCGAACCTCACAGCCGTACGCCAACCGCGGACCCACCCCAGGACACCGCCTTCCCCACGCGGGCTCTATCAGCCACTGGCCATTCAACGTTCCCGTTTACGTGCTTGGGTACGGCCGCCATGCTTAGGTGCCTTCAGTATGCCCATTGCGACCTTGCCAGGCACGGATGCCCTATCGTCTGTCGCACGCTAGATGGGCGTCGGAACGTTGTCGATCTCCCATTGGTCAGCTTGTAGATGGCCCCTATGCAGGGAGACGCGGGGTGCCCTGTACCGTACGCCTTTTTCCCGTGGAAGGTGAATTCTTAGGCCAACGTCGTCGTGTGTATGACTAGCCGGGACCCTAATGACGATTTAACCCCTTTGGCCCGCATGTCAGTTCCCCAGACTGTGAAAGAAACAGGTGCGCGACGCGGTGTCGCAGGTCAGAAATCAGCCGTCCATAAAGAAGAAGGACCACCTACATCGTTCCTGTGACTGTTTTTCTCCAGTTTTCTCTCGAAGGTAAGCGATTGCCACCTAGATCTTCGTTTTTCCTTGCTCTTTTTCCCCCTCGCGATCTAGATCCTATTCGTATGTCTGTGTATGCTTTGCAGCAGGTATCTGCATCCTTGCCCCAGCTGCGCTTTGCTGGTTTCTCCTTTTGGAGGTAAGTCGTGTCTCTGTCTGTCTTCGTTCCTCCTCATTTTTTTGCGCCTTTGATCTCACCTTCGTTTGTGTACCTGTCTATGTATTCGATTGGAGGATCTCGATCTGCACTACGGTTGCTCGTCAAGGCCCTTCATTGGAGATGTACAGCCTTGCGATGGGGTGAATTGAAGCAGATCTACAGTAGCCTGATTGTGTTGCTCCCGTTCGGTACTGTGCCTCTAGCTATCGATCGCTTCAATCTCACCATTCATATCTGACAGCCGCGGCTGACATTTTCGCTTCAACATTATAGTGTTTTTAGCTTAAGCACGTGCCTTGCACGCCGATGACCACCTTGCTATATCTTCATTCACGTCGTACTTTCATCCCCCCGTTCCTCTTAAGAGCGAAAAGGAAGAAAAACAGGGAATAAGCTGTGGCCATTTTCCTTGATGCTCATGGGCCATATACATCCTTCACACAACATTCCTCACGGCCCAGATCAGCCGCTATCCAGATCACGGGCTGCGTATTTTCCCTTTTTAGTTTTGAAGAGGCCCGTAGGACGGGGCGTGCTACACGCCGACCTGGTTGGCACGGATGCGTGCCCCAACCAGGCCGCGGCCCAACACCGAGCGCGCATATCCTAGCGGGCCCGCTATCGACGAGGCTGCATTAGCGCAGGCGCTCCGGCCCAGGAAGGTGAGGCCCAGTTCGCGTGCTCAAAGGAAGGCGAGGCCCAGTTGCTCACAGGAAGGATAGCGTGACCTTTTTTAAAAAAGGTATAAAAGAACAAAAACGAACGCGCCTAGTAGGAATCTAATTGAGGTCATCTTGCTAGAGGATGGCCCAGTTCGCGTGCTCCCATTACACCACTCGAACGTTTTAGTAACAAAATAAAAGACAACCAATAAGTATGTAAAACTGTAGATAATAAAAGGAAAAATAAGTTTCATGCCTTTTCAAGTGTAAAAAAATCATATCTCCTAAAATAAGTACTCAAACGAAAATTAAATTTCACCATCCTGTTCCTTACAATAAATCCTTCAAAACAAGACCCCATGTATATATTTCGACAAAAAGAAAAATTAAAGAACATTTATCTCATGATAAACCAATATTTAAAAATAATACTCAAACATCAACCGATACACCGTAGAACATCACATGTATACCAAAACATCCTTGTATAAATATCGAGCATCTCATGGATATCAAATGAACATCACATATATACATCACAAAAGGTCACATGTATACTAGAAGAACATCCCCTATATAAAGTAAATAAAGGAGAGAACAATGCAAGAAAACACACTAGGAAACAGTCTATATTTTGAATCACAGAAATAGTCGATTTTAAGAAATCGTAAGAAACACTCCATAACATCGCAAAAAACATCGTAAGAAACACCATAGAACATCACACAAACACGCTAAGAAACCGGCTATTTTCAACCCGAAATACCGCAGACGAGAACATCACAAAAAAACACGTCGAACATCACAAGAAACACGTTAGAACATAGCAAGAAACACGTTAGAACATTGCATGAAAGACAACAAAACATCGCACATCTATAACTCCTATATAGGAGCTCCCCACTAGAAAATCTTAGAGAGTTCTCGGCTCTCTTATTGGTGCATGTCGAGATAAGCGGAATCGTAGCAAAAGAGGAGCGATCTTTGAAAAGGTCCCTTGTGGTTTTTTGGTAATTGGTGACAACATTAGGTGGACTAATAATGTGTGATTGAGATAATACAGGAGATTAGTTCACATATGATGGGCGCAATGAAGGAGCTTTATTGCATATGAGACATGACATGGAGTCATGTGACCAAGGTGGTGAAGATCAAGACAAGGCTTGGCTTGATGGACCGGTTACAAGTGTGAAGGGCAAGTCAAGGCTTTGAAGTCATGGACCACGAGGCGGTGAAGCTTGGGCGAGAACTTGGCGCCGACGGACCGACGCGAACGGTGAAGAGCAAGTGAGGTCAAGATCGATGGACCAAGAAGGTCATGTGATGATATGGAGTGGATCATATCATTCTTGATTGTGTTGGTGCATTGGTTGCATCGGCACTTGGAGATGGAGCGAAATGGAAATCGCGCAAGGCAAAGGTATAACCCATAGGGCATTTCATTTCGCCCGGTCATTGGTGCTTAGAGAAGTTTATTACGGGTTTAGGATAGATGGCCGTACTATCAAGAGGGCAAACTTGTTTGCATATCGGTCATCTAGTGCCACTTAAGTGATCTAACTTTGCGATGTGTTAGGATCGAGTGGCGCGGTAAGAGCTAACCCGTCTTCGAAATGATTGTGAAAATGCTAACACACTTGCACATGGTGATGCACTTGGTGGTGTTGGCACATTTGCAAAAGCGGCGGTGTTTTGCGGGGTTGAGTTGGGTTTGGGAACCGCTCATCCTCCCGCCCGAAACTTGCGGCGGGATTCAGGCTTTCGTGAAAATGAGATGCATATTTTCTATTGCGCGGATGCAAATTGGAGGTGAAAACATGCTAGCCCTCGTGCTCAAGTTGGTATACTTGTTGGGTAGCATGTCGAAGAAAAGCGACGGAGTTTCGCAAGAAAAAGCGGCCGGACGCGGTGGCCGGACCCTTGACCGGACGCACGGTCTTTGACCGGACCTTTCCGTTGGGTGAGTCCGGTCGATTTCGAGAAGAGCATGTTTCTCGGCTTGGTCCGTGTGGCCCGGACGGGACGCATGCACCGATCGCGATGGCCGGAAGCGTCACATCCCCGCCCGGGCGCACTCAAAAGTGTGCCAAATCGGTTGTCTGTTGTGACCGGACTCGGCCGGACGGCGGCCGGACTCACCGGTGAGTCCGGGGCGGGCGTCCGATCACCTCGCGCTGTGTTTTTCCTCCCAACGGCTCTATTTCGTGTGGGGGGTGTATAAATACTTGCTTGGCCGGGGGGTGTGTGGTTTGAGCACACTTGGGCCTTGGTGGCTTGTGTTGTGGTGCTTGAGAGCCCTCCCACTTACTTGTGATTGATAGAGTTCATCTAAATCAAAGTGAGGAGTGATTCTAGTGTATTCGCATTGAGAGATCGCATTCGTGGCACTAGGTGATCGTGTTGCAAGCGGTGTGCTTGTTTCTCTTGGAGGTTGCCACATCCTAGGCGGCTTGGTGGCAAGAGACTTAGTGAAGCACGCAGCGGAGATTGTCTTGTGCTCAGGAAGGAGGATTTGTGAAGGTTCGAGCTCACCTCGCGAGGATCGTGAAGAGCATCACTACTAGGCGTGTCTTTGAGTTACCTCACTTGTGAGTGTGGTGTCTTCGCGGTGCGTTGAGAGGCTCACTTGAGTGGTGTCTTGCGGTGCCTTGCGCGGGCGTGCCTTGAGGGGCAAGTGATCGGAGAATCACACGAAGAACCATCTAGGTGAAACACCAAAGGAACCACCCAAGGTGTTGGTCGATACAGCGAGGAGTAGGGAGAAGTTGGCAAGCTTCCCGATACCTCGGTAAAAAAAACCGGTGTCAACTTGTCTACTCTTCTCGGTGGTTTGCATTCTCCAAATCACAAGCTTTGTATTTACATTCATATATATCTTGTGCTTGTGCTTGTGGAGTAGCTCTTGCAATTACTAGCTTGTGTAGCTTGTTTAGTTGCCTTGCTTAGTTTGTGTAGCTAAGTAATTTGAGCCTTTGGGTTAGGCGTGTGTCGTCTTGTCCTTAGTGCATCTAGTGAGCTTAGGATTGGCTTTGTGCTTTTGCTCATTAGAATTGTGTAGGAGCTCACCTTTGTTTGAAGTACTAGTGCATAGATTTGTGTGACCTTGCAATAGAAACAGGTTAGGAGCTCAAGCTAGGCTTATCACCTTATTTGCCTTGTGTAGAATCTTTTGTGAGGTGATTTAGAGTCATAGCTAGAGGGGTGAAGTCTTGGCTAAATGAATAGTTTCAATTCCACATCATATTTATTTAGCCGGCGCAATTAGTTTTAAAAGGACTATTCACCCCTCTAGTCCCCATCTCGACCCCTACAAGTGCGTCTTCTTTTTATTTCCTGGGCGGCGCGGCCTTTTCCCCTTCCTCCCACCTCTTCTTCCCCGCCGGCCTCTGCCTTAACCCCATCGATAACGGCTATCCCACCGAGGCCTCTTAGTTGTCAATGCAACACCATCCGCCTCCCCCTCCACTTTGCCCGTCGTCCTTTGATTGGCTCTGGCCTACCTCCGGCAAAACGCCTCACCAATAGGTCTCCGGCCGCCGCCACCAAAATCGGCGCCTCCCTCCTCGGCCTCAATCGTCGCCACGCTCACCATCCCCACGCCCCTCGCGCGGTGCGGCCGTTGCCCACGCCACATCGACACCCTTCCCCTTGCTCCCTCACCGCCGCTCCAAGCACCGCCCCCCCTCCTCCCACCACAACGGCGTCACCTCCCACGGCAGCGGCCGCGGGCGGCGGGGGCGTCTTGGAGGAGGCGCTCAAGTCGTTCTGGACCACATCCCGTCTCCTCCGTCCGGGCGCTCCAACCCATCGCCTCCCCAAGTATCACGAGGCACAGTGGCTTCATCTCGCTTCCAGTGGATGATCCATTCCATATACTCGACCACTAAGCACCTCGGCAGCTCAGCCACCTAGGCCGCCGCCCAGAGGTGCATGCACGGCTAATTCCCTCTCTATTACGCTTCTATGTATGCTGGTGTGCCTTCGATGTCTTCTCCTTCATCTCTCAACAACGTCAAGACCCCACCTCATGGTTACTTTGCTCCTGGTATTCTGTGCCCTTTAGGTGTTTGAAGAAATGCCGAAAAACAGTTCCACTTCCTAATTTCGCATGAGTTCGGTGCCTTCGGTATTACTGTTTGCTTCCTATGTGCACCTTCAGAAGTTCCATCTTCGCAGGTTTGCATAAGCTCTACAATATGAACGATCGATGTTTCATGAGCTGTAGTTTCAGCTCAGTGTCTCAAGTATGTTAACATTTTTTACTGTTAATTACATCTTCATTTGTCACCGCTAAGATCAGCAGTGTACAGGTTCAGTCCAAATTTACATCATCTGTGATCAGTATTGATTTCAGAAATGAAAAACATGAAGTAGTCCGTGCAGATCTAAGGTAACTAAGTAACTGCCCTGATCTATCCTTAGTTCTCTACTAGAATTCCCTAGGATACAAACGATTGATGTGGAGTGGAACAGAAAAAAATCATATAGCCATGGTCTTAATATCCAAAAGATGGATTGGAGTAGTTTTGTTTTTGTAATTCCTTTTATGCAATGCAGAATTAGCATTTGAAGATATTACTCCAGAATCAGTCGTCAATCGATTAAGGTTGGTTGTTTTTCTACTTCCTTCACTTGATTCCAACACATAATATTACGATCGATTACCTTTGTGCAACGAATGAAGCAAGACTACAATTTTTAACCAGATTGGATATGGGATTATTTACTGCATCGATTTGTACTCACAACCGTCTTTGAAGCAATATTCAAACAGATGTTCTGTTCAGTACACTCAGAAATATGAATTTTCTTTTTATGCTTTACAAAATTATTAGGTCACCTACACCTAAATTTTTTTGTATTATTTAGCTCATACTGATGAAAGTTGCATATTGGAGAAGCTGATTCATTAGAAATTTGATATTTTTATTGTTCTAAGAACAACATAGTATTTGCAAATAGTTTGAGACACTGCTCCTGTCATTTTACTGTGTTCCCAAAAGCATACTGTGGCAGCTAGCCAAAAAGAAAAAAAAAGTCAACATCAGTTTGTAGCATTTGGATGGTAACCAAACTTTGTAGAGCTGCTGAAATTGTTGATTCCTTTTTTTTTTTTTCTTGCCTGTGATTTCAGAAACAAAGAACCAGTGGGCTCAAAATGATCCATCTTCGCACACTACTACAGAAATTGATTTTACGAGGCACTGGGAAAAAATTTTCCGTGGCGGGCATTTAGAAAACCGCCACGGTTAATGCCTTGATTTTCCGTGGCGGGCATTTTTAATTAACCGTGGCATGTAAAATGTCCGCCCGCGGTAAATCGATTAACCGTGGCGGACATTATAACTAGCCCGCCACGGAAAAATCGAGGCCCAGTTAGCCGCCCAAGTGAGCCCGATAAGTGTCATCATATATATTAGAAACCTAACCCTACCTCTACCTAACTCCCCACTCTCCCTCAGTCTCCTCCCCACTTCCTCCACTCGGGCGACACCACCTCCCCTCTCCCTCCGTCTCCTCCCCGTCTCCTCCCATGGCGGCCCTCCCGGCCGGCCGGCGCCTCCACCACGGGTGTCGGCGACGGCGGCGGCCGCGGATCCGGCCTCTCCAGGCAGCGGCGCGCTCCCCGTGTGCGGGCCAAAACGCAGCCGCGCCCGGCGAGCCCTCAGCGAGATCCGGTCAGCGGCGCTGCCGGATCCGGCCTCCGCGGCGGCGGCTCCCGCGGCGCCCAGCGAGCCAAAACGCAGCGGCGCCCGGCGCGAAACCCCTCCCAGCGCGGTCCGGCCGGGCGCGCTTCGGATCCGGCCTCCCGGCAGCGGCTCCCGGCGCAGGCCAAAACGCAGCGGCGGCGCGAAACCCCTCCCGGCTAGCGAGATCCGGCGGAACGCGCTTCGGATCCGGCCTCCCAACTGTACGCGGCTCCCAGCGAGCAAAAAACGGCGGCGGCGGCGCGAGCCCTCCCCGGCTAGGATCCGGACGGGGCGGCTGCGGGGCTGCGCGGCGCCTTTGACGGACCGCGGCGGCGGCGGCGCGGGCGGCTCCTCTTCTTCCGAGATCCGGCGGCGGTCCGGAAATTTGGCGGGCGGCGGCCTGACCGCCCGGGCCTGCTAGGGTTTCGATTTGATTTTTTTTTTTTTATTAACCATGGCGGGCATTATGCCCGCCACGAAAAACCGATTTTACGTGACCCTTAGGTCCGTGGCGGACAAAAAGCCCGCCACGAAAAGGCTTTTTGTCGCCCGCGGAAGATCATTTTACGTAGTAGTGGTAGCTTCACAGGCTTGGTGTACACCTGGGTACTCTCAATCTTCAGTTTTAAGATACCTAAATAAATGCTTACTTTATTTATTTTATGTCCCTATCATTCTTTAGTGAACAAGAACAACTGATAGTGCTTTGGGACCACGAAGGCGAAAAATTTTGATGAAAAGCAAGTTAGCGACAAGTCCAAACAAGGGGTTGTTGCATCACAGTTTTCAGGCCTGTTGACAAACATATAATGACTCAATCAATACTATGATCTGAAGCACATATTACCTGATAGGTTGACAAACATATATTGACTCAATCAATATTTACAGTAAGAGTTGTGTTTACCTTTTTCCTTACCGTGCAAGGTTATTATATTATCTCTATGATTTGTATATGGCTATGTCATCGGTTCAAACAGTTACTAGACAAATGTTCATGAATTTAACTTATTAGTCTCTGGTGTCGGGTGTATGGCCTTTCTTTTCCATACAGGCGCATATCATGGAGGTATAAGTCCTCATAAATCATCTATTTCACTTACATTAAATTCTATTGGTACCTATACATGTATCCCGATAGTCTACACCTGAAGAAAAAGTGGTTTGCATTTCCATGCTTCATCAGTGTCTGCCTCTTGCTTACGTTTGAGAAGCCCGTTGCGGTTGGATTTTAAACTTTCAGTGTTGTTGTGTAAGGTTTATTATCCTCAACTCTCTTTATTTACTTTCGGCAGATATTTATTTATGCTTGAATAACTTGGGATCAATGTAGTTTTAACATGTTCTTACCAAACTCTCTGTGTGTTGTGCTCATAAATTTATAGGATGGGTCATTGCAGATTGTTCTCAACATCAACCATGAAGAAACGAAACAAGAGGTATTATGTCAGCTGCAAATGACTCACTTAAATAAATAATTGCGAGTCCCTTTTAAAATTAACGCAACATACATTGTTCGATCTTAATAATGTTTTTGGTTATACTCGGTCTAATAGCTTGGAACTTTGGTCTTAAAAAATAGTTGTGACTACTCAATACACTGGTATTTTAACTCGGTCTAATATCATGAAATTTTCTCTTATTATCATTGCTAATTTTCTTAATTCCCGCAAGACAACGCCAAGGGGAAGATTCCCTAGTATACTAAATGAACATACCCAAATACATGATAGAACAACGCATGTATACTAAAAAAGCATCCCCTAATACAGTACTCCTACAGAACATCGCATGTATAGCCCACGAACTAATTTGAGCAGACATGTATCTAGAAGGCCATTGGGCTACACCGTTACATCTCGTCACTCGTTATTGTTGTTTTAAATTAAAACCATTGTTTACATTCATTATTCTATATGATTGCTCAGCGCGCACAGCTGGCTGTTTGTGCGACAGCTGCATGCATGCATCGATCTCGCCTTTGACCTTTTCCCAAATACTGCATACTATTATTAAAAGGGCACTCACAATGCTAGAAACTATCATGGTTTCTATAATCTTGACATTGTGTCAAGAAACTGTCACCCACAATGCAATCTTCTATCATGATGTCACATGGCCCACTTGTCACTCTTATAAATTGTTTTGGTTTTACGTGAAAACCTGGTTTCTTAGTTAAACTTGGTTTCTTGTGTTTTTCCTCTCTCTCTTCAATAATACAACGTTACATCAGCAAAAAACAATAAATAGAGGGGTAATAATGATGATAGAAACCATGGTAGAGTCTGCATTGTGAGTGCTCTAATAAAGCTAATCCGTTAGCTCCGGAAGACCTAGTAATTAATTTGCATTGTCAGCAGAGCAGGGCAGGGCTCTGACAAGATATAGAGATACTAAGCGACTTATCAGAGAAACTAAACAAAGAAAAATATGAAAAAATAATAAAGATAAAAGGGAAAAAATATAAGAAAAAATATATTATAAATAAGAATATATAATCTAAAACAACAATAAAAAAGGAAAAAAGAGAGAGAGAAAAGAAAAAGAAAAAACAGCGTGAAAAAGAAAATAAAAGAGAAAAATTAAAACAACCTGAAAAGGAAAATAAAAAACAAGACAAAATTCACGTACATGTAAAAATAGAACGTAAAAGAATGTTCCAAAAAAATAGAAAAAGAAAAGAACAATAAAAAGAAAATAAAAAAAGAAAGGAAATATAATAATAAAGTGAAACATAATATTATAAATAGCAGAAAAGAAATGAAACATAAAATTAAATACAATAATAGAAAAGAAAACAAAAATAATAATAACGCATTACCTAAAAAAAGAAAAAAAAGAGAAGAAAATAAAAAAAAAAAACAACCCGGCAAAGCAAACACGTACGTACGTATCCTACGTACTTACGATGCGCAGGTGCACGTACTCCTTCTGTCCCTAAATAGATGTCATTCTCGCTTCCCGAGAAGTCAACGTTTTTCAAATTTAGCCGAGCAATTATATATTAAAAAATATATAAATATTTATGCTAAGTAATTAGTATCATTGAAAAGATCTTTAAGTCTAGTTTTTTTAATAAATTTATCTAGAGATATAAATGTTGCACGTATTTTCTACAAACCTAGTCAAAGTTGAGAAAAGTTTGGCCGTATACGCACCCCAAAACGACAACTAATAAGGGACGGAGGGTAATAGAAAAGGAGAACATCCCATTGGTGGATGCAAGTGCACGCCAAATGGCCGGCCCATCGCGCGCTGCTATCGCAAAAGCACACCGAATCACTGGACTGGGCTGCTATTGCAAACAGTTGAGAGGAAATTGATTCACTGGACCGGGCCGGCCCATAAAAAGGGGTGGTCCGCGCGAGCTTAGCTGCCGACTGGTTGGCAGCTAGCATTCACCCCGTAGAGGACCGCCTAAACCAGAAACTCACTCATCTTTCACCTGTAATTATGGGCCACGCCAATCCAAAGTGGGCTGCGTGTGGCGCCGGGCGCGCCTTCATCACAGTTTGTTAGTTGTCATGCAGCAAGTTTTGTAGTTACCAGTCGAAGCTGCGAACGAGGAACCGGCACAACATTGTGGGTGGCGGAGCAACACAACTCTTGTTGATACTTTTTGCAGAGGTTGAAAGAGAGGAAAAAAGAAAGACAAGCATCTGACAAAAAAACTGAAAGCTGAAGTGGCTTTTTCATTTTAATGTGCATTCCGTCCATAATCCCGTAATCCAGATGATCAGGTCAATGGAATTATGTGTGAAACTCTAACTTGTCTCTAACAGATTGTCTATAACTTACCAAAGTATAAGATAGGAATGGAATTTCTCGCTTTATCCAACAATAATCAATCACCATAGTTTATTTACCCAACCACTCTAATTATTATTATTTATAATAATTCTTGTTATAATGGGTGCAGCACCCCTCCTGTTTCATAAAAAAAAATTCTCATTATAACAGTCTTATTTGTTCATCAGGTTCAGATTATAATAATCCAGCTAAACAACTGTTGGTGAGGAGGATTGAGCCGTTGGAGCCGCACCCTCCCGAACCCTCTCCGTCCCGTAGGCGACGACGCCCTTACCTCCCCCGTGTCGACCACCCAACCCAACCCGCTCCCCCCTTTCAGCCACAGATCGGACATCCTCGGCTCGGATCTATTGATCCATGGGCGTTCCTCCGGTCTCGTGGCCCGGCTTCGCCGAATCGGTTCTAGGTCCGCTGGCCTCCCATGTGTCGCCCATGGTGGCACGTGATTCTGTCCTCTACGGCGGTTGCGCCGGGGCCCTCCCAACTCGATCCACGCCATGGAGGTGAAGCTACTGCTGAGCGGGTTGACCGGTGCCCCATGGCTCCGCCTGCCACCCACGTCGCCCATTGCGCCACTTCTCGCACCGCGTTTGTGGATTGAAGCTGCTTGTCGGGGTCTAGGCGGGCTGGACCCCTTTGGAGGCAGTAGCTATGGCTGACTAGGTACGGATGCCAACTAAAATTCTGTCCTGCCGTCTTACACTTTGGACCGCAACGGTCGACAACGTCGGCTGGCGACTAGGTACGGATGCGGGCTCGGACTGAAGTGGATGAGAGAGATTAGGCAAAAAGTGAATAGATATCACTTCGTTCGGCGCTAGCGCGAGCCGGTGCAAGCCAATACAAGGTAGGTGCATGCAGCTTTTAACTGTGATGGCCAAACCGGACACCGTTGGTGGGAAAAGATGTTTTCGATTAATTAATTCTAATGCTTGGGCCCACGCACTACTACAGGAATGATTTTGCATGGTGTTCGTATTTCATTTTTCGTGGCGGGCATTTGAGAAACCGCCACGGTTAATATCATGATTAACCGTGGCGGTTATTTTCTATTTTGCGTGGCGGTCATAATAACCGCCACGGTAAATCGATTAACCGTGACGGTTTTGATAAAAAAACCGCCACCGTAAATCAGAGCCCAAATCGGCCTAGTGAAAGCCCATTCAATCCCAATAGCCGCTCCTGGTATATATACAACACTTAGATTTTCACTCACTCTTCCTCCATTCTCACCACCACGCACCCGGCAACCCTTCTTTTCTCCACTCCCATCCCTATCCCTCCACATCCATTCCGTCCCCATCCCTCCTTCACTCGATCCGTCCACGGCCAGCAGACCAGCAGCGGCGGCGATGGCGGCGTGCTTTCGGGGCGTCGCGAGCGCGGGATGGCGATGGCGAAGCGGCGCCCGAAGGCGAAGATTCGCCCGGCGGCGTCGCGTCGCGGGGCACGGCCGCGCGTGGCGGCACGGCGACCGCTAGCACGCTGGGCGAACCGCGCGCGCTGGCGTAGGCGGGGCGGGGCCAGGGCGGCGTGGGGCGGGCGAAATGGCGAGGCGATGCGCGGACGAAGCGACTGCGGTCGAGCGGCGGGCCGAAGCGCGCGGGCGGGCCGGCGGCGTGGTTGGTGGAGCAGCGGCGGCGGATCTGCCGTGGCGGCGGCCTGTGATCCGCCCATTTGGGCTGGATCCGGGCTTTAGGGTTTTATTATTTTTTTATTCTATTAGCGGTGGCGGGCATTTGGGTTTCCAAAACCGTCACGGAAAAATCATGTGATTTTCCGTGACCTTCCATTGGTGGCGGTTTTAATGTCCGTCCGCGGAAAAATCGAAAAAAAAAGTCCGCCACGGAAAATCGGTTATCTAGTAGTGACGGTTGGTTTGGTACACCTCAGCGGTTGAAATCGTTAGTGCCAGCGTGCGCGTGAGGGCAGTCCTAATGGTAAAAACTATGCAAGAAGCCCAAGAAGACTAAGTCAGCAAAAATCATCTATAAGTACCATCACTACCGAATTCGAGTTCTTTCCGGGGTCTTTCCCCACGGAAAAGCCTTTCTCGTGAGTAGCTCACGGCGTAGTGGTGATGGGAAAGGAGGCACCGGGAAAGGGCCTTTCCCGTGAGCTTGGTGGAGGGCTCACGGCTTAGTCTTTCCCATGTACGCGATTTGGCTTTCGCGAGAACGCATACTGCGACTTTTAAGAAAACAGGAGGGTTCAGAGCCCTTCTGGAAACTTTATTAAAAAAACCGGAGGCAATCGAGGGGTTACATAGAGTACAAAAACAGAAATAAAAATCCCATGAGGAGAGGGGATGAAGGGGGGGGGGGTTGGTCTTTGCCTAATGCTTGCATTTGCTCACATCAAAGGGGCTCACGAGAAATGCTTCCCGTGAGCTGGACGGAGAGCTCATGACAAAGGGTGACGGAGGACGGACGGCCTCCTGCCGTGGCTTTTCCCTGAGCTTCCCCACACCACAAAGGTGGCGTGGTGTTTCCTGTGAGCTCCCCCTCACGGCAAAGGTGAGTTGCCAAGAGTGTGGCCTTTGCCGTGAGCAGGTCCCGCACTCACGGGAAAGAGAGGTCTTTCCGGAGTTCACGGGAAATATTTCCCCCAGGCTCCGATTTTGATAGTGCATCTCATAAAATGGTGGAGTCTTCTCGTAATAAATTCAGTTTTTCCCCTTCTCCCTTCCTATGTCGTACGCGATTTGGCTTCGCAGAACGCATACCGATTTGTTTCTTTTAAGAAAACAAGAGGGGCTCAGGAGCCCTTACTGGAAACTTTATTTAAAAAAACCAGAGTCAATTGATAGGGTTACATCTATCTATCTATACTATAAAAGAGCAATGAAATTAAAATTCATTGTCACCAATAAACAACCTACCCTCCTGAGACTGACGAGTGGACCGACTACCTAATCATCTTACATTAACGAGTGGACCCAACAGAGCAGAACGACAGGAACATATGGAACATGCGCGTTTCTCTCTTCGCTCGCTTTTCTTTTTACACCACACGACCCCGCATGTACCCACACCCAACGCCGCAAACATGCAACCGCTTGTTTGTCTGGACAGTCGCGACACTTTGCCCCGTGCTGGCAGTTTGGACGTTGGAGTCGCGCAGCATGCATGTCGTCCCTTTCCGCTTGCCACGAGATACTTCCCTGGAACCTCCACCGGTGACTGCCCACTGCCCCTCAATGCAGTGCCTGGACGCCAGCCTGAGAACGAAAGTCGATCATTGCACTTGCCACTATGGCCCCTCGGCCTGTCGCCGGCCGGAGGGAGCGACAACGAGGTACCGTGGGCTAAAATCATCGCCCTCTCTGGCAACGCAGCCACACAACGGGCATCACCACCGCCAGACGCCGACTGCCGACGTACAACGGACCGACGGATGGCCGGTCGCAGGGCATTGCAATCGCAATCCTTCGTCTCTGCCAGCGACGACGCGTCCCCAGCGGCCACCCTTTGGGAGTCAGGAACAGCAACGCCTTCACATGACCCCTCCGCCCAGTCGCAGGGCACTGCCCATCGCAGTCCATCGCCTGTCGACGCACTCTCCTGGCGACGCCGCCGGACAGCCAATGCTGGAACAGCAATGCCTTCACGTAACGGGTCAGCGCTACGGCAATGACGAGGTTGTAGCGGTGGAGACGGACTCCGGCGAACGCACGATTGACGAAGCGGTGGCATGGGAGTAGCGAACAGGGACGTTCGCAGCAAACCGGTCCGTACTCGCCGCTTGGTTTCCTTTCATGCGTGTTTATTGTTACGGCTAAGATAAAACAGAATCAATCGTGTACTAATCCATGCAGGATCTTGTTAAATTCCGAAGAAAATAATAATAGATCTCAATAATCTAAAATTAATTTTATTACATTTATAACTTTATTCTCTGCCTGTGAAAAATATGGTTGCATTTGTTTGAGTTCCCTCATGTTAACGATGAACAGTACAAGCTAACAGAAGCAATCGTGTACTAATTCATGCAGGATCTGAAATTCTGAATGTTGTCAGTGTTTATTTGATTAGGTATACCATTACCATCTGGGACAACGATTATTTATGTTGGACTTGAGACTATTCAATTACTAATAATATCAAGGGTTGCCGGATCAGATAGAGGAGTTGTACTATCTTCAAATATCAAAAATAGGTTAATGCATTTGTTATTGCCAAACATTTGTGGAAAAAAAGGTAGTTTGAATAGGATTTGCACCTTTTAAATTTAATTATAAAGTGGTAGGATTTTTTTAAAGGAATTAAACACTATTTGTACCCATATGCCATTATTTGTGTTGACCAAATATGATGCAATAAGTCTCAATGACTTGGGATACTAGAAAGTACAAATCCCCTATATTCAAAAGTTAGGGAGTAGAGACTATTTCAAGCAATCTATTGTAAATATCATCATCTGAATTACATCTACAATCTGTGTTTCTTTATTAAAACTTTATCCTATTTTACATTTGAATAAGGTCAATCATACTTATATGCTGTATAAGAAAAGACTCAGAAAAATTTCATTAGTATTCCATACATTGAGTCGCAAGAGTTCTCATAACACGTGGGTGTCGCATTATAGATGCTTATCTAGAGATCTTGTATCTTGATAATAATTTATTTATGTGCTAAGGTTACCGAGACTGTTGCCATGCTTGCTTGAGGGTAACTTGGTTGCCTTAACCTCATCTAAGTCGATGTTTGATGGTATCTATCTGCAATGCTGATTGACACTAACTGCAGGTTTGCTATCGTTGGTTATGAATTTGGCCTCCTTCGATGCATTAGGTGCTAACTGGTATGTCGGTATGTCTAATCCAGTGCAGTATTTGGGTTTAGCTTGAACTGTAGCAAAATGTTTTTTTCCTCAACACATGGACCATTTAACTGAATTATAAGCAATTTAATTTTGCTTTCAATTACGTGAAATATGGGGTACCTGAACAAATTATAAAAATGGCTTCAAAGTTATTTAGGTACATTTAGATTTGTGGCTTAATATTATTGAAATTGTGGGTCACCTAAAAAGCAAGTTAGTGTCATTTTTTGGGGGGGATTACGGTCAATTACATTCAGCGCAGAGCCTGGCTGCTAGGCGGCCGGGGGCGCTGCCTGCTGATGTCCTCATGACCGAGAAGAGCTTAGACGTGGTGTTCATGATGATGGTTGCCACACCGATGCGTGCTCGCCGCCAGGTTTCCTCCTTCATTCTCGCTGTGTGTTTTGTTGTTATACCGCAAAAAAAAAAAAAGATGAACTTTTTTTTTCGAAAAAGAAAGATATATTAAGCATGAGCACAGTACATCCTCCCATATTGCAAATTGAACTTTAAAGAAAAAGAAAATTACAATTGAGTCCTCAAGATCCAATCTCATCTTCCTCGTCTCACGATCTCAGCTCGCGAGGATTTGTGCACTTGTAATAATACATGCAGAAACTTGTGAAAATTGGAGGGAAATAATTATAGATCCAAAATAATAAGAAATTAATTTTGTTACATTCATAACTTCAACCTCTGCCTATGAATATATCAAAGATTCGTAGTTCTATCATGCTGTGAGTAGATAGGGCATGATTATCAATCTTTCAGAGGCACTAAATCACGAGTGTAGCTTTTGTACATAATGCAATGTTTATTTTATTTTTTGCCACCAATTGACCCGTGTATACCTAGAATAGACCTGAGCTGCTTATCATGCCTGATGAATGATCTTATTACCTAGGGTGGTGTGTTTGAGATATATTTGAAAATCGCTATACAAGAAAATAATTTATAAATTATTGTCCGATAATGAACATTAAAAAAGACTTCTCAATGGGTGCAGGATCGAACATGATTCTTCTGTTTGGACTGATCAACATATGTCTGCTAAGAATGTGAACCTAGATGAGTTGTGAAGATACCCACATACATGGAGAATACTGAGCTTAATTTTCTCTTGTTTGAATCTTAAGGTACTTTTTATTACACATTCATATCTATGCTATCAAAACCATATCAGTTTTTTTTTTTTGTCGAAGGTAGGATTATTCCATAAATAGGTAAAAGATAGCGATCACTAACAATAACAAGATGGTGATTGTGATTCTCATTCTAACACAGTATTACAATAATGAGGTACCAATGCCTTGCCTTTAATTTGATGGCTAGGTTTCGCTGGGCAATCTGTAGTTCTGTACACTTCAAAGTGTTGCACATCATGGATCTTCTATGTGATTAAGGAAAGATTATTGAATATATCTTTTAGGTTTATCCATGATATAATCTACTTTAGTAATGCACGCTAAAATTTTGTATAGCGTTGTGCAACATAATCTAAGTAGGTGTCTGCATGGTTACCTTGACCACAATGACATTTGGGCAGAACATTCCTATGGAAAATATTGCAGGTCACTAAAAAAAGTACACAAAAAGGCTTTTAAAAAATTATCATCTTTCTTGCTTCACATAGAAACATATGATGGAGTTTTAATATGACCATGAAGATTTTGTAAAAAAAAAAGACATTATTGTCATTATGATGTTTATAGAATTGTTCATAGACACGTGCGGAATATAAATGTACACTAATGAGTTCCACTCAGTGGAAATGCTTGGATAAGATTATAACTCTAAGCTAGCTGGAAAATGGCTAATAAAAATGGCAAATGTTTTCTAGGCACGTGCGTGCCGCACGTGCTCTTTAACTAGTAAAGTACAAAAACAGAAATAAAAATCCACGCACGTGCTCTTTAACTAGTAAAGTACAAAAAAACAGAAATAAAAATCCCATGAGGAGAGGGATGAAGGGGGCGGGGGGAGGAATTGACGAATCCAAGCCCACACCATGTGTTTATATTGGGAAATGTACTGAAACCACCTTCCACGTCATCCGGTGAGCCCTATTATGCGACAGTCGGCGCTCTAAAACAGCTGGGTCGCCAGCGAGACCTGGATCTGAGTGGTTGCAATGTGGATCTCCGTGGTTTGGATCTAAGTGGTTTCACCTCGATGCAGCAATAGTTTGGCCTCCGATACCTGGATTTTTGTGGTTCCTGTGGTTTGGCGGGTGTAGTGGCGATCGGCTCCTCGGTCTGGATTATCGGCTCACTTGCAGAAACTTTCTCCGTGCCCGCGCCCTTTTTCAAGTGTCGTCAATAGAAACGATTGTGAGCAATTAATCATAGTATAACAATATATACTTACAAACAGTATTATTAGTGTATGGTAATAATATGAAAAGGGAAACAAAAAATACCGGTATTGGCCGAGCGTCGCTGTTGTTGAACACGAGGTGAACGACATTAAGCGCATCTATTGGGCCACTGATTCCCATTGACTTGAGCTCCTCCGAATCATCCCGCCACTTGTTTTCCAGCAGAGCGCGAGATATGTAACCCCAGTTCCTGATGTAATTCATCAGCTCCCGGGAGAATGCCGTCCCACTGTTCCAGCCATGGACAAAGTGTTCATGGATATGATTGAACTTTGCCGACTCGCAGACCATGATCATCAGGCCTGCCAGTGCCAGCCTGGTGTTAATATCACAATCCTCCTCCACGTCTGGGTAGCGCGACAGCGTGCGCACGGCCTTCGTCACAAACTCCTTGCCCAGCCTCGCCTTGTCCAGCTCGTCGACGACCTTATCCCAGTCACTGAGGTGCAGTATATCTTTGTAGGAGACGCCCCAGTCTAGGACGGAGCTGTTGTATTCTGGGGGTGCCCTGCCGCCGCGCTGGCCGTTGCCAAGGTCGTACCAAACTCCGCTCTGGTTCTTGAATCCAGCTCCGTAACATTTATCATCACGGACGGCTAGGGTCGTCGACCATGTTTCCTCGCCAGCTGCCACCGCCACCAGCTTGATGTGAATCCACCGCCGTGGCTGTGTAGCACTTGGCCTGGCGAGCACTGCTGGGTGCTTAGCGGTGTCGGGGAGTGCTTTGCCTTTGTCGTCTGGAGCCTCCAACACCAAGGAATCCTCCTTGTGGTCTGGGTGGTCGGCGAGCACGCGACGCAGACGCTCGATGGATGCAGTGAACATATCTTCATCCCCAATGATGCTCACTACATCAGGTTCCTTGTCGATCGTCTGGAGTATAATGAGCAACCATTAGACGACATGATTTGTTAAAAAAGAATGGGAAACAAATATATAATCTGATTCATGAAACATAAGCCGTTCCATTATGGTGCAGAGACTAGTAGCTAGTGCTCTGCAGTCTCTTCAATGTTTACCTTTTTCTGTTGAATATCCCAGGTGACGTTGACTTCAACTTTAAAGTTTCTGAAACACTTTCATCGATTTCTTTTCTTTTCTGAAAGAGACTAATTTCATCGACCTCAGACGCAGCTGGTAGTGAACTTCCAAAGTCGAAGGTGAGAATACCAAGTTTCTTATTGACCTCTAGGTTGCTGGAACGACTTTGATCTCCGTTACTGAAACTTCGAGTAATCTGCAGATGATTCATGTTAATATGGAGTCGCATACCACGCGGCACCGGAACGTTGGGTCGTGCCAGCGGAAAGACCATGAACGACTCCAAGGTGTGATGGGCTCCAAACTTCTGAAGAGTACTATGGGGTATTGTTGGAATTGGAAGCCACCGATGTGCGCCGTTATTATACCTTGAGCAGTGTATACATGGTCGTTGATGCTTTCGGACTTTCCATGAGGCAAATAATCTTTAGGCTTTTCAGGCAGCTTGACCTGTGCCTTAGCCTCTACAGCGTTCGACATCACCATGTAGGTGACATCTATCTGGCACCGAGAGTCCAAACTGATGGTGCGGTTCACAAGTTCAGTGGCGTCTCCGCCTGCCTGTTTGCGACAATCTCATTTAAAATCCCAGGTGCTATCACCAGCGCTTGTGGAAGCCGGCATAACAACATCCATTCCGAACCACTGGTGCCCCGTGATGCACTTGCCGGTTACAGTTAGCTCCAACCGGAGCATTTCCTGCATGCATGGATATGGATAACGATGATTGTTTGGATGTCAAAGCTCAACCATATGGATATGAGACATTAAGTATTATTAGTAATATACTAGTCCATCAATTCGTGCTCTCGCACGGTTATATATATATATATATATATATATAATATTTTCAAAAAAAAAATATGATTTTTCTCTTTGACATAATAGGTACTCCCTCCGTCCCTTTTTATTGATCGTTTTAGCTACAGTGTTGTGTCCGGTTTTAAGTGTCATCTAGGACACTGTAGCAGGGCCCCACGCCTATGTCTAGGCATGCTTTTTCTGTCACCGCACAAGCCCATCCCACCTCAGCTGTTCTCATCCACTTGTTACCGCTTCCATCCAGTCAAGTTGCAACTGGCTGCATTGTTTATTTGTTTTTCTGCAGAAACAGAGCTAACAGGTCGATGTCCTAGGGGCAGCTTGTTCACCGTGCCTGGACGCCGACGACAAATAAAAAGAGATAGAGGTTCGTAGTTCGTACTCTATATAAATTATTATTACTAGTCCATCAACCCGTGCTCACGCACGGGATAGAATCTTATAAGATATGAGTATATCTATTATTGTTCAATTTCTCTAAATATTAAAGTGACTTATATTTAAATATATTTTATCTCTTCGTTTATTTTCTAACACAATCCCTACTGGAGATGTGACATTTGCAGTGTAAATTCATTTGCGAATGTTTTATTTTTGAGTAATCGACAAAGTCCCTCTTTGCTTGAGTGTCAAACGAAAAAAACACTTAGCAAAAAAAAAAAACACTCCACAAAGATTGCTTTGCCGAAGTTTCAATCCGGTAGTCAATAGGCGTAGTTGATACTTTGTGGTGTCTATTTTCTAAAACATATCAAATACTAATCCATTTGAGGTTTATCTATCTCTTATGATATCATGAGAATCTAAATTTTGATTTTTCCATTATTAGCCTTATTGAATGCTAAATTTTTAATAATGTGAGATGTGATAATTTACATGAAAATTTAAGTGGGTACCTATACATCATTATTTAGATGTAATGAAGGGAGAGATGTGATTATTACATAGTTTAGATGTAATAATGTATTCATAGATTTCAGTAATTATTTAGAAAATAGCATAGACTATCATTATTGTTGTTGACTATAGTCTACATGGCCAGGCGCTTTTGACTTTAGTTTGAATTTTTTAAAAACATTTTTTTTCAGTGGACCTTGTAAGTCATAACATGGAAGCTCCATTTAGGACCTCTATTTAGAATCTGTAGGATTTATATTTTTCTATAGCGCAATATTGCCTTTGTGTTTCATCATGAATGTATATTTTAAATTGAACTTTTAGTCTATATATTGCAATTCCTTTATCCGCTTATTAAGTTGAAGTTCTAGTGTTTATTGTATATTTTACTCACAATCTTCATCCTTCATTGTACTAAAAAGATTATAGTACTTAGGTCAGTCTTCCACAATTGTATAAATGGACATTTCAACTTGTATTGTGGCACTATCACATAATTAAATTGGTAATAACATTTTTTCTACAATATAGCATACTTAAAATTAAATTACCAAATACTTGTCGATAAGACATTATATTTTATAGATAATTAATAAAATTAATTTGACTTAAAGTTGGTGTTTAGTGTCTTCTCTATATATATGCTTTCTGAAAGAAATATTTTTACACCCTTGATAAACTATTAAAATAAATATTTATATTACTATGTACCTCTGTGTGGTCTACATGATAGAACATATAGTTATGTTTAATTCTAGTTCAGTTTTTGTAAAAGTGTGTAATGTACACATCACATATTTTATGGATATTAAATTATTTTCTTAATAGCTTACTTTAGTAATTATATGTAACTTTGTATTTTTCGGAATGGATGTGGTGAGTAATGTAGATACTTACAAATTTATGTTTTGAACTGAACCAAGAAGCATTGCCCCCGACGATTAGTTTTGATACAAATTAAGTGTGTTAATTTATATTTTACTTCATAATTGCATGTATGGGTACATTGAATGCACACGCATGGAAACATTGCATTATCTTTTGCAAATGTCGGATATTGATAATTCCCAAAAAAAAAAAAAAAAGTTAGGCAGTTATTTTGAATTATTTCTTTTGTAATGACATATGTGTGTAATTTAGGGGTTAGTTTTTAATTATTTTGTAATGAAGGAAGTGGCTAATTTAGATGCAATTTTAGCGGATTCATTTGGGTATTTATTAGAAGCTAATTACAGGTTACTTTGCATATTGTTCACAATGGTACATGTGGACATTTTTTATAGAACAAAACATCCAATGCATATTACTGATGATGATTATGATTGGAGTCGACCAAATGATTTCTAATTCACCTCATTAGAATTAACACGAAGGCAATGTAAATATTTTATCTGATTATATATTGTTTTTAAAATTTTACTTCATTTTACTTATGTCCTCTACTAATAAAATAAATTGGTGACAAATTTATGGATATACATGGAGCATTGAATAATATATGGCAATGTATTTAAATATATTTCCTCATTGATCGGTTCGAAAGTTTTAGAGAATAATCTATATTTCTCAAGCAAACTCTAGGTGCTAATAAAATATACGGATAAATGGAGATTTAGCATTCTTTTGCTCTTCCTGTTGATGAATTTTATTTAGATTGCTTGGTGTTATATCTCTTTTTCCCTTTATCAATCCTATTAATAAACACCCATATATTTGTTCTTCACTTGAACGTGCATATGTGCATATATGGCCAAAACTGCAGAGTAGAGATTGGCGGGGTAGGGTGCATGGTAGCATGAGCCAGTGAGGAAAGCGCACCTGTAGCTTAGTGGTGACATAACACTTGTCTATGAAAATAATGTAGACAGAGATGATGCCATGTGCCAAAGGTCACGCCTGAAGGCTATAGAAACAATAGCAAGATTTGTAGAGTATGACTAAGCAAGAGCAGAGCGTACCTGCATCAAGAGTAGCGTACCTATAGACAAAGGATGTTGTTTACTCGTGGGATGTCCACCAGTGGTAGATGTAGGATTTTTACCACATGTTATATTGAAAAAATATTATGCAATTTAGTATACATTTATGATTAGGTAAAACCATATTCTAATTCAATAAAACCAAACATATTAAAAATAATATGATAAACCTTAAATTTAAAAATAATGCTAGAAGCAAAAGACAATTCTCGATATAAATTTCTCAAATGAAATACAAATAATTCAAAAAATACAGCTAAGAAGGGACTTACAATATTACTTGTTTATCCACCGCATTCTGAATGAGATGAATGAATGGTTTAATTATATCATCTGGATCATTTGGAAGGATGTCATAAACCAGTGGCTTTGATAGAATCATATTTCGGACTTCAAGTTGAGGTTTAGAAAACTCACATATGATGAACGGATGCTAATTATTGGCATGTTGCCGTTAATGGAACTCATGATCTAGAATAAATGAATCACGCATGCATACATAAATAAATATAAAACTATTTAAGTACATAAGTAAGAAGAAGATTAGAATATTGATCTTGTACGTGCGGGATGTCCAGCAGTAGCGCCAGTCTGCTCTTCCACGCCGTCAGGTGTCAGGCGTGGCCACAGCTCCGTGACTCGGACGTCTCTAATCTGTGGCTGTGTTTAGATGCCGAAACTGAAAATCCAAACTCACTATTCACCCCATCACATCAAAATGCCGCACATGTATCGACCACTAAATGTAGGTAAATAAAAAAAAACTGTTTACATAGTTTTGATGTACACGACGAGGCGATTCTTTTGAGCCTAGTTACGCCATGGTAGGATAATGTTTACCACAAACAAAACGAAAACGCAGACAGCTTACTTTTTTTGATTCGAACGGTGTTTTTTTCCGCCTTTTCCCACCAACTAAACACAGCCTGTAATCTCCGTTCCGGCCATCTGGCGACCGGCACGGAAGATCCATTTACTTTGGCTCATTGGTTAAGCTCCATTATTGTCGCTGGTTTCTGCGGTGGCGGCGGCACTCAGGCTAATACCACGTGAGAGATAGAAAGGGATGACAATATAATTTACCTTTTTTTTTTTCAATTAGATCTATACTAATCGTGAGAGGTGATCGGTTCTCAATACTAATGGCAGATGGGTAATACCACGCTATATTCCATAATGGCATATGGGTAATTCTTTTAGGAAAATAAAATAACACGTTATATTTCATAATGGCAGTTGGGTAATTATTTAGAAAAAAAAAAGAATAGATCTAGTGGTTATTAATATAAATGCCAATTAAATTGATGGCCGATCTTTCGATTATTGTGAAAAATTTCTAGGATTTATCTTTTTTTTAGCGCCGGCGTCGTGAGAATTAACGTAGAGCCTCCGTTGGAGCCTCCAATTAGTAATAGTAAGATTTAAAACTTATTAATAATTACTTTTTTAGCAAGGGATTGGATTATGTTTTCATCTCAGTATTCACGGTCAAGTCTTGTCATCATATGTGATGTATATTCGAACTTTCTCCATTCTTCTTTGCATTTATCTCGTTAAGTCCCCGGAAAGTCATAGAATACCAAAACTTCGTGGAAATATATTAGTTAGACCCCTAGACTTATGTTGACATCTAACTTAAGCCCTTATTTCATGTTAATTGATTAATAATATTATGCTATAACAGTGTCAACAACCGCCGAGATTTTAGAAATACCGATACGAAAAACATATATCTTGATTGTCTTCAAAGCCACCTTAAGAAACTGGTACTGTTAGATTACAAGGGCGGGAAGAGAGATGTGGAATTTGTCAACTTCTTTATTACAAACGCCAAAAGTTCCTGAGAAAATAGAATTTCGGACGTATGCGTGCCAAATGCGATTTTGAATGTGGATGCACAAACTAAGCGAAACTAAAACTAATGTTCAGCGCTTCAAAGGACATAAAAAGCAACATTTTTGCCTTGTGCCTGTCTCTACCTTGACCTTGTGCACATCGGGGATATGCATGATAGGAGTACTTTTGCTGTGTGTGACCGAAAGCATTAAATTCGATTACACCATTAAATTTGTTTTAATTAATTCTTCAAAACAAGATATCACATGGATATATTTAGATGAAATTACAAGTGGGCCCAAACGATGGTAGTTGGGATAGAGTAGGACAAACTTTTTCGGGGCCAAATTCCTAATTCTCCCATAGTCCTATTACTCCAAAACAATGTTTGAAATTTCGAAATAGCACACAAGTTACAAATCACCCTTTTACATTAACCGTGGGACCATGGTGTGCATCGAACACTCTATAGTTGCCACCCCGGATTCCTTATAGTGCTATGGGTAGTTTTCTCTCACGCCTCTCTCGTCTCTTCCTTCTCCCATACTACACTTCTTCTCATCTTTGTAGTACTAGGAGATTAGTAGTACTCTTCTCACCTCTTCTCCGTCCCCGACTTTCCAAACTCATCTCAACCAAACCCGAAAGTACAGAGCGGTCGACACGAGGGTCGCCTACCTCGCCTTCGTCTCCATCCTAGGCGGTGGTGCTCTTTATCACATCCATGCAGCTAGATATGGTTTTTCATGTGGTTCTAGAAACAACAAATACAAAAGTTTTTTCTTTTTTTGGTGGTTGCGATCTGGGGTCCATCGCGAAGCACATCTTCTTTTCTTTTTTGGTGGTTGTAGATCTGGGGTCCGTCGCACATCTTCTTGGGTAAGCACCAAATCTAGATTGTAAAGTGCATTATCCTTCCTTTTTTTTTTGAGGGTTTTTGAATGGCTCTAAAAGGTTTGCTATCTAGCTTGTACAACATTGCTCAATAATTTTGTCGCCTTAAATACCTTTTTCTGATGATTGATCCTAGGTACAAACCCAAAGACCCACGCGGGAGATTATAAAAGGATGGGGACTCCCAAGAAGCACAGCAAGATCTAGTGTTGCCGAAGGCACATCTTCTTGCGTAAACGCCGAATCTAATCCCCGAAGCGCATTTCATTTTCCACTAACTAAACCAATCCTAAATCTACAAACTTCCCACTCTAGCAAACTTGCATCGGAGCCCGAGGGTGAAACTAAATTATATTTCCACCCTTCCTTTACCTCTTCTCGTCGGTTCTCGTTCCCCATGTACGGCCCGATGGGCCGTCCCAAAGAACTACCTCTTCTCGTTGGAGCCAAAAAAATTTTCGTTTGCAAAAATCCAAGGATGGCAAACTAGTTTAGCAAACTCTTGGATATCTTTGTCATTTTAAATTGTACACATGAAGCTGCTAGGAAGTAATGGTTTAGCAGCTCCCTGTCATAGTCATATCTTATTGGCTACTCTATTTTTCAGAGAGAAAAACTAGGGTGAAAATCTGGAGGAAAAACTCATCCTCGTTAGTGGAGATGCCACCCTTATCGTCTTTGAGTTGCTGCTTCATCTCTTCCAATATAATTGCAAACATAGACCTTTTTCTTTTACCTTCATCTTCAGCCGATACAATTCCCTCGTGCACCATATCATAAATTCCATCATCATGGCCATCTTCTTTATCCACACTCATGCAAAGATCATCATTGATACTAGTCTCGGTTCATCGCCAAGGCCCTCATTTTCATATAGTTTAACCTCCAATGGTTCCCCATGATGTATCCACCTAGTGTAAGTGCTAGCCATTCCATTAATATACAAGTGTAAGTGATTACTTTGGTTGTGTGAACGCTAGTGTTGTCAATGCATTCTGCCCGTCTGAATTGAGCTTTATTATGATGGGCATGAAGCAAGACTGGAATGGAAGGGCCATTCCGAAGTTTTTATTTTTTATTTGAGCCTACTCGGCAGTTCTATTATTCCACACTCGGTTCAAAAGCTAATAATGTTGTATATCAAGAGGATGATGTGCTGTATATCTCCTAAAGTTCTGGAGAAAATAGAATTTCGGACGAGCATGCCAAATCCGATTCTCGAATATGTGGATGAACAAAGCAGACAAAATCGAAACTAGAGGTCGGCGCTTCTAAGGACATAAAAGTAACATTTTTGCCTTGTGGCGGGCTCTACCTTGACATTGTGCACATCGGGGGATATGCATGATAGAGTATTGTTGATCTTTATGAGCATGCGTTGTGTGTGACCGAGCATTACGACCACCATTTTTTTGTAAACTCTTTGTGTCGTATTTTGTGCATTGTCCAGAGTTTACAATGGATGGAACTACTACTCATCAACGTCTAGCTTGTCATCTTTTTCTTTTTATCATATTTTAAAAATTGAGATGCCGACTTCATAAGACTAATGACGAGCTTGTTTGTTTATCGTGGAACTTCGCGACGCGGTTGATAGTGCGGTTTTTATAGTTTATTGAAACTTTGTTGTCAAGATGACCGCTTGTGGTTTGGAACTGATTTCTTTGTGTACACATCCGTAGTGATTACTTTGGTTGTGTGAAGGCTAGTGTTGTCAATGCATTCTGCAAGTGTTCGGATTGAGCTTTATCATGGCAATGAAGCAAGAATGGAATGGAAGGGTCATTTGGAAGTTTTTGTTTCCCCACACTCGAGGACAAGCACTACAAAACCGGAGGCTACCGTGCTGAATTTGCGGATGCTTGTGGATTGGATTACAATAAAATGAAGCAAGGTAGAAAGGCTCGTCTTTGTGAGTTTGTGTATGATTAGGAACAGATTTTGTTGGGCTATCCTTCCACATGGAGGATGAATTTGGAGCCCAACAAAGCAGTCCAAACCAGCGACAAGCCCGGTGCTTGTGCACCGCTGATCTCGGTTGGATTCAACGGTTGAGATTGCTTCTTGGGAACATGTATGGTGTAAGGAAAAACCCTAGCCTCCATTCCACTCGAAAACTATGCCGCCTCCGGATGCCGCGTGACGACGTGCTTCCTGTTGCAGCTCTTGGGAGGACCCGCCGAGTAGAAGATCCTCCTAGCGCCGCATCCAACGGAGGAACAACTTCCAACTTGGAGCCTCCTCGCGTGCCGCCGGGTTCCGGCAGCAGATACGGACACCAAGGAGGCGATCCAAATACGATATAGCAAAATGCGGCGTAGCAAATCAATCATCAACGGTATATAGTCGCCGTCCCGTGCGTCGTCGCTCCTCCGCTGCCCCCTGCGGTGTGCCACCACCACGAGAGAGAGAGACGGTGTTGAAGTGTGTGGCAACGCATTATATATATATATAAATAATAATATGTCCGCGGTGTTATAACCTACGCGATGGAAAACGGCCCAGCTCGTTGTACCACAAGAGAACGGGCCTAACATGCAGGTCCAAATTCAAGCCCAAAGGAAGGCCGGCTTCCGCCGGTGAAGCGGAGGAGCGTTCAAAACCGGATGCAAGCCCAACCAAATTCGGTCAGTGCACGCCGCGTGTGTCAACATCCATCGTCTCTAGCGGGGCGGGCGCATCGTAAGACTCGAGACAAATACAAAGCGCGTGCACCTCGGCGTCTGCTCATTGACATGTGTCCGCAACGCTTTTCGGACATCATTGCAGACACCTATGGACTACGGCAGCAACGCCGCGATCGTAACATCACGACGATTCGAGGAATAAAGCGCACCTCCGGCGTCTATTTACGGTCGTGTCCGTAATACCCCAGAAACGGCCTGGACATATCGTAGACTACACCGTGCGAACACCAAATTACCGCGGCCGGTAGTGGTTGCGACATGTACGAGACACCTACTAACACATCTCGTCTGAAACTATACGCCGGCGTCGGTAATGGTTACGACATGCACGCAATGCATACCTGCTAACACAACTCATCTGAAAATAAACGGCGTGTCGGGTAGTGGTTGCGACATGTACACACACCCGCTAACACAACTCATCTGAAAATAAGCGGCGTGTCGGTAGTGGTTGCGACATGTACACACACCTGCTAACACAACTCGTCTGAGAAAATAAACACGCGACTTTAATTTAGGTGGCGTTCACGGACTCTTGTGTGTTCCAAGCGTCGGTATCTGCGACGCAGCGTGCGTACGGTGTGTCAAGCAACACGCAGGCGGTTCGACCACGCGAGTCGCGTGAATCCACGCGCATCACGTAATACTCGTAAACGGCAACGGCGTCGCCGCCAAAGGTGTCTCGTAAGAAAAAACGTGCGAATTAGGGTTTGCATCCACGGTTGATCGGGCCTCGAAAATGCGCTGTGATCAAACGCGTGTCGAGATACGTTGAATTTTGCGGTTACCCGGTTTAAAAGCGTCTGCCGTAGCCAGCGCTGCCTGCCCCCAGCGATCAAAAACGCCAAGGAACAAAAAAACAGGACGCGCTACAAGAACACGTGGTTAAATGACCTTCTATTATAGACGTTTTTAAGTCTTATGGGACCAGCCGGCGCCTATTATCGGCGCCGCCGAGACCCGCAGCGTCAAGAGTGTGTCACAACACGACTCGTTATTAGCGGCGTCTGCTCTCGCCTTGGCGATTATGTGCCTTTTTTACATAGTGATATATTTTTCCCTTTTATTTCAATGACAGTCTATAAAGTCACAAAAAAAGACGTCATACAATACCACCATCCCCTGCCTACCACAGGAATCACATTTTTGCGACTAAAAAGAAAGCATCAGCGTCATATATAGGGTACTTTTATGTGATACAAAATATCCTCTCATCATAAATAGTTGTGGCGTTTGTGATATTGTGACGAGAGCGGTTTTTTCGTCATATATGGTAGATTATATGACGCTTTTTGGCCCGTCATTAGGAATTTTGTCATATAAGATCAGATTTTTTGTGGTGGGCGGATTGGGTGGTGGATGGATCAAAAGATGAATCCGAAACCAGATGTAACCAGACTGTAGTATAGATAGGTGCCTATGACGAATTCGATTGCAAGATAAACGGAAATGGTCTCGGATCTTGGCCGATCGCCGGAGTCCACCGCCGCCGCAGCCTACACGGCTCGGTTCAAAATAGAATGACGCAGTCCCCTTCTCCTCTCCTCTCTTCCACTACTAGCAGGTGCGATACGCAACCTACCAATCGGGCTGTGCAGGACCGCTCACTTCAGCCATTCAGGCCCAGAGTACTTCGGGTTCTTCATCTTGGGCCTCTCAGTCCTCTTGGGCTCGGCCTCCATCTTCTCTTCAGTTTAATCGCCGCCGTCTTCAGTAATGGCTCCCGTCACCGGTACGCCGTCGGTGACACGATATAAGTGAGTTACTAGCTCTAAGCCAAATTCTCCAACGGTGCCAGCTCTTAGCAATGGCACTTGCATGATAAGGCTTCTATGACACTCTCATATGATTTTAGAATGTGTGCACGAGCCTAACTCTTATAAGCTAGTCATCGCGGGTGCCCTTAGGAAACAGGAGGGGCTCAGGAGCCCTTACTAGAAACTTTATTAAACTCAGGCAATCCATAGGGTTACAGAAACTATACAAAGCGGAAATAAAAATAAAAAACGCAGGCAATCCAAAGGTTTAGAGAAAGTATACAAAGCGGAAATAAAAAATCCCATGAGGAGGAGAGGGATGAAAGGGGGGAGGAGTTCACAAATCCAAGCCGGCAAGCCCACACCATGTTGGTATGTGTTTATATTGGGAAATGTACTGTAACCACCTTCCACGTCATCCGGTGAGCACTATTATGCGACGGTCGGCGCTCTAAAACAGCTGGGTCGCCAGCGAAACCTCCTGGATCTGGATCTCCGTGGTTTCCCGTTGAAGCACCCAAAATTTGGCCGGCGAGACCTGGATCTCCGTGGTTCGTGGGGACCGGCGTGTGTAATGGAGATCGTTGGCTGCAAGTCGGTGTGGATTGTTTCCTGCTGACTTGCAGAATTTTTCTCCGAGTCCGCGCCCTTTTTTGAGTGTCATCGTCAATAGAAACGATTGTGAGTAATCAAATGTTATTAATCATAGTATAACATATACTACTACTAGTAGTAACGAACAGTATTACTATACTTGCAGCAATACTATGCAAATTAAAGGAAACAAAATACCTGTTTTGGCCGAGCGTCCCTGTTGTTCAACACGAGGTGAACGACATTACGCGCATCTATTGCGCCACTGATTCCCATTGACTTGAGCTCCTCGGAATCATCCCGCCACTTGTTTTCCAGCAGAGCGCGAGATATGTAACCCCAGTTCTTGATGTAATTCATCAACTCCCGGGAGAATGTCGTCCCACTGTTCCAGCCATCGACAAAGTGTTTATGGAAAGGATTGAACTTTGCGGACTCGCAGACCATGATCGTCAGGCCTGCCAGTGCCAGCCTGGTGTTAATATCACAATCCTCCACATCTGGGTAGTGCGACAGCGTGCGCACGGCCTTCATCAAAAACTCCTTGCCCAGCCTCGCCGAGTCCAGCTCCTCGACGACTTGATCCCAGTCACTGAGATGCAGAACATCTTTGTAGGAGACGCCCCAGTCTAGAAGGACTGAGTTGTATTCTGATGGGAGTGCCCTGTCGCCCCGCCTGTTGCCAAGGTCGTACCAAACTCCGCTCTGGTTCTCAATCCAATTCCATAACATTTATCATCACGGACGGCTAGGGTCGTCGACCATGTTTCCTCGCCCGCCACCGCTACCAGCTTGATGTGGATCCACCGCCGTGGCTGTGTACCACTTGGCATGGCGAGCACAGCTGGGTGCTTAGCGGTGTCGGGGAGTGCTTTTGCCTTTGCCCTCTGGAGCCTCCAACACCAAGGAATCCTCGCGGTCTGGATGGTGGGCGAGCACGCGACGCAGCTGCTCAATGGATTCAGCGAACATAACTTCATCCCCAATGATGCTCTCTACGTCAGGTTCCTTGTCGATCCTCTGCAGTACAATGAGCAACCATTAGACGACATGATTTGTTAAAAAATGGGAAACGAATATATGATCTGATTATGGTGCAGAGACTGTGCTCTCCAGTCTCTTCAAAGTTTACCTTTTTCCGTTGGCCATCCCAGGTGACGTTCACTTCAATTTCAATGTCACTGGTGACTTGATTTTCTGAAACATTATCATCGACTTCTTTCCTTTTCTGAATGGGACTTTCATCGATCTCAGAAGCAGCTGGTTTCGAACTTCCAAAGTCGAAGATGAGACTACCAAGTTTCTTATTGACCTCTAGTTTGCTGGAACGACTTTCATCTCGGTTACTGAAACTTCGAGTAATCTGCAGATTATCCATGTTAATCTGGAGTCGCATACCATGCGGCACCTGAACCTTGGGTCGTGCCAGCGGAAGGACCATGGACGACTCCAAGGTGATGGGCTCCAAACTTCTGAAGAGCACTATGGGGTATTGTTGGAATTGGAAGCCACCGATGTGCGCCGTTATTATACCTTGAGCAGTATATACATGGTCGTTGATGCTTTGGGTCTTCTCATGAGGTAAATAATCTTTAGGGTTCTCAGGCAGCTTGACCTCTACCTTGGCCTCTACAGCGTTGGACATCACCATGTAGGTGACATCTATCTGGCGCCAAGAGTCCAAACTGATGATGCGCTTCACAAGTTCAGTGGCGCCTCCGCCTGCCTGTTTGCGACAATCCCATTTAAAGTCCCAGGTGCTATCACCAGCGCTTGTGGAAGCTGGCATAACAACATCCATTCCGAACCACTCGTGCCCCGTGATGCACTTGCCGGGTACAGTTAGCTCCAACCGGGCATTTCCTGCATGCATGGATATGGATAACGATGATTGTTTGGATGTCAAAGCTCAACCATATGGATATGAGACATTAAGTATTATTAAGTAATATACTAGTCCATCAATTCGTGCTCTCGCACGTTAGAATTTTAATATATATATATATATATATATATATATATATATATATATATATATATATATATATATATATATATATATATATATATATATAATATTTTCAAAACAAAGTTATATGATTTTTCTCTTTGACATAATAGGTACTTCGTAGTTCGTACTCTATATAAATTATTATTATTTAAAACTTATTAATAATTACTTTTTAGCAAGGGATTGGATTATTATGTTTTCATCTGTATTCATACTGTTTATTTTATGTAGCACATCTGTATATTTTCCATATGTAGTTAGTTTGAAACCTTGCGATTAACTGCGGTATCCTTTGTTGCATCACGTTTCTTATGAAGTGCAACACCTCAGACTAAACGACCTGTTTTGATGCCGGCGTTCCCCTGCCCCCTGAAGAACTACTCACATCTGTTGAATTATGAAGTCTACACGTTAGCGAATCACACCTACCACCAGCCCACTTTACGCTTCGCTCCGCGAAAAAGGACTAACCCGGGGATAGTAGGATGTTGGTCTAATCCACTTGTGGCATCCCCTTTCTTTAACTTCATGATTCATAGTTTAGCTTTCGATTTTTAACCAAGTTGTGCAATTGTTTCCACATGTTAAATAGAAACTCTAGTCTTTTAATCTTTTATTCATTTTTTTATTTAGAAGTTTAGGTCATGTTAGTATGGGTTCTCATGTTTATTAATTAACATCAAACTCGGAATGCACTATGTCACTCAACTGGTTGAATTTATTATTTCACAGTATTATATATATTCTTTTTGTTTCATATATCATAGAGTGATTAAAAATTTTTCTACCCACATTGATATGACATGATGCTTCACTGAAAATGTATAAATTTATTAAAGTAAAAACTTATGAAATTAATTATGATGGATTATTATCATAATTTAAAGTGCATTGTCTTTAATGTTATGTCGTTATTTCTATGTGGTTTGTTGATCAAACATTTTACTCATGTTTCATAACCTATTAATACAACTATTTGTCCCAATGTATATATGTTTACATGGTACACATATTGAGGCATAATATTTTGATTATTTAAATATATAGTTGTAGATGTTTTAAATTTAGAAATAGATATGTCTCGTACTTTATGGATACTTTTTTTGTAATACCATATATTACTATCTACATGTAAAATAGAGAGATTTTTTTTTTTTTTTTTGTATAGTAGCCGAGGTAAATACAAATGCAAAGGTGATACTTTATATTAGTTCTCACCGTGACATACAAGGTTAGGTCAAATGCAAATTTGGGAGGTTACTTTTTATTATCTTTCAAATTTACAAAATTAGATAATCTATATAAAACTATTGTGGTGTATTTTAAATTATCTTTCACAATGGCAGACGTGAGTAATTTAGATACAAGTTATAGGAGATTTGAAATTATCTTTAATAATAGAAAAGGTGGGTCATTTAAATACAATCTGATAGGTTTATTTTGAGTTATTTTCATAACGGTAAAATGTGTAATTTATATGCAAATATAGGGGTTATATTAAATTGTTTTGATAATGACAGATGTGGGCAATCTATCTATTTATAAATCTAGGGGTTATTTTGAATTATTTTTCATAAAGGTACATGTGGTTAATTTTTCTATAAATTACAATAGATCCACTGGGCTATTATTAATGATGATCAATAGATTCTACAAAATAAAAGGCATGATATTTCTAATTATTAGGAAATTTTCTTAAATTTATCTATTTTCCTAGCGTGTCCCGTCAAGAGTTAACGTATTGTCTTGGTTGGGGTCTCTAATTAAGAATAATAAGAACATAAAAGTACTTCTCATTTTTTAATAATGATATAGGTAAATAGTTTAGGTTTAAGGACACTTTACATTTTATAATAATTTAGTGTGTGTACACATATATGTGTTATTACTTGGTAATTCAGAAGAATATTAGGGGTCTATGTACTTTGAGTTCCCTTTACATAATGGCAACGGTGAATGGTTTTGAGCATGATTGGTATTTTGGCATATTACTTTTGTAATAATACAGGTTGGTAGTTTTTTTTTTTTTTGAAAATAGAATAGATCTAATGACTACCAATGTGACTCAATATGAATAATATGTCTTACCACATAGATGGCGGTGTAAATAATTCAGAAAAATATTCATGTGTATTATTTTATGGGACAACGTTAATGCACTGGGTAATATATTTATTAAGTGATGTGTATTGCACTACTGCCGACGATGATAATTACTAATACATTAATGACTAAGTGGCCTAACATAATATTTTATTAATTAATAAACTAAACTTTGGCGGCTGATAATATTTTTATATTAACAAACTGAACATAGTTACTGTCCATAGAATTTCTCAGAAGTTGTTACGGTATTTTTTCTACACAACAATTATAGAATTACTAAAGGCTATTTTAATGTGCATGATGCATATGTGGGTATTTATTTTAGGAAGATCTAATGATTATGGATTAGATAGTCTTTTGATGGATGGCTTGATATTTCTGATTAATGTGGTAATTTCTATTATTTAACTTTTTTTCTTAGCGCGTCTGGTGAGGGGATCAACGTCGAGCCTTCGTTGGAGCCTCTAGTTAGTTATACTAAGATAAGATAAGATAAGATATTAGATTATTGATAGAAAATTTCGGACAAAACACTGACCGGATGAATTACTAAATTTTCAGCAAAGTTGGTTTTCCAGTTCTAAATTAGGTAATCTTCGCTATAATAAGAACATTCATAAATCAGTTCTAATTCTAAGAAAAGTAATGCATCTTCGCTATAGCAGGTAAACAGTGGCTGCAAAAATTGTATTTGTTGCAGATAACCTAGGAAAACAAATGGGGCTACCTTAGCTTGTCAATTATGTTAATTATATTGCGTGGCATAAGCTATGAGAAAAATAGAAGTCATAGATTGAATGTTATATAAATGTACCTTATTATTATTATCTTCTTGGTTCTTTTCATCTTCTGGCCTCTGAGTGTAGATCACATGGCCGAGTTGTGCCTCATTGATGAGCTTGATGCTAAGGACGCTGAAGTTGGCAGAAACAGCAAGAATCTCCACCTGGGCTCCTCGAGGAGGAGGGCTCGGTACACTCTTGCAGTTGAGCACCAGGTGAACACAATCAAATGCCTCTCGTGCAGTATCGACACCGCATTTGCTGTCCCAGTACTTGTAAGGATCGTCCCTCCACTTGAGCAGAGCTGCTGACATGTTCCTCCAGTTCCAGATGAAATCGACCAGCTCCAGGGTGAGTCCCTTCCCACAGTTCCAGTCATCACCTGCAAAGTAGTTGAGAACAGAACTCATCCTTGTAGCCTCACAGATCATCACGATCAGGCCCGCCAACCCCTGCCTCACGGGCATATCGTCATGATTCTCCACATCTGGGTAGCACGAGAGCCAGCGCACGGCCCTCTCCGCGAAGGCCTTGCCGAGCCTTGTGGACGTCAGTGTCTTCTCCACTTGGTCCATGTCTATGAGCCCCATTATGCTTCTGTAGGTGACGCCCCAGCCTTCCAGCTTCTTGGCCTTGTATTGTTCAGGGAGCATTTCCTCTTCGGTATCGTTCGGGCCACAGAGCTCGAACCATGTTGCTTTCTGGTTCCTGAACCCCTTGATCTGCAGGTGCAGGTTGTCATCCCGGATGACTAGTGTTGTTGTTGTTGGCATTTGGTTGCCATTTGCCTTTAACTGGATGTGAATCCACCGGTCTGGTTGTTTCCCATGTCGCTGTTCGGCGAGCACTGGATTGGTGGGTTTGCCGTTGATCTCAAGGATATGGTCTGCGGAACCATTCTTCCGTTTGGCGAGCTCTTGACGCAGGCTATCGATGAACTTCACGTAACCTTCTTTATCCCCGATGGTGTATGGTATGACTATAGCCTGCATCGACATTACAATCAAACGTATAGGTTTTAGTTCTTTTTTTGAGAATTACACAGTACAACGCAGACATTAGTTCTTATTGTAGGTGCACATTAGGAAACGGGACAATCTTACTATTACTAATTAGAAGCTCCGTCGTAATTTTCAAAAAATGCATTAGACAAAAAAAGAATCTTACTATAAATTCCCATAAGAAACATAATTATCTATCCTTTAATTTGGTACATTCAAATTGTCATCGTCAATAACATTGGATCTATCATGTTTTATAAAAAAAATACTCACCTCTGCGACTATGAATAATACACAAAGTAATATCCTCATTTTACATCTAATTTATCCATCTCTATCATTATGAAATAAAAAGTATTTTAAACTAAGTCCATAGCTTTGTATCTAAACTACCCACATCTGTTATTTACTAATGGTTATGTAAAGTGACCCCTTATGTTTGCACAGATTGCCATATATGCCGTGATGAAATAAATATAAAGTAACACATTACGATTTAGGGATATATGTAATTATCGACCTCAGCTGGCATGAATAATAAACAAAAATATATCTTAAATCTAAATACAAATACTAATATAAATATAAAATATATATCATGACAAATAATTCAAAATCCATAGGTACATACATATTTATAAATTGCACGCTTCTACAAATGTTAAGTTCAAATAAGCTAGCATAATGCTATGTTACACCATGTAGATCAAATAAATAATTATACATTAGGATAATATTTTTTTGTATTTCATCAAAAAGTGTGGAAACTATTCCACTTGATAAAAACCGACACTGATAATTCACTTTTAAGTTATATCTATCTATCTACAATCTATCTATAACTCTTATAAAGATAAACCCCACTAGATGAATTCTCTTGTCATGCAAGGTATCCACATCATTTTCATCTAAGTGAGTTCTATCTATTCATGCAAGGTGTCCACATCATTTTCCACTAAATCCACATCATTCTCCACTAAGTCCATGTCATCCATTATTAATTACAAAAAATACTCATATCATCTCTAAATACTAAAAATCTGTAATCTAAGCTGTGTATTATAATAGATTTATTTTTAAGAAAATCCCGCGGCAACGCGCGGGTATTCTCCTAGTATTAATAATACTCCATCATAACAAAAATTTGGTAAGTTATTATCATAACTAAGTTTATATATTCTTACCAAACCAAATATCATACAATATTGGTTATTTAATTTAAGCATTCATGTTTATATAAAAACAAGTCTACATATATACTTCTATGATTATTTATGCCATTGTAAGAAAAAAAGAGTAACGTAGAACCTATGAACTTTTTTTTAAAAAAAAAATAAATTTTGAAACAAAAGATACAAGATGATCTTGAGTTTTAACTGAATATGTGCACAGAATTATAATAACTAGATTAAAAGTTGATAATTTAAATTTAGATTCATAATGTCACAGAAGGGATGCAACAAGATGTTATATGCTCCCTTTGTTCCAAAAACAAACACACATCTCACTTCATGAAGAATCAAAGTTTATAAAATTAGATCAAATATATAAAAAATATATTAATTATTATGGTGTATAGTAAGTATCATTAGACTGAGCATGTAATATTTTTTTTTTATAATAAACTTATTTGAAGATATAAATACATTAATATTATTTTCTATTTCTATATTCTTATTGAAACTTGAAAAAGGTTTAACTTCTCAAGTAGCGAGATGTGCATTTGTTGTTGGAAGGATAGAGTAATTTTTCCTAGAATCTCTAACTATAGGTCTGTAATGGAGTTTACGTGTTAAGGGCCTTTGAAATTCGTTTGGAGTAATAATCATTATAAGATTTAAATACTAATGTCCACTTGAGATTAGCACATCCTGTATCTCTCTTCAAGTAATGAGGTGCAGGTTTTAAGTGATTGTTTATGCCATAACAACACTTAAGAGTGCAGTCTATAACGTGAAGTCCCTTTTTTTAAAAAAAATATTAAAGGAGTGTTAATAAAACTTTTAGTAAATTCTCAAAAAAAAAAAAACTTTTAGTAAGCACAAAAAAAAAATCAAGTTAACTTGAGGATATATATATAATAATATATAGCAATCAATAAGAATAATATTTAAAAATCCAAATTTAGATTCACGTCATAAGGTACGGGCTGCAACAAGAGCCACCATATGGGTTCAACTGCTGTATAATGAAGATGCACAGAGGTGCCATGCAAATGAAAAAAAAAAGTATGTACTGCTACAGAGTATCTATATAATATGCCTAATCAATAAAATGAACAAAGAGGAAAAAAGATATAACTTAGTAAAAAGTAATTTTTAGTTAGAGATATTGTAGAAAAAACGGATGCTTATGTATCCTATAAGGTACTTGTAACACCGGTTTTAAGAACAAAAATCAGATGAAGCTATATGTGAGCCCCGGAAGTCAAATCTCACATATAGTTTACAAATAAATGAAGTATCAATTCACAATGCTTAAAATATAACGAACATAATATAAAAGCAAATAACCTCAGCTAGCGCAGAAATGGAAAGACTCTTCAATCTTCTGGTGTAGACTCCACAGGGACCGACCGACCGGTTGATCACAAGCCTAAACTTCTTCCTGAGGTGTGGGGAATAGCAAGAGTGAGTTCATGTCGAACTCCGCAAATATAGCTAGGCAATATCTACCCAAAAACCCATGATCATTATAACATAAATAATGAATAGCATGAAAACGATAAAACATGAACCATATAATAAGCATGTAGCAACAGTTATATCATAAACAACATCATCAACAGAAAGTAAATCCTTCCCTCGGTTTTCGGGCCATTCATAACCGCGAACACGGTGATATATCAGTTTTTAACTCTGCGCAGAGGTGTACACTTTCACTACGGGTCATGAATTTCCACTGCATGGGCTCTAGAACCTCCACAACACTGAAAACCCACATAAAACCTTTCAAGGGTTTACCTAACAATATTAGTGGCCAACAGAGCTACAACCCCGTTTCTCCCAATTCTGGCAAACCACCAACAAAGTTAACCAAAGCCCTTGAACGACTAAAGCCAGAGCCATGTAGCCCCCATAGCTGTACGGTAAATCCCGGATTTTGCCAAAGGATAAGTCCTTATGGAGAGCTAAGAGCATCATAAACAAAACATAGCTCTTTCGCCCTATGAAACCATGTTATCAACAATCCATATTTAAAGTTCAGTGCATAAACATTAAGCAAGTCATAAGATCATGGTTTAAAGATAGCATATCCCAAAACTATACTTGCCTTAATTATAGATCCTTTCTTCAAGTCCAAGGCTTTCCCAAAAACACCTTCTTCATCAACTTCTTATGGATCACGGTCTTCTTCGAGATCAACAACGTAAAGCTCACTGCTCTACTCGATTCCAATCAGCAACACACAAACACATGGATCCAATCATGCATGAAAACAAGACTACCATTAGAACAATACACCAACAGTAGAAAACAGTTTGAAAAGCACATAAAACTATTCTACACGTCTCTACGATCACACAGACGTAAAGATCACCGAAATCGGAGCTAAAACGGCGTAGATATGAATTTTACAAGATTAGCTTTAATAAAATAATAAGCTTAATATAAACTCGAAAATTAAAGGATTAATAACCTGACTAAAAGTAAGATTAACATGTAGATCAACATGCACGTACTGTACTATATTTGCTCCAAGGTTTGCACGCAGGTGATATGGAAAGCTCGGAATACTGGTATTGTCGATCTGTAGATGAACAACTCAGGATCATGGTATAGGTATAAGTATTACCATGGTATTTCTAGATTTATTTTTGTATGGGAAAACGGCCACAAAACAGAGATGATGTCATCCTGATCTAATCATGATGTCAGCAAGCTAAAAAGAAGCTGGCAAGGCAAGGCAAGGCACGGTGGAAGCCACAAACGACTATGGAGCTAGCTTCGCTGGAATTGGATGAAAGGAACGTTCATGTCTTGGTTTATCTGCCACGGTTATCTCACTGGGCAGAGGATGGAGATCTCACCTGAGAAGGGGTCGCAGACCGGCCACGGAGTACGCAGGGTTCCGACGAGAGACGGCAGTAGACGTCGCCCAAGCCCTGCTGGATTCATAGCATAGCACGCCGAGTCAACCTCCGGCCACAAGACACAGCAAGGATG
This sequence comes from Hyparrhenia diplandra, assembly GCA_015847255.1. Taxonomy (NCBI): domain Eukaryota; kingdom Viridiplantae; phylum Streptophyta; class Magnoliopsida; order Poales; family Poaceae; genus Hyparrhenia; species Hyparrhenia diplandra. The sequence goes on along the minus strand of JADLZK010002241.1, from coordinate 126,652 downwards.
GATGGTTCTTGACGTGAGGCAGCAGCACCGGCAACTTCAAGGTCCGAGCAACGATCTTGGCGAAACTTGACGATGGCAGCGACGGCGGCAGCAGGTCCGAGCTTGGCCAGATCACGATTGTGACGGCACGAAGATAGGGCGCTGTGCAGGTCGTGGGTATTGATCTACTCGGTTTAGGTTTAGTTTTCAAGGGTTTGCTACGATGGAACCGCCTTGGTATTTATACGGATTTTGTGAAGTCCTTGCCGTGCACGACTTAGAGATAAAATAGAGAGAGCGATATTCAAGGATTAGAAACAACTCTGCCATATATATGACCAAGTTCAAGCTGGGCCGGGTGAAGGACGAGCTGGGCCTGTGGGATTGACGTGAGGGAAAAGAAAATCAACTTTTCTTTTATTTGGACTCAAAATCAAATAGAATTTCACAAAAAGATTTGAAAACCTTTCTAAACTCAAACAAATCCAATCACCTCAAAAAATAATATGCAGTGGCATGAATGCATCAAACATGTTACTAAACCTTATATTAAATTTTAATTTAATGAAAATTGTTCTTTTTCCTATATTTCATGTGCACACAATACAAAAATAAATCATTTTATTCTATTTTCAAAAGAGGCAAAATTTGGGGTGTTACAGTACTAGATCATGCGAGACACGGATTGATGGACCGGTGTACACTATAGTTCTTGAACCATTCTCCTAACGGATCCAACTTTTAAAATTTGAGGACCAACTGCCTCTTTGAAACCGTGATGTGTACTCCCAACATAAGTAAATATATATAGCAAATGCAAAGTATTAGAAACATTTGTGGGCAAATAAATTCTTAATCACACTATTTAGTGAAATGTATATTAGTACCATATATACTATGAGTTACTCGACGACTTAAAGTTTGTTAGTATATACTAGTACATATTTATGACAGGAATAAAAAAGGGAAACAAGCAAGTGCAATAACCTGACTCTGCGGCGCGTTGAACACGAGAGCAACGACCTCCAGTGCATCTTCTGGGTCGTCCTTGATTTCTTGTATCGAGTCTACCCTCGAATTTTTATTCCATCTGGATTTGGAGAAACCGTCACCTTTCCACTCCATCAGAGCTTGTGATATGTGTCCCCAGTTGCTGATGTAATCCATCAGTCGTTGGGTGAATTCCAGCCCACTGTTCTTGTCCCAGCCATCTACAACGGCGTCATGGAGACGTTTCATCCTTGCGGACTCGCAGACCATGACGGTCAGGCCGGCAAGTGCTAGCCTTGGGTTATCACTATCCTCCATATCTGGATAGCGCGACAGCGTGCGCACGGCAGCCGTCGCAAACTTCTTGCCCAGCATCGCCGAGTTCAGGTCGTTCACCACTTCCAGCTGGTTTTGGGCTTTCAGGAGGCTTCTGTAGCTCATGCCCCACCCTAGGCGTATGGAGTTGTACTCTGGCTCCGTGCGGATTGCCAAGATCGAACCAAATCCCGCTCTGGTTCATGAACCCCGTGACGTACAAGTCGTCAACCCGGACGGCTAGTGTTGTCGAAGATTTTCCCTCGTCATCGTCCACCTGCAGCTCGACGCCAATTGGCTGTTCATTAACGCATGGCCTAGCGAGCACTGGGAAACGACGATTACTGTTGGAGGAGCGCAGTGTGCCTCTGTCGTAGCCCTCTAAGAAATCATTGGGGCGTGCCTGGTTGCGGTTGGCAAGCATAGTACGTAGGTCCTCAATGAATCTAGAAAACTCTTTGACGTCATCCCCAATGATGCAAACTTCGTCAGGTTTCATAATTTCCATTTCGATCTGCAGTATAATTATTAATTATCAGCCATTAGAGAGATGATATGTTTTTTCTCGAAAAAGAAGGAAATCTTACTATTAGTAATTAGAGGGCGTTCTGGCCTAGCAGAGACATCGCACTAATTCTCGCTAGACATACCAGGGAAAAGATAAACCCTATAAATTCATAAGAGGTGTCATGTGCCAAGAAATAGGGTCCGAATGACAGCCCCACGAGGCCCAAGGGGGGGCAGGCAGCGTGCCACCAGGCCGGGCGGCGCGCCGCCGCCACCCCCTCCCTTCCGCGGATTCTTGGTAAATGATGCGGAAATAAAGTAAGAGTTTGGTTAGGATTATCTTAAGACTTTTGTTGTGCAAGGAGATATTCCATTCTATAAGGAGACCCATATTAGGAAAATAAATAGGGTTGCTTGTAAAAGGAATTCCAACTCTATAAGGAAACCTTTAGAGGTTGGTTGGTTTACAAGTCCTACTAGTCGGGCTATAAAAGTAAGGGTCTATAATCTCTCGGGTCAACAAGCAATAAAGAAAATCTATTTCCCTCCCTTGCCCCCCCCCCGCCGCCTCTCCCCTCCCTGACCCCGCCGCCGCCGCCACAAGTGCCGCCCGCGCCGCCATCGCCGGGCATGCCGCGCGCCGGCCACGTGTCACCCGGGTAGCAATCCGGTTTGTGACGGCCGATATCCGTGAGGCCACTACGATCCACCCACTACCATGGGCCGAAACGAAGAAGATGCTGATCGATCCGGGAAGCTATTCTCCACCTTCACCACCCGCCTCGACACACTTCGCCGACCAAGTTGTTGTCCTCTCGGCACCGATCCGACAAATGCAAGAAGGATCAAGCTACTCAAAGGGGTTGAGACGTCGCTAAAGATAGTCATGGAGGACTCGGGCGTGCCTTTGTCAAGGCGAGAACTGAAGCGAGGCAAGATGTCGGGCGGACCTAGTTCTCGTAGCTGATCTTGAGAAGATGATGGCCAACTTCCTCGAAATGAAGCCGCCGCCCCGGGGGGGCGCCAAAGCAATGGAGGCGCATGCGCCGCCTCCTCCCTCTCCGTTGAGCACTTCCCGGGCCTTGCACCTCGCCGCACAAGCTGTCCTTCCCAACATATGATGGCTGGGGCGATCCCCTACCATGCCTCAACCGATGCGATCAATTCTTCAGGGGACAAGGTACGCCAGCCACAGAGCAAGTCTGGTACGCTTCATATCATCTCACAAGAAGAGCACAGCAGTGGTACATGAGGCCATCATAGGAGAAGGTGTTGATAGATTGGACGAGCTTCCGCCCGATGCGTCAACGAACACTTCGGCCCAGCTACCCCGCGCAATCCGCTGGTTGAATTGGCATCGCTGCGGAAGACAGGCACCGTGGATGAGTACACGGAGCAGTTCCTAGTGCACGTCGCGCGCGCAGGACACCTTGACGACAAGCAACAGGTCAATATCTACACAGCAGGATTGGGGGAACCGCTGAAGACAAACGTCGAGCTGCAAGATCCAAAGGACATGGTGACGGCCATGTCGCGGCGCTAGAGCCTACTTAGCGCCCTCCCCGACCATCCTCGACAACTCCGGCAAGGCGGCGCGCGGCGGGGCAAGGCACCTGCGCCCCTACCCCTTGCCCGTGGCGCCTACATCACCAGCACCAGCATCAACGGCGACATCGACTCGTCCGTTCAAATGGCTAAAACCGGGAGATGACGGAGCGACGCAAGGCGGGCCTATGCTTCAACTGTGTCGAGCCGTTCACACGCGGTCACAAGTGTAAGCATCCGTTCGACATCACGATCTTCAACGACAACGGCGACAACCAAGAGGACGCCGGGCGCCCGACAACGTCGCCCGGATGGCACCGACCTTAGGGTCCTCTTCGGGGACCCCAACTCCCGATGCGTGGTGCACACTCTCTCTACCTTGTCGGCATCATCGGGCAGTGTCGCGCCGTCGCGACGACGGGAGCCACGCACAACTACATCGAGCCTCGCGGGTGTCCAAAGCGCGGATTATAGACTCGGCTAGTGCGTGTCTGATCAACGCCGGCACCGTGCGACCGACTGCAGAGCGGCTACCTTCGACGTTTAAAACTCGCATCGACGCGGACATCGCCGACATCGGCGCCTATGTCATGCCGCGTGGGCAATGGCGTTGGCGTCATCCTTGGCATGCCACCGGGCGGCAAGCCTAGGAAGGGTGACATGGGACTACCCCTCCAACGAGCTACAGTACTACCGTGACGACAACGTGACGACGTTCACACCGACACCTCCCCCGTGTGCCGACACTGGAGCGCCCGACCCGGACTCCTCGGTGTGGCATCTTTGCGGGCACTCGGGCTTCGCCTCTAGGCGGGCAAATGTCCACGGCATGCCGGTGCTTTGGACCTCAATGACACGTCGATAGGCGTCTTCGTCCAGCTCCGACAAGCGACATTGGAGGACCAGCACCTGCGGCGGATCACCCTCGACGTCACCACGGGCGTCACTGCACCGGCTTGGACGGTGGAGCACGGTCTCCTTCTCTTTGACGGCCGCTTCTACCTCCCTAGCTTCTTCGCCCCACTTTGCGGACTTCTTTGGAGGCCTTTGCTTCGAGGCGGGACTCGCGGGACAAACTACATCAACACAGGCGCCTACACAACACCACCGATGATGACAGCACCAACCACCATCCTGCTGGGCAGCATATGGCCACGGCGCCACCACGTGGGACCTGCTCGCGTCGTCTTTTTTGACGGCATGGACCGACTCTTCCTCACCATTGACAACGTCCACATCAGCTACGATGCGGAGAGGGGAACACATCAGCTCTCCCCGTCCATGTTCGACGTCGGCACCTTCATGTATGGTGCGATGTTGAACCTAGCTGCAACACCCCTTTCACCGCGACATCACTATTTGGCGCCTCTTGCCCCTCTTCGTCACCCCTCCGCCCAACGACCGCTTCGTGTTCCTAGAGAGCCCGCCTCGCGAAATGGTGCATCAACACCTTGAGGCGGGGGTTCCAAGGGAGCTAGTGCTTGAGGCACATCGACAGATGGCAACACAGCAGTGACGCGCCATCCACCAGTACATTTACCATGGCTACATCGGCAACCTCCACTATCTCTTGGAGTTCGCACCACTACGAACCCGGGAGAACATGATCTGAGGAACCCCGTACACCTCGGAAGGGTGTTAGGTGTAGAGCTTATCGTGCCGTGTCTTTGCGGGAACTTTCTCAGTGTCACCAAATGGACATTCATCCAGCGCGGGGACGCCCCGGTCGGAGAAGGGGAGATGTCATGTGCCAAGAAATACTCCCTCCGGGTTGGTATTAGAAGTCGTTTTGGAAAAGGTTTGGGTCAAACATCGGTAATATAAATCATCAATACCTTTAAGTTGTTGAGTTTGTAAATGTAAAAATTATATGAGTAGATTTGTCTTAAAAAATACTTTGATAAAAGTATACATATATCACATCTCCATAAATATTTTTATAATAATAAGAGGTCAAAGTTGTGTTTTGGAGACCGTGTCGCTGTCCAAAATGACTTCTAATACCATCCCCGAGGGAGTAGGGCCCGGGATGACAGGCCCACGAGTCCCAAAAGGGGTAGGCGGTAGCGACACTAGGCGAACGCACGCATTTGCCGCTGCCGCCCCCTTCCTTCCGTGGATTCTTCAGTAATTAATGTGGAAATAAAGTAAGAGTTTGGTTAGGATTATCTTAGGACTTTTGGTGCAAAGGATATTTCAATCTATAAGGAAGACCCTTATTAGGAAAATAAATAGGGTTGCTTGTAAAAGGAATTCCAACTCTATAAGGAAACTTTTAGAGGTTGCTTGGTTTACAAGTCCCACTAGTCGGGCTATAAAAAAGTAAGGGGTCTGTAATCTCTCGGGTCAACAAACAATAAAGAAAATCTATTTCCCTTCCTTGTTGCCCCCTACGCCCCCCCCCCCCTATACGCCGCCGCCGAGGCCTTAGCGCCGCCTGTCGGGCGCGCCAAATAATCCACGTGTCGGCTTCGGTAGCGATCCGGTTTGTGACAAGAGATATCTAAAATTTAATTTAGCAAACTCTAATCATCATAGAGGCCCAGCCACCAGATATATTGTAATTTATAAAAACCTATTACCATCCTTTGTCATTATAAAAACATATAATGCCCTCTAATTTTGCATTTAAATTAAGCAACATTTGTCATTACAAAAGCTAATTCGAACCCCACCCCCATTTTTATAAACTACAACATCCTTCCTTACAAAAAAGTTATAATAAGCCCCTAAATTTGCATATAAGTTACCCACTTTGCCATTCTGAAAAAACAATTCAAAATAACTCCCTTACATTGCATAAATTACCAACCTTAGTTTTTACCAAACATACTTTGTATATCTATATACTACCCACATTTCTCATTATTATGAAAGATAATTTAAAATACACCATAATGATTTTATGGGTTACCCACCTTGGTAATTATGAAAGATAATGTAAAATAACCTCATAAAATTGCATTCAACCTACCCATGCATGTTGTTGAGAAAGATACTATGACTACTTTTATATTAGTATCTATGCACCCATTATGACTAAAAACAAAAATATCTCTCAAAATCAACATGTAAATACTAATATACTCCCTCCGTCCCATTTATCTCCTTCGGCCCTGTTTGGATCTCAAGGCTAGAGCTAGTTTGGGCTAGTTTTGGCTCAACTAGCCCCAAAGGATCCCAAAAAAGGGGTTAGATTGAGTTAAATGCAACTAGCCCCTCCCAAAATAACTAGCCCATCCATGAGGTGCATATTGGGGCTGGTTTTTACTGGGACCACATAAAAGTTTACTTTTTCTCTCTTTTTTGAGCCACTAAATAATTGAAAAGGTGTATTTAGTATCAAACTAGCCCAAGGATCCAAACGCATCTAGAGCAAGAGCTAGTTTGAAGATAGAGCTAGAGCTAAAAAAACTAACTCTAGCTTTAGCCCAAACTAGAGTATCCAAACAAGGCCTTCGTCTAAGCAAAATTTTTTTTCCAACAATCTCCTTCGCCTAAAGTGGTCCACAGTGTGTGACTCCTGCCTAAAATTAGGATTGGTTGCATGCGTGCGTTTGTGGCTGCTCCTTGGCTGCATGCAGACATGCACATTAATTAGATCACATATTTATTGCAAAGGACGTGGTCCATAAGTGTTTCTTCGTCTGTGTGCACAATGCTTAAACGAAGGAGATTGATGGATGGAGGGAGTATAATACTAATATATGCTATCACCTCTGAATTGTAGAAACATCTACAACCATGAAATTAAGTAACCGTAATGCCATGTTTCACTATGTATATGAAGTAGCTGGATATTAAAAACCTTGGCTACTATAGAAAATATTAACCGTGGCGGTTTTACAACCGCCACCAAGCATAGGTCTCAGTTAATAATTCGATAAGGTGCATGCTTGAAATGATTGCTTATAATAAATATTTTAGAATAATGCAATATCTGGCCTATATTTTTATTCTTTTATAAAAAATTCAAAAATGAGATTTAATAAAAGATACAATCAGCACAAGAGGTGGAACTTGAGGACAAAAAACACAAGTAGTTAATAAGAAAGAATACTTCTAAAAAATCAAGATTTGTATTTATGACTTCATAAGATACGCGATGTAACAAAGGCCACCATAGTTAATGCATGCAAAGATTCCAAATTAAAATGATTGTATATTTTAAATATATAGAGATGTGAGATGCAAAATTAAAATATAAATATGAATGCAAGCATAAGTCAATGTCTTGCAAAAAAAAAAATTTAATATGTTTATGATAACCGTTATAGAGTACGAAGTATCATGTGTATGAAAAAAGATAAAACATATAATGTAATGTAGATAATTCTTTATTATATAGAGGTATTAAAATGTATATCTCTTAAAAATGTTTAGCCCATACGGATTGATAGACTAGTGTTCAATAATCTGATTCAATTTGACAGGCAGGCAGGGATGCATGCATGTATCAATTTGACAGATAATTCTGGAATAATTTTTCTACATACAGCACTAGACAATTAATAATCTCCTCAGTGTTTAATTAGGTACGCACCTGCTCCGCTTCCGGGTACCAACTGACTTTCACTTCAACTTCATCGTCATAATCATCGGTAGTTCGGTTGGTTCGAGTTGGACTCGAAAGTCCCCAGTTGAAGCTGTATTTGCAGTTGAGTCGCTTGACCTCTTGGTTGCTGCAAGTATCAATAATCTGCACGTCCTTCGCCTCCAGATGCAGCCGCTTACCATATGGCACCGCCACAAGAGACCGCGCGAGCGGAAGGATCGACGATTGTGGGATGGTGACCTTCTTCCCCTCGCGTGTACAGCGGAAGAGCGAGATCAGCGAGATCTGGCGAGTATCAGGCTGTTCGTCCGTGCCACCACCATCAATGCTCGCCGTAATTCTGCCGCCGTGAGCAGTGTACTTGCTTTTTCCGTCCTTGTTGTTTCCTGGAGCAGCCAATAAATCTCCGTCGTCCTGTTCATTTGGCAAATCTGCTTCCTTCTCAGGGTACTCTCTGAGCTTCAGCTTGATCTGCACGGTGGCCTCTAGGGCATTGGACATCACCCAGCAGGAGACCTTGACGACCCTGCTGGGGTCGTCGTGGCTGTTGAGGGCCTGCCTGGGCATGAGGACGTCAACTTTGCCGGCGTACTTCTCGTCATAGGAATCCCATTCCCATGTTATGGGAGGATCAGCACCGCCGCCGCTCCTGCTGCCAGCTTCGCCGGTTGGGAAGTCAACATGTATGGCGAAGTTGCCATACGCCGCGATGCCTGTATAGGGTCCAGTCAGCACCAACTTGATCCATCCCTGCGCGTGAAGCGTTGATGCGTTATTATTATTGCTTAAAATTGACCGATTGGATGCTTGTACTAGTGGCGTAGCTAGGATCTTACGCTAGGGTGGTCCAACTTATATTATGTTTTTAATATTATAAATGTAATGTGTTAATTTATCATAAGAAGTACACAAGCTAAATAAGCTGCCTCGTAGATATATTGTAATAGTATTAGACTTTGCTTAGTTGTGATATATATATATATATATATATTTTTTTCCTATCTGTCGTTCGCCTGAAACGTATGGTTGTGTTCAGGCGACGGTTCTGTCCGTTGGATGGACTTCAGATCGTGGTGCGCTGTGTTAGGCTGTTATCGGGTCCGAGAGTGCACCCGCTAACACCGCCACCCTACCCGAGTTCTCGACCACGCGCTCCTGTCCGTCTCTCCCTCCCACTCGTCTCTCCCTCCCACTCTCGCTCCTCTCCCGTTCCCAGATCTGCTGGCTGCTCCGCCTCCTCCGGTAGTCAGGACGCCGCCTGTCCGCCCTGCCCCCGTCGGCTGTGAGGGCGTATCCTGCCCGCCCTGGCCCCGCCGGCTGCCAGGCCCAGACATCGCCGCCCGCTGACGCCCGCCCCATGAGCTGCCGAGGAGTGCCCACGCTACATCCGGGACTGTATGCGTGGCCAGGTCCATGCTCCGAATCCACCAGGTCCAGCATGTCAAGGAAATGAGGCCAGCATCGGACCTGGAGGCACAGGCGCACATCTTCACCTTCAGGTTAATGGTCCCCTCGTTACATCTCTTGCTTCCTTATCCTCTTCGTCGAGATCTAGGGTTATTACGGTGGTTTGATGTTTTTTCTGTCATTTTGTTATAGCCGGTTCTTAAACCTTGTGCAGATCGAGTGAACGCTTATGGATGATTGCTGTTTTCACTAGTTATTTTATCCCAACTCTCTCTCTCTCTTGTGTCTCTTGATTTCGTATACAGGGATGCATGATGTGTCAGACCAACATGGTGCTTGTCTAGTGCTTGAATGCTGTCAGGTTTTTTTATCATTTCTTCCTTGTCTTGTTTCAGTGCACAAGGTAAATGATCAGGACTAACTAATTAAACTCCAGAAAATTGCTCAATGATAAAATTCATTTCTTCATGTTGTAATATACCTATGCCAAGTTCCTATCAAGCAATTAGGAAGCAATTTCTCGGTTTCCAAATACAAAGTGCTAAAGCATGGATAGGCAAAGCAAAACAAAGGGAAATTGTAGGCTTCTGTTGTCTTGCTTCAGTTCAGTCAGTATGCATTCCTAATTGCAGGCTTGCAATATTTTATTTTAGATGATTTTAGCATGTTTCATACACACTAGCAAGTAACACTCAAACTAATCAACCAACATGCGTTCATCATTTGTTTTGCTCAGATTTGAATGCGTTGTTTTTATCCGTGATGTTATTACTATATGCCTTGTTCTGTAAACATTGTAATGGCTAATATGAAAATGACAGTTCCTAATAGCGTCACAGTCTAGGAAATCTATAATTGTACAGCTTTACCAACTGTTAGAACTTCCACTATTTTTATTTTTATGTGTCTGTAATCTGCTGGTCCGTAGATATCAGTACTCTTTGAGTTATCAATTCTTTATATTAGTAGCATTTCAGTTCTGTCAGTCTTTGGACCAGGTTTTCCAACTATCAGGTTTTCAAGTACAGTCTCTTTGTCCTCATACTAGACTGGTTTCAACTGACTTATCTTGTATATTTAATGTATGGAATTGAAATCTTCTATAGTCCTCTTAATCTAGTTTGTAGATCTTGTACTATTGACCAGCAATTTATATTCTTACATTTGATTTTGTTTAGAATTATATATTTGGACATCATACTGTCTAGTGGTTAATTGTGTTCTTCCTGATATCTTGCAGATAAATTCAATAGGATTTCCTCCCAAACTGTTTAAGGACAATTATGGCTACTATGTAAGATATATGATTCTCTGCGACTATCAACATACTAGGTGCTATAGTGTTCCTACTTCCTACTTGCATTCACTTTCCTTTGGCTGCAGCCGATCAATGTTAGTGTTTAATTCCCAAAATTGTACCTGAAATGCTCAAGAGAGAGTTTCAAGTCATGGGGGTATATTTGCCTGGCTCATTTCCTATGTCTCTATCACCTGGTTTGTGGCTTCTGTCCAGGCGACGCAACCTCTGTCGGATAATAAGCTTGCGATCTGTGCACTGGTGTGTTTGATTTGCAACCTGACAACCTTCCTCTCTTGTGATTTGTGCCATCTATTATCATCCTATTTCTAGATTGCACTTTTTATTAGTAGTGAATTGCACATATGAATTGCTGCAATTATGGTATTTCACATGTGCAACATTTATTCTTTTCACCTATAATTTTTAATTTTGTTTTATCATTTTCCATTTAATTAAGCAGGAAAGCAACTGCTGAAAAACCTTCTACTAAAAAGGCTCCCTACTTTAATAGTCTAATTGCCATGAATATTGCACGTGATTATTAGAAGGTACTTCATGTCTTTGTGTTGCTTCAGATTTAGCACACGGCAATGGCAGCAGCTTGGGATAAATTCCATCTATTTTGTGTTGTGTCATTTTCAAGCAATAGTAAATGAACTATTCAAGTCGTCATTAGCCATTCGTTGTTTGATTAGTTTATTATTACTTTAGCTTGTTTCGTGAGTGCATCTTGTGTCCTGTTCTTGCCTCCTAGTAGTGCAGGAGTTGTAGCTTGGTCTTTTTAGCTTATCAGGAGTAAGGATATTCTATATTCTAGTTTTTAGCCTCCAGCTAGCTGATAATGCATCTCAAGTCTAAATCTTAATTTAGTTGCTTTATCTAGCATGCCTTAGCTGTAGCTCTTGGTTTAATACTTCACATGTTATTTGGAGTTCTACTCACGGTTTGGGAAGGTGCAAATTTGCCTTTTGCTTTAATTGCTCACGGTTGTTTTTGCCTATGTGATATTGTCTTTAATCATAGAATTTAAATGTTAATTGATATCTGTTGTTGATAACCAAAAAGTTAAAAATTCAGTTACATAATTGCAATTAATAATTATGTAAAATGCAAGTATTTGGCACTGCAATTATAGTTTTGAGCATATGCAATATGCTGGTCTTGAATCATATGCAATATGCTTTACGTCAATGTGAAAATTAGTGTGCTTGAATCATGGTACAGTGGTACTTTATTCAGGCTAAAATAAATGGGCACTTGTTTTCTTGCATGTAGCTGACTTATAAGTGGTAACAATTTGTTGCATTTTTTCATTTCAATTTTAACTTGTTTATTCATCATACATGCTTATTTTTCACTATCACATTCTTACTTTCCTCATCTTTTATTGTACTGATTCATGGGTATGTCTAATGTTTCAATTCATCCTTTCTTAACTGTTTTTCAGGTTTGTTACAACTAAGCTGGCAACAGATATTGTTATCACTGTAGGGGTTGTCAAGTTCTATGTTCACAAGGTACCACCATCCTAATATTACAGTTTCGATTGAACATGTTTACTGTCTCTGTCCTAGAACTGCAAAACTAAGGTTGAATTCTTGAGTCTATAATGTCAACTCATTGAGTGGTTGGGAGTAGTCTGTGTTTCAGCCATAGGAACAACTAGCTGTTTTGTTTGTTTTCTGAAATTCCAATTACCATTTGCTGGGTGAACCGTTCATATGTTCATAGCAACTTCTAATTATCAGTTTGCCATTATCTGAAGATATTTTTTGATGTTCATGTAGTAATTCAAAAGAAAATCAATTAGCTGGAAATACAGCTCCTGATTTGGATCATACTCGTTAGCACCTATTTCGAGATTGCACTTTTACTAGCAGTAAATTGCACATCAGAATTACTACAATTACGGTATTTGACATGTGCAATTATGATTGTAACAGTTAGCTTTGAAGTCGCATTAGATGCGTTGACTCCCTGTATGGTTATGAGTGCATAATTCATAAGTTGACTTATTCCCCTGAGACAAAAAGCATAGAGTAGCTATAGTCAGAATATCTAGGCCTTAGGTTTTCCTTGTAATATGTGATCTGTGCTAGTGAGCACCATGATTTTTGTCTTTGTTGTTACATAGAAATAAATTTTGTTGTTACATAGAAATAAATGCTACTCAGAGGATATAGAGTTCTTCTTGAGTTCGGGGTCCATGGGTGTAGCACTAAGAGCATCCGTTGTGTCCCTTGGGCCTTGTCGCATGACATCCCCGTCAGCGGCCATGGTCTAGCTTCGTAGCTATCTGTGTTGCTCTTTACCCTTGCATGCTGTCATGGATTGATGTGATTGCTTGTGGGTGTTGTTGTACCTCTGCTTGTGGCTGTTATTCTGTACTCTGTGCTCCGCCGCAGCTGTTGCTTTCGATCTTTGCTACAATACTTTTGCCTCAGTAGTTTAGTTGTTTGATGAAATGCTCATTCAAGATAAAATGCTAGTTCAACGTGTCTGTTTTTTTTCAATTAGACTGTGATGTGCTAGCTTCATGGTCATGTAATTAGATGCTATGATATGAGAAGCAAAAAAACAATATTAGTATGAGAATTAGTATTGATTTGGAGAAGAACTCTATATCCTCTCTTATTGAAGTTTCTTAGATTCCTTGCAATTTTGATGTCTTGCTTTCATCAATTTTCGCCAATGCCGAGTAGCACCTTCCTTCCAGGATGTTCACATCACATCATTTCAAAACTCACCTCATCTAATATCCTTGTTCTATCTTGTGGTTGCACACGAAAAGAACGTAGAAAGGATAAGCCTGTAACTGGACATGATTATCTTGCGCTAATTTTTTTCAATTGACTGCTAGATCTAAATGCATGTTTCATTTTGCCAGTGGACTACCAGGCCAAGCACAACAACCCAGATGACCTTTCACATCCTACATGATGACATAGACTTCAATCCTGATGACCTGCAAGAGCTGGTGCATTCGCTGTCATAAGTGTAAGTATACCAAGCATATATCACAATTTATAAGTATTATCCATTTCTTGAGTGCACATTTATAAGTAGTAAAGTGCATTTCCTTTCTCTTTGTTCCTCTTTTGCTTGTGTGTATCTGTGACTTATAATCTGTGATCCATGCCGGTTAACACCATAATTTTTATCTGTCTTTCCATGAAAAAAATGTTAATTATGATTTGTGCAAGGGCGGACCAAGACGTGGTCCGTGACTTGTAATATGTGCTAGCAAGCACCATGGTATTTGTCTTTGTCTTTCCATAGAAAAAGATTTTTTTAATTGTGATCTATGCTAGGGTAGACCAAGACTGTTCATGCTTATATTTTAGTTGAGTCTATACTTGAGTCTATGCTTTATGACTTGCTTATATTTTAGTTGAGGTGGATTCTATACTTACTCCCTCCGTATTGGTAAAAGAAGTCCTTTAGGACAGCGACACGGTCTCCAAAACACAACTTTGACCTCTTGTTATTCTAAAAATATTTATGAAAATATGATATATGTATACTTTTATAAATGTATTTTTTAAGACAAATCTATTCATATAAGTTTGACATTTACAAACTCAACAACTTAAAAGTTATTGATGATTTACATTCCCAATGTTTGACCCAAACCTTGTCCAAAAGGACTTCCTTTACCAATACGGAGGGAGTATATACATATAGAGGTTGTTTGGTTGCCACCCTGGCGTGAGAGCCACTACCAGGCAACGCCATCCAGCCACTCGCATTGGGATGCTTCCCTGGCCTACAACTAAAGAGGTGAGAGTTATGGGTTGCTAGAAGGATTTGAGTGTGGTCTCTACATTTGTTTGGTTTTTGTTGGGTTTTGCACCCCGCCCCCCAATAGCTTTGGAGGATAAACTAGCGAGTGTTGTGGCATATGGCGGTGTTCAGTCTAAACTAGTAGGTAGGCGTGTGCCTCATCATCAGGAAGAAGATCTGGCAGGTGAACTTGATCTTATCTGTTAGTAGTTTTCTACATATGGTCCACTTTTTTGTTCTTATTAACCTTTCGTGTTCATGAAAACTAATCAAATAAAAGGTTGAGTTACATAATTGCAGTCAACACTAATGTAAATTGCAAGTATGGAACTATGCAATTTTAATTTTGAGTATATGCAATATGCCGGTGTTGGACTATTTTCCTTGTCGTTTTGTCTTTTTTCTGCTCGATGATCTAAGTGGTTACTTCAAAGGAGGACTCTTGAAGCCCCGTAGAGGGATTTTGCTATAGAAAGTTCTGTATACTCTGTGATCTGTGGCTTAGTAGGCTAAAACCTCTGTAATTTTGTCCTTCCTATAGAAAGTTCTGTCTCCTCTGTTATCTGTGCCTTAGTAGGCCAATACCTCTGTTATTTTGTCCTTCCTATAGAAATTTCTGTGTACTCTGTGATCTGTGCCTTAGTAGGCCAATACCTCTGTTTTTTTGTCCTTCCTATAGAAAGTTGTGTCTAATCTTATCTTGTACTTTATATTGTATTTTTTTGAGGATTGTGCTGTATAGTCCCTTGTCACTCTTTAGCTAGGGATGCTGCTATCTCCTGGTTTCAGTTCCGCTGAGTTTACTTGACTAGGACCAGCATGTGCAGTAGAGAATCCTTGGCTAATTATTGGTTCTGCTAACTTCTGTTTGTTGCTTCAATTCCTCGTTACATGTGACATATTCCTTCAAAGCGTGTACACACATGGAATGGTTGTGGTGTTAACTTGTTATATGACATGTTATGCTCTCTAGTTAAGCAATAGTAGTAGCATGACACTGAATTCTATTTGTCACCTCATAGCATACACCACATGGTCTTGGGTGCTGCAGACTGATTTATCTCCATGATAACAGGCCATTATCCAGAAAAGCTTTGGTGCTGCAAACTACAAATGACATCCAAAGAGTGTTCAAAGATGTTGATTCAGTTCATCAGAAGGAAACACATTCAGGGTGTCTTCCTGTTATGTCTGATGATCGACATATCATGGAAGCGCCGAAGGTTGAGAACTGTGAAACTCTTTCCAGCTCTCATCAGAGCTCCACTGTACCAGATGCAATGAGGTATGCAGACTCTGTTCTTTTATCTACTACTACTATGTTCCTGCTTCTAAAGACGTTACACTGCTCCCTCTCTCAGTTTTTCCTACTGTAGTAAGTAGTACCTTAACTAGCTTAACATCTTGGATATCTGTGCGCCATCATTGCAGTTCTTGAAAAACAAATGATGAGTTACAGACTTCAGTTACTTCCCTTGCAAATAACATGGAAAAGTCAACAAATGAGAACAATACTGAGGCTTGTTTGTCGGGTGAAGAACAACACCAAGCTCTGGATCTTGCTAAGGATTTTGAAGAATTTGTGTTCTAGATGTGCAGGTTGTCAGTTTGATCTAGCATATTAGATTTATAGAGCATTACACATCAAAGGAGATGGCCAGAAATAGAAAATTTTTCTTGTTCACCATCTTGGTTTTTGTGTGGATTTATTTACTAAATTTTGCCCTTTTGTCCACTGCATTCTCGTTCTGGATCTAGGAATCCAGATTTGATCGTATAGTGTGTTTTCTGTTTCTTGTGTGGATGCTTTTATTGGGCCGATCATTGTATTGTGGCCCAAATAAGCACAAACTTGAGTTACCGGGTTTTGGATGTTGCACCCGTTAAGGTTTGGCGGGCCCGATAGCTGCCTGGGTCCGGTTTGTGGGTTCAATCGTGGACCCGTTTGAGCTGCTGGGTACGTAAATGAACAGAGGACAGATCTGAGCCTTAGATTAAGATCCAAGGGTCGCGGACGTCGCCTGAAATCACATTTTTGTTCAGGCGGCGAGATATAGCAAACCCTATATATATATATATATATATATATATAGGAGAGTATGATTTGTAGCTAGCTATAGAATTTTATATTCTGTAGCCAGACCATCCGACGCAACCAGCATTGGACGCAGGCAGGCGCACCAGGTTTGCATGCTGCATTGGGTCCACGCCTAATTAATGCCCAGATTTTGCATGCCGAACCTTGCCGTGCATGCGGCATTAATTAATCCATGCTTAATTCACGCTTAACCGGTCAGCACAATTTACTATACTTATAAATAGTTACGATTACGATAATTTGGCTGACATATTTACATTGGATAGTTTTGATTTACTGTAAAATATTTTATTTATGATAATAGTTGGCCAGTTACGAGAATGCATTTACGGGTCACCGTATTAATGGCCTGAAGAACCAGTTACTATAATGGCGAGATGAATTTACCTGTCACCACAATTTTGAATCATGTTGTTGAAGAATCTTCAAATTTACTAGAATTTGCACAAATAAGACTTACGAGAATCTCCATATTTACGAGAATTTGCACTAATATAAT
The DNA here is from genome assembly GCA_015847255.1 of Hyparrhenia diplandra. Taxonomy (NCBI): domain Eukaryota; kingdom Viridiplantae; phylum Streptophyta; class Magnoliopsida; order Poales; family Poaceae; genus Hyparrhenia; species Hyparrhenia diplandra. The sequence continues at coordinate 109,674 of JADLZK010002241.1, read as the reverse complement.
AGTTACGAGAATTTGCACTAAGAAATCTTTACGAGAATCATGCACAAATTGGTGCTTTCCAACAGTATAACTAGAGAAAAATAACAAAATCAAATACGGACGTCTCGGAATTGTTAAAAGTGATTTCAGATCTGCCGTGTTTGTGCGCATGCAAGATATAGGGAACAAGTAGTTACGATATATATGACATAAAGTACACACATTCATACAAGTGAATTACTATAATTAATATATATGTCACCGGAATTTGATCCCGGCCATCAACTGCAGCTCGGGCTGGCTGTGCTTGGCGACGATGGCCTGCAGCGTGGCCGCGATGGCGGCCATCAGCACATACACCAGCACCTGGTTACACGAGAAGACGCACAATGCCAGTAGGAGCCGCTGTCGCACCGGCACCAGCACCATGCAGCCTCTCCGCCGGACATGACCAAGGCCGAGCTCATTCAAAGCTGCAGATGCTGCAGGAAGCGAGCCGGGGGCCGGGGCCGCGAGAGAAATTAGTCGCGTCGCCGCTCGAGAGCGCCGCATAGCAGCAACATCGGCGGTGCAGTGGCTCGCAAAGTCCGATGCCCAGCGAAGCCTCGCGGCTGACGCGCAGGATGCATGCACGATCCAGCATCGTGGACAACCATGCGAGGTTCCAGGGTGGTTGCGCCTGCGGCCAGCCTCCGGGAGGTCGTCCGCTCCGCCTACGGGTGGTCGTCGGCTTCACCCCGCGACGATACAACCACCATCCACCATGCGATGCCGTGGCTGCCATGGATCAGGAGTCAAGACACCAACAGCGTTGTGGCCGGCCACACACAGGTCTGGCAGATCGCCAGGCCAGCCTCTGGCTGCCACAGCAGCACTGCAGCCACGGGACACGGGGCCGCCGGCATAGCTTGAGGCCGCAGATGCCGGGAACCACGGGCGCATGGTGCTGGGCCACGACGACACCCGGAGCCTGCCGCGAGGGCTGCCATGGCGATGAACCTGCCCAAACTGTGGGAGCGAAGCTGAATGCGTGGAGTAGGCTGGATCCAAGGCGCGCACCTGACCATCGTCGGCTGAAGCAGTGTCGGAGGGGATTCGCCGGATGAAGGGCCCGGCCGCCGCCGTCGCCATCGAGATGAATGGAGGCGCCGCCGACGAGATGGTGGAAGGCCCACCGCGCCGGATGTGCAGGTTCACTGTTGATGAAGGAGCGCCGGATCCCGACGTGCACCACCGGTCGGGGAAGGACGAGATCGACATGCCGTTGCAGTGTTTCGTACGTGTGGTCGAACATCACCAGCAATGCGTGTTTTGTGGCCGGTGAAGAAAAGAGAGAAATCAGGAATTAAATCAATGCATTGCATGCATTAGTTTTGGATAGGGACCACCTGAGTCAAAGCCAATTCCTATTTCTAGAAAACGCACGTGAGCTGGCCTCGGTTCCCTCGTGAGTTGCGGTGCGGCCACAGAATTTGATATTTTGTAGCTGGCTATGGAGTAGTAGTTCTATATATATATATAGAACATATATGCTGTGGCTTGCTACAGAATCAGATATTCTGTAGCCGGATCAAAAGCTCGTGAGAACCAGCGCACCACCGAACCAGGTCCTCGCACCATGCATTCCATTCATTTGGTTGCGGTCCCCTTCCATTACTGAAATTAATACACGCATGCATGATTCAATTTCCATGATGCCCGCCTCCTTCCCCAAAACAACGTGCGATCAGACCCAATCCCGCGATGCCCATGCGGAGGTTAGGCTGGGCGGTCAGATGACTCGCGTATACAGATTGGGTCGGCTCCTCCGCACGGATGGACACGCTGCTTCTCCCCACGGCGGCGCAACCGGCGGCCGCGACAGCTCCTCCTCCGTGCACCCTCATCTCGCGTGGATGCGGTCCGGCGCGGCGTCGGCGTGGCTCTATCCACCTGCACTGAGATCCACCATGCTGCGTAACCGGCGGCTGCTTCTCCACCATGCTGCGTAACCGGCGGCCATGCACGTACCTACGACTGCTCCTCCACCATGCACACCCGCGTCGCGCAGATGAGGTGTGTTGTCGCCGGCGTGGCTCGGCCCACGCAAACGGGGCTCCCAGGTGCAGACCCGATCCACCTCGCTCTGATGGCAGCTGCGGCTGCTTCTCCCCCATGCACGGCGACGTAACCAGAATCGGCCACTGCTGCTCAATCTCTCGGTAAGTTTTGAGCTGATCCGAGTTTGGGCTTGAACTACTGTTTCGTTGTAGATTAGTTTTAAATCTTTTTTCTCTATTTGTCTGATTAGCTACGAGGATTTGGGAGTTCCATGTCTGCCATTGGATTAGCAGCACCATACCAATCGTGCACCATGTCCATGCAGTATCCGTCGGTTAAACTGTATATTTTTCTTATTGGCCATCCGCAGATTCGAGAGGCTCCCATCGAAGTGATGCGAATGTTCCTGATACATCATGATTCTATACTGTACTAGCAATTGTTGCTTTTGAATGATCATGTCCCTTACTATATATATTTTATTATTTCAGATTAGATGATGATTTGCGGTGATGATGATATATGCCTTGTTGGAAATTACCGAGCAAATAATAAATCCGTGCTCACACACTTTTCTTTTTATCATAGATATGTATAGGTTCCGTGCTATAAACAGTTGTTCGTACTTCACATGGATCAGTGTTTCTTATAGTGTACATTCTCGTTAATATTTCTTAGTGCAAATTCTTATATATATATTTCTTATAGTGCACATTCTCAAAAAATATTTCTTGGTGCGGATACTCGTAAATATATTTCTTATAGTGCACATTCTCATAATTTTTGTTATTACAAGTTCTCGTAAATATTTCTTAGTGATCATTCTCGTAAATATGGAGTAATCATGATCAATGGATATTATTATATGTATAATCTTGTAAATATTCCTTATTGTAGATTCACGTAAATATTTTCAGTACAGATTCTCGTAAATATTATTAATGCAAATTCTTGTAACTTTCGTTAGTGCAAAATTCTCGTAAATACTTTTCAAAGTGGATTATAAAACTCTCGTAAATTTCATAGTATAAAATTCTCGTAAACATTTACACTATAAAATTATTGTAAACTTTACAGTACAAAATTCTCGTAAATATTTACAATATAAAATAAAATTCTCGTAAATATGCATAATATATAAAATTTATATTATTAAAGTCTCATAAACATTCACAGTACGGAATTCTCATACATATTCATAGTTCAAAAGTCTCGTAAATATTAACACAAATGTAAAACTCTCATGCTAATTATATGTGTGCTAATTATAGTAACCAGACTATGTGCTTATTATCGTCACAAGATGATTTGCGTGTGCAGAACGTTTGCGGGCTAATTGTAGTAACTCACGTGCTGCTTTGCATGCAAGGCGATGGTTTTCAAATTTCCAAATTCAACGTTACCAAATTAACGTAATTACTAGCGGTGCTGATCAAGCGCTCACATTAATATGTCCAGAAAAGGCTGTGCATGGCGGCATGCATTGCAGTAAATGACGAGTCAATCAACACATGGTGGTGCGCTCAGCTGGTCACCGGTGGTGCAGTCCACCGGCCTGGCTACAGAATATCAAATTCTGTAGCTAGCTACAGACTATACTCTCCCTATATATATATGGGAGCGTATCGTATGCAAACCAACGTCCTTATGCAACCTTTGGAAACTCGAATGGAGGCCGCTGGATCCCCATCGGAGGGCACCAAACAGAACTGAGGAATTTTTTGCAACTAGGCGCCCGCCGTCCCCACCTGGCCTGCAGTTTTTGCAATCCCCCTCCGTTCCGTCACGAGGTGTCACGGTTCCGTCCGCAGGTGTCGCCCGTTCGTCCGTACGTTACCTGCCCTAGGCGCCGCCGCCGTTTTTGCCGTAGAGTTTCTGGGCACCGCGACGCCTGCAGCGCCGCCTCCCGCCGTGGTCCTGCCGTGCGTCCGCCATGGAGCCGGCGGCCGCCCGCGGCGGCATGGAGTTGGAAGCTGCTTCGCCGGGAATCCAGGCCAACTCCAACAGCCTCGCCGCCTCCCGTGATTCAAAACTGTCCGTCCGCCATGGAGTTGCCGTCCGCCATGGATCGGGGGCCGTCAGCGACGCGACCTTCCGGTTGGTATAGCAGCCATTCATGCGGCATTGCTTTCTTTGACTAAAAATAGGAACGATGATCACTTGCTAACTTGGTCACGTGGCGTCATGCAAATCATAATTAATCTGAGCTGAATGCATGCGGTGGATGATCATGCTTTGGCATCACCGTTGACGTCGGAGTTGAAACCCACCCTGAACGTCCCAAGCACACCACAATATTCGAAAGTACTACAGTAAGTTCATCTACTATTTTCTTAACACGCTTTAATACGGTTCCAGGCATCGAGTGATTTTCATATCATCTCATACAATTATACACTTTTCAGTAGATCCCTTGTAGTACAAGTGACACAAGCAACATAAATCCCAAAGAACATTTCAAGCCAAAAATTGGAATGATCTTTGATACGCTCCAAGATGTTGAGGAATTTTATAAGTTGTATGGACATGGAGTTGGTTTCTCGGTTCGTGTTGGTCAGCACAAGAAGGGAAATGATGAAATATTATTTAAGAGGTATTATTGTTCAAGGGAAGGATATAGAAAGGAGAACATAATAGATGCAAGGGATGAATCTGGGAAAAAAAAAGAAAGACACATAATGTAATGGAAACCAGATGTGGCTGCCCGGCACATATTGTTGTCAAGCTTGGCAGTGACAAGAAGTATAGAATTGTTTCAATGGTTGAGGAGCATAGCCATGGTTTTGTTTCGCCAGATAAGAGACATTTGCTAAGATCCAATCGTAAAGTCAGTGAGAGGGTTAAGTGTGCTTTGTACAACTGTCATAAGGCTAGCATTGGTACCTCACAAGCATTCCGACTTCTCCATGTCGGTGAAGGTGGGTTTGAGAATGTAGGGTGCACAAAGAGAGATTTGCAAAATTATTATCGTGACCTCAGAACCAAAATCAAGGATGCAGATGCAGAAATGTTTGTGGCACAACTTGAGCGAAAGAAGGAAGTAAATCCTGCCTTCTTTTATGAATTTATGGTGGATGATCAAGGGCGACTTGTTCGTGTTTTTCTGGGGCGGATGCTATATGTAGGAAAAACTATACTGTGTTTGGGGATGTGGTTTTGGTAGATCGACATATACCACCAACCAGTATAACATGAAATTTGTGCCATTTACTTTGGAGGCGAACCATCACTTGCAAAGTATTTTTCTTGGGGCAGCATTCTTAGCGGATGAAAAGATTGAGTCATATGTATGGTTGTTTAAGACCTTTCTTAAGGCTATGGGCGGAGTACCACCACATCTAATCACAACAGATGAAGATGCTAGCATGAAGGCTGCTATTGCTGAGATTCTACCAGGTACAACTCATAGGTTTTGCATGTGGCATATCATGGACAAGGTACACGAGAAGGTTGGGCCAAAAATAAAGGAAGACAATGATTTTTGGGAAAAACTAAACAAGTGTGTTTGGGGGACTGAGAATTCAGATGATTTTGTGTCACAATGGAATTCTATCATATCGAATATGGACTCATGGAAAATGATTGGTTTTCCAATAGGTTTGCCATACGCGAATCATGGATTCGGTTTATTTTTTTTTGGATGTGCCTCTAGCAGCCATGCTTAGGACTACATCACGGTCGGAGAGCGCAAATTCTTTTTTAATCGGTTCATTCAGAGAAAGTTGACCTTTGTTGAGTTTTTTGGCTAAGGTTTGACACATCATTGGAGTGCCAGTCAAAAGAGGAGTTGAAAGCGATAATGCAAGCCTTCACAAAGCACTCCTAAAATGAAGACACCATGGGCCATGGAGAAGCAATGTAGTGTGATATTTACACATGAAGTATTCTTAAAATTTCAGGAACAAATCGTAGCTGCAAGAGACCATTGCATTATTCAAGGTATTTCGAGTCTGAAGATATAAAAAGGTTTCAACATCGGTAGTCAATCTGGAAAAGTCCGAGTTGTCCGATGAAGAAGTCAAACATGTTTGCTACGTGCTCTCAGAAATTATATGAGTCGTATGGCATCCCCTGTCGTCATATCATACTAGTGCTTAGAGCTGAGAAGCAAAATGAGATACCATCGATTTATATTATGAAGCGATGGGAGAAAAATGTAAAAGGTGAGTTTCATATGGCTTATTCTGTTTTTATTGGCTGTCTTGTTTTGTATGGCTAGTGCTGATCGGCTATTTGATTTTGTAGAGAAGTGTTTTTTTGATGACGAAGGCAACATTCTGGAAGAAAAGGCTAAAGATCCTTTGCAGGTGGCAATGAGGAAAAAAAATTTCAGATGCACGCAATCAGTTTGAAGATCTAATCCTAATGGCCAAGAACTCTGAACCAGGGATTGATTTTTTGTGTTCTAATTTAACGAACCTAGTACAGCCACTCCAACATATTGTTCCCGCTTCTACATTTAATAAACAGGATGAGTTTGAAGCATTCCTTGGTAGCAAGATTCCACATGACGTCCAGATACATCCACCAACTGATATCGTGTCCAGAGGGCGTGCAAAAGAATTCAGAAGAGCAAGGAGAAGAAGGTACCAAAAAAAACGGAAGTGTGGAAAATGCAAGCAAATAGTGGATCATGATGCACGAAATTGCCCAAACAATGTTGTTGGCTGATTGTAAATACTTATTTGTACTAGAGATATTTTTTTAAAGTGTTTCGAGGAGGAATTCTTGATTGTTGCATATGTACTGCTTTGAGAATCATCACTCCAATACTCCATTCATTTTAGTTCACTATTCTTTTTGCATGATTTTTTTAGCTGAACCAACTGAACTTAGGTTAGTACATGTTTAAGGAGCTTCCTATATTTATTTATGAACATTATTCTTTCCTACCGACGGTATTTACATGTTTGTTTTAGCACTCTGTCAGTATAATCGTGCTTCTTCTTCTATCAGAGCAAAGTAGCTTCTGAACAAGACCATGCCAGTAACTCATTATTTCACACAAAAAAAAAGTCGTCACTTCTCTACCCGATTGCACAAGCGAATCATGAGTTACAAGAAAAATTGCACAAGAGAATCATCATTTTCATGCTCCAGACAAAACTGCATTACATTGGAGGCACAATTGCCATTACAGCCTGCATAGCTTCAGTAGGAAAAAAAGCCACAAGAAAAGAAAGTTCAGAGGCATGGCCACAAGAACAGAAAGTTCAGAGCCAGACGTCCTCGCAGGCGGCAAGGATGGCCGGGTGGTGGCGCGGCGAGTTGAGCGACAGGTACAACACCAGGAGCTCGCTGAGCGCGTCGGCGCCGCGGATGCGCCGCCCGGCCACCATCTCCACCATGGAGTTCCGCGACCCTCCTCAGGCGGCAGCGGTACCGAGGTCCGCGGCCCTCCTCAGGCGGCGGCGGCGTCTCCCGAGAGGGCCTCCATCGCTCGCAGTTGACGGCCGTAACGTAACGACGCGGGATTCCGCACGGCCGTAACGACGCAGGTGTGGAGGGGTGATTTTGCAAAATAACGAGATTAGCATGGCTTGTGGCGGGCGTTTATCTGCAAATTTGTCCCACTCAATTCTCTCCATCGGATGGAGATCCTGTGGCCCTGCTTCAAGTTTTCAAAGGTTGTACAAGGTACTCAGTTTCCATACGATACGCTCCTATATATATATATATATATATATATATATATTATAATAAATAAATAGTACCTCTGCATATAGATCTGGTTCCGCCTCATCCATTTCTTGCTCCTTGTTCCTGCAGTAGATGATGTGGCCTTGTCTCCCGTCGAAGACGGTGATGGTCATGCTGTCGACAGTACCAAAGTAGGCAGCATTGATATGCACGCGAAAAATCTCCAGTCGGCTTGTTGTTCGTCGGCCAAGACCAGGACCAGCATCATCAGGATCGACTGGGTTATTATCCAACTGTCGTTGGCCTTGACCACGGCGCGTGGAGTTGCTACTGCCCTCGGAGCCTTGGCCTGAAGAGTCGGAGTTGTGGCCGTTGTCAGCAGATTGCCCTCTTTGGACCTCGCCGTTGTTAGGCACCGGGGGCCTCCGCCATTACCGCTGCTCGGTCCGTTGACAGGCTCCACGGGGACTTGCAGGACATGGGCTTGGACAGGAGGTATGGAGAATTTATGCCGCAGGTTGCGCACGAGTCGAATGACTCGTCGCGCCTCCTGGTCATCGCTTATTCTGCATCTCCTCCTGTCGTACAAGTAGTCTTGGTCGCCGGCCAGGTGTAGTAGCAGCTCATCATCGCTGGGCCATGCGCCGTGCCCATTTATGTACTTCCAGTACAGCAGAGCGTATGAAATCTTCGTCCAGTTCCATATGTAGCTCATGTGGATATCCTCGAAACTCCGGCCCCAGCCACCTGCAACGGCCTCGAGGAGAGGATCCATCCTTGCCGACTCGCAGAACATGACGATGAAGGCTGCTAGTGCCTTCCTGGTGCGATCCAGAACACCAGGATCTGTCGTCTCATCACTGTAGGATGAGAACAGGTGCACGGCGTCCGCCGTCCATGCAGCAGGATCGCCCGTGTGCAGCCCCCGCAGTGTAGACTGGACTAATCGGTTATCCTAGGTTTTTCTACCGGTAGAAAAAAATATCGGCACCTGCCGATAAATGCGATATTTCGGAAATTTCGGAAATATCGGGTCAAATTTAAACAAATTTAAAATGCATTTTAAAAAATTTGGCATCATCTCACTAAAAAAACTCCCAAATCCATCTTCCATCACAAATTTATATAACATAAGCCAAGCAACACAATATATCACATAAGTTGTGCATTGGTAATACAACGGGCTGACGGTGAGCAACTTGCACAAATATGCTAGTATCATCGAATGTGTTAGTGAGAAAATTAAATAAATTTGAAAAAAATAAGTCTTTATTAAGACTAGAGGATATATGGAAATTATAGGGTGTTTGGTGTAATTTTTCAGTGAAATATGAATTTAGCCGAAAAAATTTTGACCGATATAAATTTTTTTCGGACCTCACTGAAAAATGCGATATATCGGAAATTTTGGCGATATTTCGCCGAAAAAATTTCTCTGCGGTTATCAACCTCCAGGATCTCTCTGTACTTGAGACCCCAGGCTAGGGGCTTGGCACCAGGGTGATCTAATTGTAGGATAGGCTTATTAGCTCTGGAATTTTGTTGGCCAGGCGGCGGCGGGCTGAAAAGCGCATACCAACCCCCACTATTCTTGAAGCCCATGAGATACAGGTCGTCGCACCGGAGGGCTAGGGTCGTTGTGTCCTTTACTACGTGGTGGTTTTCTGCATCAACCACGCACAGGACGATCTCAATCCACTTTCTCGGTGTTGTAGCACGGCGATGGGCGGCCAGAATTGGGTTCTCACGGGGTAGAGGGGGCTGTTCGGTGGCCATCCATCACGTCCTCATCCTCCGACTCGGACCTGACGCCTGTAAACTTGTCACGCAGATCCCTGATGGTTTCGGTGAAACCGCGGACTCTTCTTTGTGCATCCACGAACTCCACCACACGCCCCTGGGTGGTCTGTCCGTCCGGGATGATGCACTCGAACTCCACCACACGCTTGTTGGCAGGTTGCCAGTCAGCCATATTAATTTCGATGCACGTGCCCTTCAGAATTTACTTCCTACATTTTTTTTTTTTGGAGTGCCATGGAGTCAATACAGGATTTAATTGAACCGTAAAGCACACATCAATAATAATTATGCAATAAACCAATATATAAATCTCCAAACTACAACACAGGCATGCATACTGTTATTCTTCTTTAGAATATATATACGGAGGGAAAGAAAAAGATCACACTTGTTGTTATAATGATGATATCTGATTCTCATACGTTCCTTGAGTTGGGCTAGGAAAAAAAAAAAAAATCCTACAAATTCTCACAAAAAAAAAACAAAATTATATGGCCATTAAATAAGTAGTCTCTACTAATCATCTTATTTATTAATTAGAGGTTTCACAGAGACACCACATCAATTTCCACCACACAAACTATGAAAACACATAAATTCTAGAAAATCTCAGAATAATAAAAAAAACATCATCTTTCCTTCAATATCGTAGACTCAAATCATTATTGCCTAATAACCATTAAATCTATTGCAATAAAGTAACCCCTAACTTTGCATTTAAATTAACGCACCTCTGCCAACATTACGTAAGATAATTCAAAACAACCCTCTAAATTTATATATAAATTATCCACATTTGTGATTATCAAAGAGAATTCAAAATAACCCCTAAACCTGTATTGAAATTACACACATTTTTTTCATTATGAAACATAATTTAAAATAATCCAGTAACATCATCGCATCTAAATTACCCATCTTTTGCATTATGAAAGATAATTTTAAATGGTCTCTAATAATTTTCTAAATTACGCATCTTTTATATTTGTCTCCCCCCTTTTGTCGTTATAAAAATAAACAAAAATATCTCTCAAATATATACGTCATGTTTCATCACGTAAAAGATATTTCTTTATCAACTCATATACTATTGATACTAACAAATTGTTTACAACCATTCTAGTAACGTAACTATGATATGTAATTTATATAAGTTGTTGCTTTAGACATATTTATATATTTTTGTAACTAAAAATATTCAACGTCTTTATTACTAATAATATAACTATAGTCCACACGTATAGTTTCTTCCCACAAAAATTCAAGCATCTTGAGAAGTCTGCTCGCTCTAGGCCCTCGCCCAATGGTTCCCACGCCCGCTGGCTCGCTCAAAATCCGCTAGGAAAAAATTGAATGTCTGACACGCCTGCGCCTACTATAGATTTCCATCGGGCCGGCACGCCCACAGGTGGTCGGGCCAAGGTGGCACGCTATCACAGCATAGGACCAGCCCGGCCCAAGAGGGGCTAGGCGTGGCCCAACCGCCAGACCGGCCCGGGAGGCATGAGGGCCGTCGCTGCCGCCGTCGCTCCCACGTCATCGTCATTTCCAAATAGGATTAGGACTTTTTGTGTGAAGGGGATATTCCACTTTATAATGAACTTTCCTATTAGGAGAAGAATAAGGATTGCTTCTAAAAAGGTATTCCAAAAATATAAGGAAACCTTTAGAGATTGCTTGAGATACAAGTCTCATAGGAGGATTATATAAATAAGGAGGAGGTAATCTTTTAGGGACAAGCAAGAAAGAAATAATTCCCGTCTTTTGCTCTTGCCCAAAACCGCCCGCCGCCACCCCTCCCGCGCCAGCGCGGCGGCAGCCACCCTGCCCTACCACCGCTGCCGCCCCAACCGTCGCCGTGCCGCCGCCGGCTCCAGTCATCGCTGCCCCTCCCAAGGCGGCTCTGACACATGTCGTGCCCTTCGGCCATGCCTCAATAGTCTTCATGCCTGACTGGTAGCCCAAGCATGGCCCATCGTGCCTCTTTTCAAACTGTGCTGGCTCAAAAAAAGTGTGTCACGTATCGGATATAAAACTGGGATACCCTGACTAAACGGACTTGAGCACCTACGACCACCTAGGCCCAAGTACGACGCAAGGCTAGAACCTAATACTCAGTCCACTTAGGCGTACGAAGCCCACGAAGGCCTCGGTATGGAATATCAACTCATCCGAGCCTGTAGGAGCCTATGGCAAACACCGTGCCCATGAGTGAGAAGACCCTCGGGTGCCTTCCCGATCCGCCCGAGGGTGTCGTCTCTCTCCTCGCACCAGCAACCAAACCAGCTCCATGTGGGAACTAGCCGCGTCATTACTCTCTTAGGGAAAAATAGGGTCACCCATACCCAGCGTAGGGCAAACACGACCGTTTGGGCCCTGTGCGTCTAGATGACGTCCATCCACACTCTGCGTACGAAGAACTTGAGCACCAGGACACGGCGTGGGGAGAACGCCAGCTATAGAGCTCTGTGTCCCAAGAACGCAGAGCTCAGGCTTGGTGTTGCCCCAACACAGGGTAGTACAGCGCCGGTCAGCTCGTCCTTCCTCTGGTTCTTCCAGAGCAATGAATAAGAGAGACAGTCGTTGTGACCGCCCACTTCGGTCCTCTCTGTGATGAACGCGGAGAGACGGACCTTACTTAACGTACTATGGCATACACGTCCATTCTTTGGCCACGCCGCTGTAGCTTCGACCACACCTTGAACAGGGCAAGGTACAACGGTGACAGTACTCCACAGCACCTGAAGTACCGAACATTGCGCTGCCTACTCCATCCTTCCATTGAATTCCGCCCCATGATAGGCCACATAAAGGGCAACGACGGTGCTGCCCATCCCGATTCCACGTGCGACAAGACCAGCATCCATGCCCCACAACACACGAAGTACGAGGTCCTGTGCTGCCTAACCCACGACTCCGGGACATCAATGATCACCTGAAGGGCAAGAGAGGCATAAGACCAAACTGCTCCAATATTCTATGGCAACGAGTCCCCAACCGGCGATTGACCTGGTACGACAACGATTGTTCATCATCAGGGTTGATGGGTGCAACCACAGCGATCCTACGCGACCTTCTTCTCCTTTTTCAATTTTTTGTTCTTCTCTTCCTTTAACTCAGTAGCCTAGCTGAATGCAAGTGAGCTGGCCCCTCCCCTCCTCTAGAAAAGGGACCGTCTAGCCCTAGACTTAGGCATCTCGATCCATATCATTACTCACCTCAACCAATCAATCCTAGGCTCGCCCTATCCTGTGAGCACCGTAGCTCACCCTATATTGGCACTATACTCAATCATTCTCAAGAGACTTGGGAATTCTCCCTCTCTCGGACACTTGTAACTGCTCCTATTCCAAGTACCCTCTCGGTACAAGGTCACATGAGCAGCGGCTTCAAGACTGGACATAGGGGCGTTACGCGAACCGATCTAAACTTTTGTCTTCTTGTACACCATCGTAGCTAGAGGTGATCTCGACGCCACACGATAAACTCGCTAGTCCGGTGTTTTGAGATACCCTCATCTCCGACACATTGACACCACGGCCCGATGAGCGAGGCCGGGCCAGCCCGAGGGAGGCGAAACGAAGGGGAAGACGGTGGCGGGGACCGCCTTGGGAGGTGGCGATGGCGGCCGGCGTGCTGTTTTGCCGAGATGGATCGAGCCGCCGGGCATCCGCTTTGCCTTCGCCGCCCGAGGCAGATCCGCCACCGCACATCTGCCGTGCTGTCGCCGCGAGGCCGAGGTAACGAGCTCACCCCATGGGCCGAGGACTCGCTCCCCTCTCCACGCCGCATCGCAAAAAACAGCGAGGGCGCGGCGACCGTGATGTTCCCTCCCAATCGCTCACCGGGCACCACGTGGCGGCAGCCTACTCTCCTTGCTCGCGGGACCCCTCTTCTCCTCACCTGCCTTACAGCCATAGTGTCGTCCCCCGGTGCTCTTTACCTGCGACGGCCGGGGAAGGGATAACGGTGAAATGGATTAGGGTTAGTTGGTTGTGCTTGGCGTGGGATGCGTGGGCTCTTGGCGGGCCTCTTTTTTTAGAAAATCTTGCCAGGCCTTGGTAAGCCACCGGGCCGCCTCATGCCTACTCTATTTTTTCGTGTCAGGCCGTGCTGGTCTGTGGGCCTAGATGTCGGCCCAAGCATGGCCTGTACGGTCGTGCCAGCCTACCCGAACCTCCCCAGGCCGGTCTGCTTGGGCTGGACCAAAAAACCGTGTCGTGGGCCGGCGTCGTGCTTGGGATACATAGAAATCTATACCTCCGGCCATGCGTGTCGCGGCTCGATGTCCGACACATGACAAGGTAATAAATCGATCGGGAGGGTTACAGCTCGTATTGCCTACAGACGCCGGCCTGGCTGGCAACGGTCTCGTCACTTCGTCGTGGCTTGGTATGTGGCTCGGTTCCACCATGCCGGAGTGAGGCCAATACGAGTGGCGGCGTCCACGACGCACGCCCGGGCCTGGCCGGTACGAGCGGAGTTAGGGCACAGAAGTTCTTTATCGCAAGAGCGGCGTGTCCAACTTCCTGCGAGGGCAAGACGCATGGGCAAGATCCAATCCATACATCGTGAAAACGGACAAGGCAAGATCTTGAAGGTCTCATGGCATGGGATGATGGGAGTCCTGATTCTTATTATATATACCGCAACAATTTTCTTTTGTGTGAAACTTATACTGCAATAAAGTTGGAGCAGCTCTTCCAGAAATTTGGCAAAGTTGAAGACATTGTTATCAAGAGAAGGAAATAAAGGAGGAAGCACTCAGCAATTGTGTTTGAGAAAAAAAAGGGCTCAACAGTTATGGTCATGGTCACCATAGAAGCTGCAATAGTTCTATTTCCGTACACTTTATTATTGGAGAGCATTCAACATTCAGACTAAGAACAATAGTTTGACTCGTGAGATTACAGTTATGTCAGTCCTATATTGTTTTTGTGTTAGTGTTACTTTGATCAGAATCTGGCTACTACCTCTATGTAGGCGGCATCCTTCACTGATATAAATGTATTGATCAATATACATGGAAGATCTTGATGGATTTCTTACTTACCCACTACTTTCTGGTTCTTGTAATATGAACTTAACTTTTTCAGTTTCATGAAAACTTGAGTGATAGTTTAATTACCTATCCTTCATGAAGGCTTATGTAATATTATGCTTAAAATATATTTATCTGTTATCGTGGCATTATGTGTTCTCCTTGCATGTACCTAGTAAAATTATAAAAAAAAAAAAATTTGTATAAGATGCAACAAGAACCACCGTTTAATGGTAAGGCTTTTCAATTAATTGCACATTTAAAATGTACAAAGATGCCATGCAAAACAAAAATATGAAGAAGAATGAACAAGTATATAGATAAGCTCCTTGCAAAAAAAAATTAATAAGTTTATGCTAACTAGATATAAACTTCGAAAGTACACACTACCGTAATCCGAATAGCCTTGAGGGATGAAAACCGCCAAGGAAAGGGGTTAAACCGTCAAGGAAATAATCCTTGACCATAAACCGCCAAGAAAACACCGTCAAGAATAGAGGGTAAGGGAAATTACTTTCCTTGGCGGTTTCGACGCTCAAGGATTATTTCCTTGGAGGTTAGCCGCCAAGGAATTCAATGTCGACTTAACTTGCCAAATGGTCAAGGAAATGATAGAGCCGCCAAGGAAAGTAGTTTCCTTGAGGGTTGACAGCCGCCAAGTAAATAGTTGTTTCCTTGGCGGCAGTTGACCTCCAAGTAAATTGTGATTTTTCTTGGAGGTTGACCCTCAAGGAAATTCTTACTGCCAACAAAAAAAATGCTTTGCAATAATCACCCGTTTTCATGATTCTACTCGCTAGCAAGAGTAGCGGAGCGGTGGTTCGAGCGCGTCTTGTGAAATGAACTGTGTTGCGAGAGTAGCGTGTGGTCAATGGGATGGGGAGTGTTGTGTGCGGCGCCGGGATAGGGTTTGGGGAAGATTGGGGCGGGTTGGGTTGGGATCACCGCTCGATGTGATCCAACCGTGAGAAGCGAAGTCTGCTATAATATGGGCTGTGATGGGCCAAACTATTAATGGGCCAAATATGAAATCATTTTGCCCTTTAAAATGTCAATAATGATTTATAATTTGTTTTTTCTATTATCGAATAAATAGATAAGGCACCCTAATCAACCAAAAAATGTATTTCGTAAAAAAAAAACATTTTAAAAGCAAAAACCTATATATTGTTGATGTGTAGGAGTTTCATTGAATCCAATATATTGGAGTTAGACAAGAAATAGTTTATTTGCTAGAGATGATTTATAGTTTTGTTTCCAAACTATCATAAGATAATATATAATAATAATATCAAACCTTTGTTAGAAAATTCTACAAACTTGCTTGGCAACATGATTTGGATGTATAATCTTTGTATAAAAAAATCAAATGATTTAAACAAAGTGGAATTATACATTGTTACCAAATGGATATCTCTCTCACATAGTTATGTAACTATATGAGAGATGTATGGAGTTATGAAAATTTTTAAGCAAAGTGGCACTATACATTGTTAATATGATTTGAAAAATTTATGGCAAGATAATACAACCATGTTATGATCTCATGCCAAATTTTAGGATTTTTAGACACCTTTAAGATATTATTGTTTTTTTTTTTGCTAGAGACACCAAAAACCTCATAAGCATTTCCTTGAGTGCTGACCTCCAAGAAAAATCAATAACCCCCAAGGAAATGATAATTTACTTGGCGGTTTTGAATAACACCCTAGGAAATGGGTCATTTACTTGACGGTGGTTCAAAACCGCCAAGAAAACACACATATTCTTTGGCGGTTTATATAAACCGCCAAGGAATATATGTTTCCTTGAGTGTGGTGTTGAACCGCCAAGGAAACTAACGGTTTGATTTTGGCACTCAAGGAAATTCCTGGCCGCCAAGGCAATTCAGATTCTCGGTAGTGGCATATTACGTTAGAAATAAACAAAGACAAAACATACAATTTAATATAAGTAATCCTTTATTAGTTATATGAATAAATAGTAAATAATACTTATATCTAGTAAAATTCTTGCCCATGCAAGAACACGGGTTGATGGGCTAGTTAACATTAATAGGCATCGGACATACTCCCTTAATTCTGAATTATAATTCAGTTTAAACTTTAGACCCTGCTTGATACTCTTAGTTGTAGTCGGACGGCGATCGTGTGAGCCTTTTGAATAATCCCACCTCGCTTAGCATGGGAGGAGGAAGCCACCTTAAAACGGAGAGCCACCCTTCCCCTATCGGACTAGTATTTTAGGGCGACCGGGCCTTTCCTCGAGTGGGTGCACCGGAGTGCGGTGCTAAGATTGCCGAGGCGCAACAAGAGGCCCCAGCTTGCATTGTTCGGGTAATCCATGCTTTCTACTAGCGGTTGCCACAATGGCGGTTCACTTAATTAATACATATAAAAATTTTAATTAATAAGTAAATTTAATATATAAATTGTCATATAAACATCTAAAAAACAAAAGTACCTGATTGTATCTATTTTTTTTTGCCTAGCCTTTTCATGTCTACCATTAAAAAGATGGCCTACTCTGATAAGTTCAATCTATCATAGGTATCCCCGTCTTTTGAACCTTTTTCATGTATATGTCATTCCATCTGTTGGCATTTAGATTTCTAACGTTTGGGGACCTGACGCCACTAGTACACAAACGCGACCTTTGCTCCCGGTCCATATGGGCCTTTACTCCCGGTTGTAGAACCGGAGTACGGGTTGGGGGAGTAAAGGTAAATGAACGGGAGTACCTTTACTCCCGGTTGGGGGTACCAACGGGGGAGTAAAGGTCCTGCCGGCACGCGTGGCCAGCCATAGGCCTTTTATTCCCCGTTGGTGCCACCAACCGGGAGTAAGGGTTGTTTTTTTTTTTTATTTGAATTCATGATTTGTTTTGTTTTTTAAATAGGTTTTCAAATACGCATTTTGCAGTGCCAAAAATATATGCACACACGCACATATATACGAGCGGTATATATACTTTTTTTTTGTTTCATTTCAATTCTTGCCGCCAAACAAAAAAAAAAAAACTTGCTATAATCAACAATTTTCACAATTCTTGTCACGGGCACATGACACTATAGTACTTTTGGTACATATAACCATGTCTTGAAATTGTACATAGATCAGAGAGTACAATATTCAACAAATCAATCTTTGGCTAGATTCTAGCTATCTTGTAAAAAGAAGTCA
This sequence comes from Hyparrhenia diplandra, assembly GCA_015847255.1. Classification (NCBI taxonomy): domain Eukaryota; kingdom Viridiplantae; phylum Streptophyta; class Magnoliopsida; order Poales; family Poaceae; genus Hyparrhenia; species Hyparrhenia diplandra. The sequence goes on along the minus strand of JADLZK010002241.1, from coordinate 91,992 downwards.
CAAGAGCGAAGCTGCAGTGCTACAAATGTAAGAAATTAAGTAACTATCCTAAGGTCCTGTGATGGCAATGCACCAGGTACTGCACATGTCCGGTCCCCCCCTACAACCAAAACAAAATAAATAGAACCATTCATGAGATCATCATATACTTTCACAGCAAGTGTAAGTAGAATCTTTTAATTGCAGTTTAGATACAAATAGAACACTAATACTAAAACAATCATATTAAAACATGTGCCTAGCACCACGGTCCGATGCATGTACATGTGTCTAGCACTATGCAGATTTAGATGGCAGGTACATGGTTTGTTTTAATTTACACAAAGCTAAATTCATACATTATGCAGATTCTCAATAAAAACAACAGCAAAATAAAAAAAAAAAATGTCAATTTTTGATCTGCAATGCACAACTTGGTTAGGTGATTTGATATTGCCAAGTGATTCGGTCATAGTAAGATAGCGTATAAACAAATTACCCAAACCTATCTGATCCATAGTAACAAAATTATGCAAATAATTTAAGACTGCACTTGGCAGGTACTTAAAACAAAAAAAACATGGAGCAACATGATTATGAAGAAAAATCAAGTGTGCAAGGTAGCAAATCACGGCAACGAAGGGGTTGCTCACCTGAACCAGCCTACTTACACAACACACGAACGCTGCCTCTGATGTTGCCGCATATCAGCCGCCACCCCACCAGGTACTCGACGCCCACCTGCAGATTCACGCCGCCCATCCCGCCACGAAACCAGAAGGCACCTGCGCCACCGCCCGCCGCGGAGACGACGGGCGGCCCACGCCTCCCGCTGCGGCGCTGTCCGTCGCGGATCCAGCAGCGACCCAGGCCCTCTGCCGCGGTGCCGCCGTCCATCGCAGATCCAGCAGCGACACGCGCCGCTGGGAGGCCGGTGTCGCGTCGGTGTAGGCGGTGGAGGCCGGTGTCGCGTCGGTTTAGGGCGCCGCATGCAGGGGCGGCGTCGGAGGCGCCGGGCGTCGCAGCAGCGCCGGTGCAGCGCGCAGCGAAGCGGAGGGATCGACGAGCGGCCGGCAGCGCGTGTAGGGGCGGCGGCGGCGCGTCGAGGAAGAGGATGGTGGGGAAGAGGAAGGGGCCGGTGGCGCAATATATATTCTCGCACCCTTTACTCCCGGCTCTTGGCTCTACCCGGGAGTAGAAAGGCTGTACTCCCCGCCCGGGAATAAATGTCTAACCCTTTATTCCCGGTTTTCCTCTCCACCCGAGAGAAAAAGGTATTTTTAGGCGGGCTCCGAAACTCAGCACAGCTTTACTCTTGGTCCGTAGTTTCAACCGGGAATAAAGGTAAAATTTTTTCAGCTTCCCGCCACTCGTCGACGGTTTTCATTTTCTTTATAATTTCATTTTATTTAATGTCTAAATACAAGTTATTTGCTTAGTAAAACTTATAGTAGTCATAAAAATTTTAAAAAATAATTTGAGTTTATTTTGCTTTATTCTACACAACAAATATGTGTAACCTGAAATATTTTATTGTTTTCTTTTGACTAGAAAACATAATATTGTTAATAATCGAGTATTTCATTAATGCAAAATTGTTGTCATTAACTAATAGAACTAAATATAATGTTTTGCGACAGGAAAATTGTTTTCTCATTTTTCGTGGGTTCACTCATTTCAACGTATAATTGAAAGGCCTAGTCACTTTAAATTCAAAATTTTGACTTGGTCAAACCTGGTCAAATGGAGCACGAAATGACATCGTCCGAAAAACTTTTGAGAACATTTAAAATCGTTGAGGTGGTTTGGACAAAAAGAAGATTAAAGGGTGTGAACGAAAAATGCTCAGAAAACTTCTATTCCCAGTTTGGGTGAAGAACCGGGAGTAAAGGTCTAGCTTTATTCCCGGTTTGGATGAACAACGGGGAGTAAAGCTTTATTCCCGGTTTGGGCGAAGAACGGGGAGGAAAGGTCTACCTTTACTCCCGGTTGGAGTCCCCAACCGGGAATAAAGGTCCCGGGCACGTGGGGGCGGCGGCCGCATGGCCTTTTACTTCCTACCGGAGAGTACAACCGAATAAAGGTCCCTTTACTCCCCGCTCACTTTCGAACCGAGTAACCGCGTTTTTGGGCTCGAGTAAAGGTCGGTTGTGTAGTAGTGCGCGTGGGCCCAACATATAAAAACAACCTGGTTGCTGATCCTGTTTTTTCTCCTTCACTCCTCTCTCACTGGCAAGCAGGCCCCGCTCATCAGCTCATCCCCACCCACGTATTCCTCCTATCCACAACAACCCTCTCCCTCTCACTGGCGCACAGGCCCCACGTGAGCTCCAGCAGCCCGGACGCCGTGACGGTGACTGTGCCGTCCAGCGCAAGGGGCGCATGCGATGGCGGCGTACAGGAGACAACTCTAGTATGTGGAGCCGAGCCAGGAGTCCGATGCGGAGCCGATCGACTACGACACGAGGAAAACAATGAGCCGGGGAAGGAGAAATTTGCATCGCGCGTGCATCCGTCCAGATGGCATGCTTGCCCAAGTGGCCGGAATCCAGATGAGGAGGAGCTCACACCCAGGCGTGCATGAGCCAACTTTTCTTGGGATTTTCTCGAGATTTACCGGCGTTATGCATTCAGTGGTAAGCGACGTTCCCGTCGACGACGAGGCGCCAATGGTGACTTAAGGAATCTCCGTGATCTACCGGGTCTTTCAGTCCTTCGGAGGTGCTCGGGGATGAGTGTGCGTCGCGTGTTGTGAGTGTCTGCGTTGTACTGTGTAATTCTCAAAAAAAAAATGCCCAGTCAATTTTTTTTTTTTCGGAAGGTGGTTACGGGGTTGGACCTAGCCAGAAAAACTTTTGCCTAAAATGGATAGTATGCAGTGTGCAGAAAAGTGTAATCGACCTTGGAAGCTCCCAGTATGCCACAACGAGAAAGAAAACAAAAAACATTCAGATCTAGCTTATTGATATGACGGAGGTTACTGTTGTCAAATTACTATATATGGTATTTAGATACATAGTATTGGATTTTCTTTTTAATACTTTATTAGTACTTATTAAGGACTACTGATCGACTGAAGTTTATTATATTACTCATGCAAGTACGTACAAGTGCTAGCAAAGATGATGGATCAGGGAGCTAAAAGGAACAGGCAAAGCGCCAATAATTTCGATATGAAGAAATATACTTTCAGAGGGGATTAGGGGAACATTACCTTACCTGACAATTGACCTTAGCACTACGCAAAACTGGGAGGTGAAGACGCGCGCGGCGCAGCAGCAGCGGAGGCTGCTGCAGCTCAGCTCAAGCACCGTGCTATACTACCTAGGAGAAATGCATGCAAAGATGATGGATCAGGGAGCTAAAAGGAACAGGCAAAGCGCCAATAATTTCGAATGAACAAATATACAAAAAGTTTCAGAGGCGATTAGGGGAACATTATCTTACCTGAAAATTGACTTTGGCAGGGAGGTGAAGGCGCGCGCGCCGCTCAAGCTCGTGGTGCTATACCTAGCAGAAGTTGAGGAGACGCAAAATAAGCCGGCAGCACACCCGCCATAAATGTGTGCGCAGAGGTCCAGCAGTCCATATATGCACAGGAAGAGTAGCTAGGTCCAACAGTTGCCAGCCAGACGTCATTTGATAATTTTTCCCTAACCACATACGCTGAATGTTGCATGGTCGTCACATGCACTTTTATGCGATTCGTCGTGAGATGCGTTTGGCCAGCCAACAAAGGTTTATGTACTGGTGCCAGCCCTGCTAATGGGCCAGATTCCAGCCCATTCCCACCCCGTTCCAAATCACCAAATGTAATTAATTAATTACTGTATTTTATAACCCCATCGTCCAACCCCATTCCAAATCAACTTCTACCCAACCCGTCCGAGCCCCACTGTGTCCTTGGCCTGGTTGCCATGGATTCTGCTACAGTGGGTTACCACGTGCTCTGTACAATAATAGGTTTATAGCTCAAAGATTTTGCTGGTGTGGAGGAGAGAAGAGGAGAGACCAAAGATTGGCTTCAAGTAAAGCACCAAGCTGGACACAAATACATATGTAACCGTGAGTCTCAATAGAGATGTATGTGAGAGGAAGGAAAGAGAATGAAGCCATATAATAATAAACAAATGTTTGGAGGGAGACAAGTAAACCATAGACTATTGTATAACTTGGCACTTATGACTTGGGTATAAATCAAGCACTTGACTTTATTATTGGCCTTCTCTTATATTGCTGCTTCGCTTCTCTTGCGTATGGAAATAAGCAAAGGAACATGGAGGAAGACAGCAGGGGCTTGTTGATTACAGCACTAAATGGAACCTTATGACAACACTGAACGAAAGTTGTGAATGATTACAGGCAGCTATGCGCAAGCAGTAGCAGATCAACACAAGTGAAATATTGCGAATTGTTGATAGCCTCCCTCAAAACAGCCGTGACGATGTTGACAAAGCAGACACTGTCTTCACCTCTGCACTTCCAATATTACGAAGGACATAAGATAGCGAAAAATATTTAAGAATTCAGTGATAGAAGTTCTATGCCAACAAAAGGAAACATAAATATGGGACATTCAGCGCTCCTGCTATGTCAATTTTCATAACAGCAACAGCTTTGCTGCAATAAGTTTCAGCGCTGCAAAGTGTTCCGGCAGGCAAAGTTCATATGGCTCAACTGTAGTACTACTGGAGATCGTGTCAATGTTAATTTTGGGATCGGATGGAGTATGTATTATGCAACTAGCAGGGTAGTTTGTCTTGGTCTGTGATTGGTTTCTTCAAGGATAGATCGGAGAGAGCATACTGCATGTGCCAAAATGCTCGTCGATGGGGTAATTTTATCCTTTACCAGTAGTTTATTTATTTATCCATGTGTTCTGCCAATGGATCGGACGAACTAAATTTGTTGGGTGCTTTGTCGGGTATGGTGCATGATCGTTCGCTTTATGCAAGTTGCGGGTTGCTTGCTTTGGGCCGTCCACAGAGTTTCATATTGGTGCCAGTGCCTCCTTGACCAAGGTGGTAAACGAACGTAAAAAATCCAAGGAAGTGAAATGGGCCCCCGACCAATTTCATAACTCGTACCATCCATTGGGAATCTATATATATTTATAATAGCAAATTGGCTTGTAGTCCAATAGTAGGACGGTCCAGTGGGACGCTACCCACTAAGGTTCAAATCCCAGTGCTCGCCCGGCGTTATGCATTAAGTGGTAGCGGCGTTTCCGTCGGCGACGAGGCGCCAATGGTGACTCGGTGCTTCGGAGGTGCTCATAGGTGTAGGGTTTGCGTGCGTGTATTCATAGGGGTGAGTGTGCGTGCGTGTTGTGAGTGTTTGCGTTGTACTTTGTCATTCTCAAAAAGAAAAAAATATATATTTATAATACAATATAAAGGCCCTACTATATTAGTATTACTAGCAAATACGCACACACATCCTAACACTACAGGAATCCGCTTCTTTGCCGAGTGCAAATAGGTTTGCCGAGTGGCAAAAAAAGTCGGGCACTTTCGGCAAAGAGCATCTTTGCCGAAAGTGCCAACCGAGCACTCGACAAAGACTACTTTGCCGAGTCCCCGGCCGCCGGCGACGCACAACACTCGAAAAACAATATATTTGCCGAGTGCGTGGCCGTCGGCAAAACAATACACTCGGCAAAGGATAACAGATCAAACGCGGCCCGCCCCTCCGTCACCTTTGCCGTGTGTCCAACGTTAGCCACTCGGCAAACTAGGCACACTTTGCCGAGTGCCGCACGTATAAGCACTCGGCAAGCGGGGTCTTTGCCGAAAGTGTCCAACCCGGCACTCGGCAAACTATGTATTTTTTTTTTTTTTTGCCCCATTTTTTTTGTGTGGCCTTGGTACAAGTAATTACATGTCATGTTCAAAATTTGGGACAATTTCAAGTTATTTTGCTATATTTCATGAATTATTTCTATTTTCTTGCATTTTCTGGACCACTCCAAATTTGAACTGCAGGTACATGAAATAATGAAATGTGGTCATTAAAAAAATGTTATTCATGATGTCCGGCGTATGTTTAGGCTCAATCCAGAACTCGCTTAAATTACTTAACATTTATGTGTCGGAACATGACGAAGTTACATGCGGGAGAAGTGCTTTTAAATTCTATAAAATCCAAACGAAGTTTAAAAATCACGAAACATGGCGAGGTGTCTTGTCATCTCATGAGGAGGCTGTGGTAAAAATTTGAAAAAGTTTCGAAAGCAAGTTGTGACGTCGGATGCCCGAAACCCAAAGGATCAAGTGTGGAGACGTCGGAGGAGGGAGGAAGGGAAGGGAAGAAGAGGAGGAGGGAGGAAGGGAAGGGAAGAAGAGGAAGAGGAGGGAGGAAGGGAAGGGAAGAAGAGGAAGGAGGGAAGAAGAGGAAGGAGAGGAGAGGAGGGAGGGAGGGGAGAAGAGGAAGGAGGGAAGAAGAGGAAGGAGAGGAGGAAGAAGAGGAAGGGGAGGAGGACCGGGTCGCCGTTCTTCGTCTTCCGCTGCGGTGATCCACGCCGCCGCCGCCACCGCTGCTCTTCCCGTTCCCACGACCAAGGTAAGCCCTACCCTTCTAGTAGTGGTTAGTAGTATTGGTTAGTAGTTGTTAGTACTAGTAGTTAGTAGTGTTAGTTGTAGGGTTAGTAGTAGTAGTTAGTAAGTAGTTAAGTACCTCTCACTACTACGTAAGTGAACTACCGTGGCGGGCATTTTCAATTTTGCATGGCGGGCATTCTGTCGCCACCGTGCTAGGGTCACGGTTAATCGTTCGATTAACCGTGGCGGACTCCATGCCCGCCATGCAAAACATATTAACCATGGCGGGCTAGTAACAAAGACCGCCATGGTTAATAAATTCAACTGGTGTTGTCTCGGTACCCACCCGTCCGTCTTGGCCGCCACGCTTGCTGCGAATTTCCTCCGGATGCTTCTCGCCCACGTTTCCATTGATACTAACTGGTTCAGAGCGCTGTCATGGGCTTGTTCGATTGTTTCTTGGTCAATATCGGTCCGTACTTTCCTCCCCGCGCAGCCCATGCCCGCGGTCCTGCCTTCGTGCGGGTGGTCGGGAAGGCCGATTGCATTTCCATCCCGGATGTATCTAGTGCAGCGAAGCACGACCTCGTGTTGTGTATGCCTCGATCATAGAGCCCTCGGGTATGCACGGTTAAGGACGGATCTGTTAAGAGAGGACATGAAGCGCTCGTTCGTCCACATCTCGTTCGGTAGAGGCCCCAGTTCTTCTATCTGATCGACCATGTGTATCATGAGGTGTGGCATAATATCGAAGAAAGACGGTGGTAAGCACATCTCGAAATGGCATATAGTCTCCGCGATGAACTCTTTCAGTCTAAGGGGAGGTCATTTTCAGCGATGACCTTCTCTCGTGATGCGATTAAAAAGTAGCACAGCGTGTAACGACCATCTTCACGAACTCGGGGCGATGCACCTAATCACAATTGGAAGGAACACCGTCGGCATGACATGGCGGTCATGGGCCTTGAAGTTTGACAAAGGTGTGAGGTCTTTCATCGATACAATGCTCTTCGTGTTGGAACGTAAAACCATCGGCACTTTGACATCCCCGAGCCATTTGCAAAAATCCCTCTTTTCATCCCGTGTCGATTGTAGCTCGCGGCTGGAAGGTCGACTTTTCCGCTATTCCCCGAGGGTGTCAAGTGAAGTTCGGGCCCGATGCCCATGTCGGCAAGATCCCGACGTGACTTGACACCGCCCTTCGCCTTAGTCTTGATGTCTAGGAAAATCCCGACCAAGCTCTCGAAGAGATTCTTCGTAGATGCATGTTATCGATGGCATGGGGTGTATGGAGCATCTTCCAAAGATATGGCGGTACTTGAAGAAAATCGACCGCTTCTTGAATGGGACTTTGGCCTGTGCCGGTTTGGGTTCGCTCGCTTCTTCTTCTTCTTCTTCTTCTTCTTCTTCCACTTTGCCTTTTGTTCCGCTTCGCTTCTTCTTTGCCTTTGGCTCACCGGCTTTCTTCTTCTTTCCAAACTCGTGGTTTATGTTCTTCACCATTTCAAACACCTTTGGCCCGTACTTTACCCCGTCCGGATCCTCCGTTTCACCGACCGGCTCGCCGTCAAAGTACTCATCCATCGATGTTTCCCGGTACTGTGTTCTTTGCGAGGAATTTACGATGTTTCATGTACACCGTCTTTTGGGATCCGCTAAGGTAAGTGGAGCGGTATTCTCAATGCAAACCGTGCAAGCTGTCTTCCCTTTAATCTGCCCGACAATGAAAAGAGAGCAGGGGTAATCACCGATGGTGACCATTATCATGGCCTTTAGAGTGAACTTCTTCTTCTCGGACGCATCCATAACCTTGACCCCTTTCCACAGTTCGCCAATTCCTCCAAGATCGCTCAATGAGCACATCTATATCAATGCCCGGCTGCTTTGGTCCCGGAAATGAGCATGGCCGAAGAAGATATTTGTGCTTCGGACACTCGTAGGGAGGCAGGTTGTATATGGTGAGGGTGACCGCCGTGTTTCGCGGCGAAGCACCGAGGTCTCCGAACGGATTCATCCCGCCGGTACTCAAAGCGAACCTTACGCTCTGGGCTCGTCCCCTAAACTCCGGAACATGTCATCGATGCGTTTCCACGTTTTGGCATCCGAGGGGTGTCGCAGCTTGCCATCGCCCTTCGTATGCGTTCCGCCGATGCATGCTAGGACATCGCCTTGGCATCCTCTTCGGGTTCCCAAAAATTGCACGCAGCGATCGAGCACGGTAGGTACCACACCGATAGGGCGGGGATCTTCCTTCCGGGTGTAACCCTCTTCTTCCTCGTCCTCGAGGTGGCATCCGCTTCTTCTTGCCCGTCTTACGCTTCTTGGGCCCTCTCGACGGTCCCTCCTCATCGGTGGCACGACACGACCGGATTCCTCTTGTAACGACTCACGCCGCATCGCGGACGGTTGTGTAAGTCCGCATAGTCACCCCGGTATAGAATACGATTGGTTAGGCACGCGATGAAACTTCCTAAGCTTCATCGCCACCGACGAATCGCCTTCTTCGCCCGATAGGTATTGGCGGGCACCTTATTCCCCTCGGGTAAAACAAAGTGTCACCGAGGTACCGTAACAGTCATTGAAGCTCGTGTCGACCACCCGTGGCGAGCCTTCATCATCAACATCGTTAGGTTAAAACGTAGCACCGTGCAATCCTTCGGACATTTGCCGCCGTCTTTGTAGAGAGGGTCAATTGCCGCCGCTTCATCTCATCTAAAAATTCTCGAGCCACCTTGGATTGCCAAACAACACGCCATCTTCATCTTTGAGGTTAGCAATTTCCTCGAAAAGAGCAAAGATCCTCGGGGCGACATGTCATCAACTACTCGATCGCTCACCATCATCTCCACCCGCATTGTCGCCTGCGCAATGTCTTCAAGCGCTTCATCTACGGTGATGTAATCGCGATTATCAACTTTTTTTCACGCCCTTCGTCCACCACCGTTGTTTCGCCGCGTTGCGCGACGGGGGGTCCTCCAGATGAACCGGCCGCGACACTCGGTTCTTTTTCACCATGATACGTCCACACGGTGTACCTCGGCTCCCTGATGAAACCATACCGCACCAAGTGCTCCACGACATTGTCATCCTTGTGTAAGAACGGATGCTTGCACCGATAGCACGGGCACACCATTAGTTCCGAACCCCCGACGATTCGATGCTTCAAGGCGACGGGCGTAAACTTCTTTGCACATGATCAACGAATTCCAAACTCATCCTCGGCCCGACATCCAATCCCTATTCGGCGCCATGGTCGACGGCCTACTCAAATTAATTAAACCAAAACAAAGAGTGCGATCGATGATTAGAGATCGAAATATCGATGAAAAAGACCACGTACACTTCAAAATGAGAGGGGAGAGAGAGGGGAGGAGAAAGAGGGAGAGAGAGGGAGGAGAAAAGAGGGAGAGAGGAGCTAGCTTGAGAGGGAGAGAGAGGGGGAGGAGAAAGAGGGAGAGAGGGGAGAGAGAGAGAGAGGGGGGAGAGGGAGAGAGAGGGGGAGGGAGAGAGAGAGGAGAGGAGAGAGGGGAGAGAGGAGCTAACTTGAGAGGGAGAGAGAGAGAGGGAGAGATCAAAACTAGATCTCAAAAAAGAAAGGGAGAGAGAGGGTGAGAGAGAGGGAGAGAAAGAGGGAGAGAGGGGGGAGAGAAAAGAGGGGAGAAAGAGGAGAAATACCCCCCTAATGGTGCCAAACTTCAATCAAACCAAGGGCAAAACCTTCACCCCCCGAAATGGTGATTTCTAGAGTTTTGAAGCTCAAAACCCTAGAAAATGGCGAAAAACCGTGGGGAAGAAGAAGGTTGGGGCTGTATTTATAGAGCAGACTTTTCCGTGGCGGGCATTGTAATATAACCGCCACGGTTAATATACATTAACCGTGGCGGGCACTTTACAATGCCCGCCACGGTTAATCGATTAACCGTGGCGGGCGTTGCCTCGACCGGGGGCTGCCACGCCAACTATTTTGCGTGGCGGTTTTAAAATTGCCCGCCACGTAAAATAAAAATTAAAATGCCGCGCAAGTTCAATTCTGTAGTAGTGTCTTTGTATTACTAGTGTTAGTAGTTAAGTAGTTGTTAGTAGTAGTTGTAGGGTTACTAGTAATTGTATATGTATGTGGTTGGTGGCCTTCGTGCCCATATTGGTGGTTGGTGGCCTTCGTGCCCATGTTCGAATATATATGTGGTTGTTGGCCTTCGTGCCATGTTTTTTGCCAGGTTTTGGGAACCTCCCCGTGCAGGGGAGGTGCTGCCGAAATTTTGAGTCGATAATAACTATTTTTTTTTCATTTTTTTAGGAGGACCTGTGGGAGGGACTCGGCGACCCCGATCGTCCTCGTGGGCGCTACGGGTCTTGCTGCACCGCGTCTCCACCGACACCGTAGGTATTAATCACCTCCGCCCTTATAGTTGTCTTACATAGCGCGACCCAGTTAGGCGTCTCCCGTCCGAAAGAGATACGGGCGTTGGTATGCACATCCGCATATCTGCGGCAGATCTGCTTCGGATTGTCCACGTTTTTGGACAGCCCGTGGATGCGTAGATGGGTTAGCATCCATGCTCGATTCCGCCCGAGCCGGATTTTTCGCGCACACCTCCCCCGTTGTTCTCGGATACACACTCTCCCCGCCAGACGTGTATCGGGAGAACAGCGGAGGTGCTTTACCGAAATTCGGCTCGGACGGACCTCGAGCATGGATGCTAACCTTGTCTACGCATCCTCGGGTGGGATTAGGACCTATCCCTCACCTATTAGATGGTAGGAACGCCGTGTAGATGCAATTGCTGGTTATATGGCTCGCTGACATGGGCGTATGACAGAGGATGGATAACCGTGAGTGGATGTACACGGGCTTCGCAAGTAAGAGCCTTGAATGGGTTAGGGGGACCGATGCTTTCCTGGAGCATGCATTTGGCCCAGCTGCTAAAGGGTCTGTTCGGATGCCGTGTCCCTGCAGCAAATGTAAGAACAAGAAAAAGAAACGAAAGATTGAAATGGGCAAAGATATTTACAACAACGGATTCGTCCCAAACTATAGCCGCTGGATCTTCCACGGTGAAGTCGATCGTATTAGAGAGGACGTGGTGAGGCCCCTCCTCGAGGAGTATGATGCGATGCCGGGATGGCGGAACATGATGGCGAGACTTTCACGATGCACGGTTCAATGAAGCATTGGAGGAGGAACCCGAGGAAACCGCAAAAGCGTTTCTACGAGATGATGGAGGCGGCACAGCAGCCCCTTCACGAGAAGACAATGGTTACGGCCGGATGCCATTTCACGCCTTATAGCGTTGAAGTCGCAATTGAGCATTAGTCGAGACGGCTTCGACACCTTGTTGTCGCTTGTTGGCAACCGCTTCCGTGAGGGTCACGCCCCTGCCGAAGAACACGTCACGAGTCACGGAGACTCCTTCGTGGACTCAAGATGCCGTATGAGTCGTACCATGCTTGTCCAAAGGGGTGCGTCCCTATTTAGGGAGACCTGAAGGAAGCAACGCACTTGTCCAAAGTGCAAAGCCTCTAGGTTTGTGGAGGTAGAATGTAGTGATGGCGGAAGAAACAGTCCAAGATCCCCGAGATGGTCCTACGACACCTTCCTTTCATACCGAGGCTCCAACGGCCGTACATGACAGAGGAGTCCGCGAAACAAATGACATGGCACAAGAAGGGCAAAAGATACGAGTCCCGAGAAGTTGGTACACCCATCGGATGGTGATGCATGGAAGCACTTCAATAATATGCATCCTGAAAAAGCTATGGAGACTCAAAATGTACGCGTAGCGTTCGCAACAGATGGGTTCAACCCGTATGGAATGTTGGCGGCCCCGTACACTTGTTGGCCCATGTTCGTGATCCCTCTCAATCTTCCCCGGTGTCATGTTTGAGCTCAAGCACCTGTTCTTGATCGCCGATAATACCCGCACACCAGGCAATAATATGGGTGTGTTCATACGGCCGGTGTGGGATGAATTGCAAGATGCTTGGCAAAATGGGGTACTTGACGTCTTGATCGAGCTACAAGGATGAACTTTACAATGCATGTGTGGTACCTATATTCAATGCATGACTTCCCGGCTTATGGCATATTTAGCGTGGGTGTGTTCATGGGAGGTTCCCTTGCCCAATATGCAAGGCAGGCGTGATGTTCACCGGCCGCAAAAGGGTGGCAAGTATTCTTCGTTTGACAAACATCGTCAATTCCCCGCCCAAGAATCATGAATTCAGACTAGACAAAAAGCACTTCACGAAAAGTGTTGAAGTCACCGACCCCATCCCAAAGTTTATGACCGGTGAAGAGGTCCTTGTCGAGCTAGGCTGGTCTCAAAATCGATGAAAAGAAAGGTTGTTTTGTTGGATATGGTACCACACACATGTGGACTTATATATCGGGCTTGACTAATCTCCCCTACTACAAGGATCTTCTTCTTCCACACAACATCGATGTAATGCACCGTAAAAAGAATATCTCGAGACACTCTTCGCAACAATCATGGACCTTAAGAAGTCAAAGGACAACGTTAAGGCTAGACTTGACATAGAGATGATGTGCGATAGACCAAAAGCTAGTGATAGAGACCCCTAGCCCGGGAGGAGATGGAAAAGGGCCCGGCCGACTACATCATCAAAAGGGCCAATAGGAAGGAAGTACTACAAAGGATGAAGACGTTATCGTTCCCGATGGGTATCGCGGCGAATCTGAGTAGGGAGTGAACGTCGCACTATGAAAGTCTTAGGGATGAAGAGTCATGACTTCCACATATGGATTGAGCGGATCCTTCCTGCGATGACTTCGGGGATACCTCCCCCAGAGCCGGTGTGGGCGCGCCCCGGCAGAGTTGAGCTTTTTCTTCCGCCCGGCTTTGTGTTAAGGAGTTATCTCGGGATGCGATTGCTGATCTGGAGCGTCTTTGCACCTGTGTTGATCTGCAAGTTGGAGATGATATTTCCACCGAGGCTTCTTCCCGTCGATGCAAAGACCGGATTTTGCACCTTCCCAAATGAGGCACGGTTGGGGAGGCCCGTGCAGCCCCGTTGGTGCTATCCAATCGAGAGGGCTCTCAAGGTACTTCGGAGAAAATGCAGGAATAAAGTCAAAATTGAGCCTTTCGTGGCGAGGCATACATTCTAGAGGAGGTGTCGACCTTCACACAGCGCGTACTATACCAGAAACTTCCCAGCGTCCACAATCCTACCCCTCGTTACATAACGCCGACGAGTTCATCGAACTTCAGCCTTTTTAGAGGGCAAGTCGGAAGAGGAAGCGCAGCTACCCACAAGCACTTGTCCTTTGTTGAGTGGCGCACTATCATGCTCTATGTGTTGTTGAACCTTGACGAAACTGCTCCTTATCGCCAGTAAGTTCTCAATGAGCTTGTTCCATACGCCGTCACTATCCTCCACCTATCGATCCGACCCACTTGCCTTGTTTTTTTTTGGAATTTATTGGTCAACACCGAAAGGGAATGGGGCTCCTACCTTGCAACAAGAAGACAATCTTCTAAAAAATGGGCAGCCAGATTTTATTTCCCCGGTTCTCGCTCAAAGGTACCATCCAACTAACCTCGTTCGACTTTGATATTCCACTTTGGTCCTAGTAACATATAATGTAACGATCTACGTGGCCTCACCTTGCGTGCCCGCACACGTCTGCTGAAATGTGCGAAGATTTAAAACAGTGGGTAATGGCTTCCCCCGTAGGGTCAACTCATTCACCATTTATGATGTGAATGGCTATCGCCGCACGAGAAGCTACGAGGAGAGTCGGCCCAACCGCAAAACAACGTGCACCGGAGTTCGTACGCCCGGCTTGGATAAGAAGGACTATTACGGCATAGTCGAAGAAATATATGAGCTCAACTTCGGGGTCCTAAAGAGCTCAAGCTAGTGGTATTCAAATGCCATTGGTTCGATCCCCGATGACACGAAAAGTAGACCCTACGATTGGGCAAGTCGAAATTCGACAGATTCCGTATATGGAGGAGAGGATGTCTATATTGTGGCTAATATACACGCCACACAAGTTTATTACCTCCCATGGGCGTGCCAAAACACGAGGACCTTTGCGGGTTGGTACCTTGTGCGGCAGGTATCGCCGCACGGTAAAGCGCCCGTTCGAACGATGATGATTACAACCTTGACCCAAACACCGAAGAGTTCTATCAACCCGAGGGGCTAGAAGGGACGTTTGGAGATAGACATTCTTTTCGCCGATGGGCATGGAAGTAGACAACGCCATCGATGAGGACGAGGGTGATGAGGTGCGGGATGCTAAGGACTTGCAAATTCTTGAACGATGGAGGATGTGCGCGAAGGAGTTATGGAGGGCGATGCACATGCCGAGGGCGATACTGATGATGAGGATGGTGACATTGATGATTACAATAGTGATAGTGATAGTGATGACTACATGCCAGCCTTAGGCATTCGGGGAGATAATTTCTAAATCATGTAATACTATTTTGTTATTATTGTTACCTTTCAATTATGTTTCGTTCATTTTGCAATACTAATTGGTTTACTCTTTGTCTTTGCAGGGACTCGACAAAATGCCAGGCGGAAGGCGACAACGTCGACAGGGGGTCCCTCTGCCACGCGAGGCCCCTCCCACCCTCTCCCCACGCCGACGAGGAGGAGGCCGACGAGCAGCACCCGACGGTGGAGACGTCGAGGCGCGGCCGACGTCGCCCGTCCACGAGGAGGCTTGAGTTTGTGTCTTCGTCGAGCCAGCCGGGGCCGCCGTCGGGCCCGGCCGGGGCCGTCGTCGGGCCAGCCGTCGTCGGGCCACACCGCTTCGGACTTCGGACTCGGGTGCCGAAGAGACACTGTCGAGACGTCTTCCTCGAAACCCGGCAAAGGTCTACCAAAGCGCGGGGCCTCGAGCCTCCCACGAGGGCCGATCCCCTTCGCCCGCCGCCGGGTGATTCGACCCCCCGGTGACAAGTAAGTAGCCATTGATATTTTCACTACTTGTTCATATGACATGTTGAAAATCGAACTTCAGACTAACAATTCGTCTTAATGGCTCGTCGCAAAGAATCGGAAGATTGTAAGCGGAGAGGGCAGTTCAGTTCGCGCCATATCAATGGCATCCAGAGCCTCTGATTGATTAAAGAGAACTACCACCGGCCTTGGTGACCGTCGGGGGACGTGAGGGAGCCGCCCTATACGTGGAGCACCCCGTGGCGCGTGGGAGGAGGGCGCCCTTGCCGGAAGATCAAGGCGGACTTCTCGGGTGAGTCTCGTATGCGGGGATTACTTCACGCCGTTTAAATACTATGTTTTTAAATAATAGAATGATACATGTTGTCGTATGCGAGAACTACTTCACGTCGAGGCGGGGCAAGAGGCGGTGGCCGCTAGAGTGCGTGATGCGGTCTGCCGAGACCGACTCAAGGACCTGCACCACGAGGCCCGTGTCCCGTCAGCATCGTCCCCTCAACGCCGGCGTGCTTGGCAAGGTGGTGAGGAAGAATGAAGCAAGGGAGATGATGCTCCAGAGGGAGACCGACCTCACCAGGGACCAGTACATCCAGGTTCGTAGAACGCATTTATTCTGATTCCTTCAATGCAAAATAAGCAGGCTTCCATTCATCCTCTGCTATGTCATGCAGATGTGTCCGGAGTGGTGCAGCAAGTACAAGGACTGCTGGGAGTCCATTGTGGACAAGTGGCTCTTGGACGAGACGTACGAGACCAAGAGACTCCGTCGGAGATGTCGCTTGGAGATGGAAGGGAAGCCACACCACCAAGGGAGCGTGCCCCTCCCAGTGTATATGGATAGATGGGTACGATTCGGTTGATTTTTTTATTCAAGCGCTCAAATCTCTTCACTTCTAACCATCTCTGTGTTCTCCTCGCAGTCCGCTTCGCATGAAGGCCAGCACATCAGCGAGTACGCGGGGTTCTAGTGTTCCGAACTAACCGAATGGTGGTCAGTCTCGGTGAAAGTGTCAGAGTTTTATTTGTAATTAGGTTGTCATGTGGATATTTCTGATGGCATGACAATGTATCGAAGAAGAGAGAGAAGAAATATGTTTCATCTAGATAAAACTCTTTTAGCATAATTATCAACTCTCTCCGAGACCTTATTCATAAGTTACAACATTTGTGTCTCTGACAATGACGCCGCCGGTTAATGTGCCGCCATATTTTGAGAAAAATTAAAAAAAAAAACTGCACTTAATCACATTGTCACGCCATCAGTAGAAGACCAGGGTGAAGAAGCAGTGCTGATACGGTGCTGAAGCTAAAGTCTGGCCCAGGGCCCACTGTGGCTCGTCCAGCCACAGCCTTACGCTTAACAGAGGCCCAAGAAGAGCCCACGGGTCAGGCGTCCAAATACGTCTCAAGGCCGCAATGGGCTGAGACGAAGCCGCTGCGCCGCTGGTATGAGCTGCCGGAAAGGTTCTCTTTGCAAACAATTCTCTGTTTTTTTTTAATAAAAAAGTAACATTTTTCAGAGAAGCCATTGGATTAATTGTCAGTGATGTCATTTTATTGGAATTTTATATATTATTCACACTACTGAAATTACAAACGAGTGCCTTATTATTATCTACTATTGAACGTCGTGCCGATTCTGCAGGAATTTCTTGAACCACTGCACGGAGAGCTTTGGAGTCCTTTCCTGTGTTTTGTAATCCACATAGTATAGTCCAAATCTGATAGTGTATCCAAAGAGCCACTCAAAATTGTCAACCAGAGACCAGACGAAATAGCCACGAACATCAGCTCCACTCCTAGAACAGAAATCACACTCTCTATTATGTTAATTAGGACCACTTAATCTGATACTAATCTTATCAACAATCATATATACAGCTGATCTGACCTGATAACTTGGGCAAGTTTTTTCATATAGCTGTCCAGATACTTTATCCTATCCTTGTCACTGAGCCAATCCTGCATACTGGTGTAGTTATCTCCACCCTGTCCATAGCCTGTAGCAGTTTTATTTCGAGCAACAATATCTTATTGGAAAATGGAAATCGGAAGAAGTAACAATTGCAGTTGGATTTTATTCTTTCAAGCTTATATATGTACCATTTTCAGTGATGAACATTGGCATATTGCCGTATCTCTCCATGATGTACCTGACTATCTTCTCTATCCCATCTGGGACATCGTAGTAGACGGGCATTGCGGTCTGAAAACACAATGAAACAGATTCAGATACACCATCATTCTATTTGAAGCAACGGTATTATTCCTTTAACTACTGTAAATGTAAAACGAACTTACCGGGGCTCCAATGGGAACTCCATTCCTTTCCCCTGTGACGGCTACTAGGGCGTTCAGACTGTACTGCACCGTTTCACAGTTACCTGACGAAAACATACAGTCCTTGGCGTACAGGCTCGTGTTGTGGTTGATGCCGATGAAGTCCAGGCCGTAGTTCAGCTTCCTTCGATCTTCCGGCGAGAAGCTCGGCAGCCTCTCACCTAGAATCCGGCGCATTTCCGGAGGGTAATCGCCGAATACTAATGGATCAAGGAACCTCCAAGGCCAAAAAGGAAAAATATATATAGGAAAAATTTGAGTAACATGTAAATTGGTATCAGCCATTTCAGCAATCAATCAATAACTTGAATTACTACTAGATTTGTATCTAGTTTTCTTACCATGGAGCATCAAACGCCAAAGCTCTTTCAACTGCCATCCGGTCCTCAGGGGCATCTTCCCGAAATGGCTCATACCAGATAGTGCACATTGCAATGCCAATCAAGCCACTCTGTTTGCTCTGTAGGACAACCACCAGATGATTCATTATATCAGCAATGGAAGCAAGAAGAAATGGTTTCACTTTAGTAGTAAGCTCACAGCCCTGAGGATAACATGGCTGAATTCACAGTAGCACACTCTGCACACCTGGTATTTCTTCTTGTATATTTCGATTGCAGTGGCATGGGACAGTATGGCATTGTGTGCAGCCACGTAGGGCTCAAGGTCAGAGTTGCCGTGAGAGCAGCCGTATGCCTGTGAGCAACGCCCGGGTGGGTAGACACCAAGCATGTATCCATTCGTCACTACAACATTTGGCTCAGTGAGGGTGGTCCAGTACTTGACGCGGTCGCCGAATGCATCGAAGCATACGTCTGCAAAGTACCCAAAATCTTCCCTGGAAATAGTCAAGGTAGAGAAAAAATTCTTAAGAGACAGCAAAAAAAATATTCTGAAGATTGGAAAATGTAATCAGTATATATGTGCATATGCTCACATGCATATAGCTCAGGGAGAAAATTTAGTGTGCACTTACTGAATCTCTGTGCTAAGCCAAGCTCCGTATCTGTCTTCCAGCTCCTGTGGAATGTCATAGTGGCTCAACGTCACAAATGGTTGGATTCCTGCTTTGGTCATTCAGCAAACCAAATGTTGCATTGTTTGGTAATAGCGTATATATGTAACTGACAAAGTTCAGAAATCTTTGTGCTAGGTAGCTAGAAATACCTTTAAGCAAGAGTGAGTTGATAATTTTGTTGTAGAAATCAATGCCCGCTTGGTTGACGCTACCGTATCTCCCTTCTGTCCTCGAGCCAATGCAGCAATTTTATGATTTTTTTTTTCTCTTTTGAACAGACGGCAATAGATTTACCGTGATATATTGCTAGAAAGACTAAGGTTGTTTAATTGAGAAGGAGTATTATATTCAAAGAACTCACTGGGAAGAACTCTGGCCCATGATATGGAGAACCTGTAGGCATATACACCAAGAGAGTGCATCAGCTCAACATCGACCTGACAACGCAAGATATATATAATCTTAGTCACCGTAGTTCCCGGAACGACGGATCGAGGAACGAGGAACGGCGTTTTAGATGCAATTTTACACTGTGGGAACGAAAACGTTCCCGCGTTCCCGTCCCCGGAACGGCGTTCCCGGAACGTGGAACGCTAGGTCGTTCCCGTTCCCAGGTGACTAAGTATATAATTAATTAGCACAGTATAGATTATGCAGACATAATAATTCTCAGTATCTAGGTACACAGTTTAGGAATCGTTGGCACCTCGTAACGATGATAGTGATCGGCTGCAACATCTCCGTTGCTCCCATCTTTGATGTTTCCTGAAATGAAATATATAAGTTCGCAAGTTCAGGTGGCCTTTTATCAGCTGGATGAAATGCACATTTCGCAAAATACAATGTTGGAACTGCAACGAGTCTGCTTGAGCATCTTGCAAGGACGACTCCTGGCAACGAGTCTACTTTTAAATTTGTTTATTTATTTAGACTATATGTTTTTTTTCCTCGAGAACACAGGAGAATTGCGCTTCATTATATTAAGAAGAGAATAGAGGGCAAGAGCCCAAAGAACAGGGGCTGCTAGGCGCCGACCACCTGGGCGTAGGCCGGCTCGCCTAAAGGCCCGCCCGGCGCCTCCCCCTCTCCCCCGTCTTCCTCCTCCAAAGACGCGTCGCACGCCCGCCCCAGCCGCCGGCGCCCTACGCCCGCCGGAGCTCCGACAAGCCCTAGGGCAGCGGCGGCATCCGCCTTCTCCCCTACCCCTCTATTCTTCTCCCCCGACAGCAAAAACCTAACCCTAGCTGCCATTGCCGCCGCCGCCTCCGAGCCCGACCTCGGCGCCCCGCCGCCTACCCATACCCGGCCGAATGAGTCTTGCCCTCGCCCGCTGGCGACGCCCCGCCGCCTCCGCCACCGCCGGCCGAACCGCCCGTGTCGACAACAAGCGCCAGCCCGGCCGGCCGGAGTCTATAGCCGGGGGAAGAAGAGAGGGGAGGGAGCTCGCCCGAACACTAACTTCGCCGGAATGCTCATCGCCGGAACGCCGTCGCCGCCGCCTCTAGCGGCGGCGGCGTCCCCGGCAACGCTCCTCGAGCAGGCCGTGGGCCGGCCCACCAAAAGGGGTGGTCGGTGCATGCTTAGGCGCCAACCGGTCGGCGCCTAAGATCCCCGCCAAAGAACACCCCAGTACCCTACACACCATACACACACTCATGCTCCAAATTGTTTCAAGGATTATGTTCGCGCCGGGGATAGAACTACACAAGGCGACCACAACTGAGCTAAACACTTTAACTACCAGGGAGGAGGAGGGCAGTTAAAAAAGAAGTCAGAGTATTTGTTAGCTGGTTGTTAGCGAGTCTTCACTTGGTGCTTTGGGGGCGCCTTTGTTACCTTTTACTTGTTTCTAAGGCTGACACATCACTAGCTACATGTGTGATCTTTACAATTAGAAGAAAGAGGGATTGGGCATATTTGAAATATAGGCCTTGTTCTCTTGTAAGGCCGTCTCCAACGGCCCATACCCAAATTTGAGACCCAATTCCTGGAATGAGTCATACGCAGTAAATGAATCACTTCCCCAAATTCGTCCTTCTCCAACAGGATACACATATGTCCAATGCATCCCACGCCCCGCTTTCCCCTCTTCGCCCCGCTCCGCCGGCTATGCCCCACTCCCCGCCGGCGAGCCACCTTGCTGAACCTTACTGCGGCCCAAGGCGGACCTCCCGCCAACGGGCTTGCCGGAGAAGAGGAAGCCGCCACGTCTCCCTCCCCGCTTCTCTTCATGCGCCGCCCCCCTTCTCCCATCCGACGAGCTTGCCAGAGAAAAGGGAGCCTCCACGTCCGAGCTCACCGGGAAGAAGACCGCGGGCTAGATTGGCTCGAGCCGCCGCGGGCAAGCTGCCAGGGAAGCGCCGGCACCGCCGCCGCATGGGCAACCTCTTCCCCCGCCGCCAAACAGGCGAGCGCGCCAAGATGGGTGAGCTCCGGCCTACTCGCCCGAAGAAGACCCGAGCTCGGCCACTCGTCGCCGTCGGACCAAGTTCCTTCCTTCGCCGTAGTTTAGCGCCCCGGCAGAGGCCGGGAGCAGAGCGCGCGCCTCCTCGATGGCCCCGGCCACGTTCACGGCGAAGGCGGAGGGGGCATCCCCGGCACCACCGGTGGGGCCGGTCATTGAGACGCGTCGCGAGGTGGACGACGGGTTGCTGGTCCTGAGATTTTGCGTTGGTGGAGAGAAACGAGGCATATTTGCCTGCTTCAAATAGGGGCCGTGTTTGCGTCTTTTTGTTGACGGCGGTTTTTAGACCCAAAAACACGTCTGCGCGATGTACTTTTGTCTATGCGTCACGGTTTGTGTTTTTAGACCCAAAACACCGTGCACGATGTACTTTTGTCTATGCGTCACGGTTTGTGTCTCCTCTTGGAGTTAGTCTAAGAATTTTATTTAGCTCTCGCTCAGCTTCATTTTTATCGCAGTTTTGGTCCTTGAGTAATTCTACTGTTACAGGAATGCTATGGCATGAATTTTGTGTCCCTCTTTTGTAGGCTTGCCAAGTACTCAAAGTAAACAAGTAAAATCTTTCTTCTCAGTTTAATTGTAGTTCACTTTGGCTTTTCTAGATCCATTTGTTTTACTATGTATCTAGACATAGTGTATAACTAGGTGCATAGTAAAATTAATGTATCTAGAAAAGCTAAAAGTGAACTACACTGAACGGAGGGAGTATATTGTAAGAAAAGGACTCTTTGACCAAGATTGTGGAAGCTGAAATCTCCAAGTGAGGTCATTTTCCCGTTGGTCCCAGCCCCGGCTATCCAGATGCTTCAGATAAGCTGATTTTTTTAACCTCTCTCTGCTGGCACAAAGTCACAAAAGTTACATAGGTACGACTGTACGAGTGCAGTACGTGGGACGTGGTAAGCTTTGAGTGCGAATTTTTCAGTGTTGGGACCAAACTCGTTCCCGGGACTGGCACCATACCACGTTCCCGGTGATTGTGGTCTGGCAGTCCTGGTATTGCTGCTGCAATGGGAGCTCAACCTCTCCTATTTGGGACGGACGAGCTGCGAATATCAGCAATTCGGCATCTCTAGCGCTCAGGCAGTCCGAGACTCGAGTCTGAGCACTGAGAGCACGAACAACAACGACGATAGGAGAGGAAACAAAGCGTGGAGAAATGAAGAGAAAACTCGCGTTGTCATCACTTACCAGGACGTGCGTGGGTGAAGACATCCCAATTGCTGCGTCCCTTGTTGCCCTCCGCGTACCCGCCCTCAATCTGACCCGTGGCCGGCCGGCCACCAAGAACATCGAGAGCAGAGCACCAGGTTACAAAGAGGACCGAGGAAACAACACGAAAGCATGGAGTAGAGACCCACGCACGGCACGCCACGCGTACCTGATACGCAGACGTGACCGTCCCGAAGAGGAATCCCGGCGGGAACTCGTCCCTGCCGAGGCCACCGCGCGCGGCCGGCGCCACCACCAGCATCATCGCCGCCGCCGCCAGCAGCACCGGTATGCTCATTTCGCGCTACCTCCGGTGGCGTGCAGCGCTTCTGTTATGCTTGCACTAGCGCTTGTGTTATGCTTGCACGCACTACCTGCGGGGGCCGGCGGTCGACGCAGTACGACGACGGCGACTGGCGGCCAACGGCAAACCGACGGCAACGAAGGGGACCAGCATTTCATTTCATTTCACTGTATCGTGTGATGTGGTCACTGGTGAGTGAGCGGCACTTGAGAGAGAGTGGAGGGCAGAGGATTTGGTTTTGGGGAGAGAGTGAGAGGATCGTCATGCGGTGGCGGTTTGGTTCCATGTCGTTATCAGGGGTAGTACGTGAGTGGCAGTGTCACTTTGCTATCAGATGCATGTCAGATTTTTTTTTTTAGTGTTTCCCATTTTACTCGTCAGCCTACTGAGACTCGTTTGAAATGGAAAGTTATAGAAAAAAAAAGTGACTCATGAGTCGACCCGCTGTCCATGACTTTTTGGATAAACTCTCATGCCATCCCCATGTGTACCAAGCTGGCTAAATAGCCCCGTCATCCATATCTACACACAAGGTCCATATCACATCTGTTACTGGTCATGCAGCAAGTTTTGTAGTTACCTGTGGAAGCTGCGAACGAGGCACCGGCACAACATGCATTGTGGGTGGCGGAGCAACACAACTTGTTCATACTTTTTGCAGAGGTTGAGAGAGAGAGAGAGAGTGAGAGAGAGAAAAACAGAGAAGCATCTGACAAAAAACTGAAAGCTGAAGTGCCATTTTCATTTTACTGTGCTTTCTGTCCATAATCCCCTGATCCAGCTAACAGATTGTCTATAAGGTCACTCACAGTCAGAAACCACCTTAGAGTCTATGGACTGCTACGTAGGCATTTTAATGACATGGCAAGCCATTTAATGAAGAGAGAAGGAGAAAAATGAGGAAACGACGTCTATCATAGACGCGGCGTCCACGAGCCAACCGAGGCCACAAGACTCTACCCAAAATAGCATTGTGGAGCCATGCATTGTTTCCATGGATCCCGTACTCCCTCTCCCGCCGCCAGCGCTTCTCCTCCCCTCCGCGCGCCCTTCCCGCGCTACCCTGCACTTCCTGCGCCTTCTCTCTTCTCCTCGCGTGCGAAGTTGCAGTAGCCCTGCCAGCTCCCGCGAAGGAGCCCAAGATCCCGCCCACGAGCGCCATCTTTCGAGTCAACTGATGCCGAGCCCCTTGTTGTCCTCCGTGTACCCGCCCCTCAATCTGACCCGTGTGGCCGGCCACCAAGAACATCGAGAGCAGAGCACCAGGTTTCAAAGAGGACGGAGGAAACAACAAGAAAGCATGGAGTAGAGACCCACGCACGCCACGCCACGCGTACCTGATACGCAGACGTGACCGTCCCGAAGAGGAATCCGGCGGGAACTCGTCTCTGCCGAGGCCACCGCGCGCGGCCGGCGTCACCACCAGTATCATCGCCGCCACCGCCAGCAGCACCGGTGGTATGCTCATGTCACGCTACCTCCGGTGGAGTGGCGCTTCTGTTATGCTTGCACTACCTGCGGGGGCCGGCGGTCGACGCAGTATGACGACGGCGACTGGCGGTCAACGGCAAACCGACGGGAACGAAGGGGACCAGCATTTCATTTCACTGTATTGTGTGATATGGTCACTGTATCGAGTGCGGCACTTGAGAGAGAGTGGAGGGCAGAGGATTGATTTGCGGAGGGGAGCACCATGCGGTGGCGGTTTGGTTTCATGTCCTCATCAGGGGTAGTACGTGAGGGTGTGTCACTTTGTGTGTGAGTGCCAATGAAGACACACACGCAAACTGCACGATGCGCTGAAAATATCTGACGGGAAAACACGCGCAGAGCTCACACTAGAAAACGATTTAATCTTCGATATGTGCAAGGTTAATTTCGTGGGCATCTAATTGAGCATTGTGAATTGGGTTACAAAAACCATTCTAGCGCTCAAATCAAACTACTAGAAAAACCATAAACTACTTCGAATACTTTGCCACCGGCGTTGTGGACGACCGTGTCGTCTCCTTGTTGGGGTGGATTGTTCCACACACCCCGGATCAGCTTCTCTGTAGGCATATCATTGCGTCGACGCATCTTTTTCTTCTCAGGTTTAGTCAATTGTCGGATCTTTTAAATGGGAAAATATCTAGTGCAAACCATAACTATCGTGAAAACTTCGTGTAAACCACTGCAAAAAAGTCGTCTAAATTCACGAAAAATCAGACATGTAAAGATATGATGATACATAGCCTTGTAAAATATCTTGTCCAAACTCGACTTCGTTTGTGAGATATAAAAATAACAAATTTCTAACAAATCATCTAGACAACTTTTTGGCTTCAAATTTGTTATTTTTATAACTCACAAACGAAGTTGAGTTTGGACAACATATTTTACAAGGTGGTGTATCATCGTATCATCTACATGTGTGATTTTTTCGGTAAATTTAGACGACTTTTTTGCCGTGGTTTTACACGGGTTTTCATGAAGGTGTAAATGTCCGTAGGATGGCACAATATGTATGTTTACTTTAAATCAAATTTTAATCAATTGCCATCAGTAGAAGTGGATAATGTAGAAACATATATATTTTCTTTATGTTTACTTAAATATATTTTTCTATTAAATACCTTACTATCACTAATTAAAGGCTCCAACGGAGGCTCCACGTTAATCCTCACCAAATGTGTTAGAAAAAAAGATAAATAATTCGAAAATCTCACGTTAGTCGAAACATCCGACCATCCAATCAAAAGTCTTAGACGCCAACAACTATTGGATCTATTTAACTTTCTACAAAATTACCCACCACTACGATTATATTAAATAAAACCTTTTTTTCATAAAAAGGAAACTTTTGGCGAGCAATCATTGAATCAAGTTTTACGTGGGTTTTCACGTGAGGCAGATCGAACGCATCTAATCAACATCACGTTTTGGCGGCATTAAAAAAAATCCTACCAGTGCCCCGATCCCTGCGCTACCACCACGCGCCTTCCTTGGTCTTCCTCGCAGCTGAAGTGGTGAAGCCCCAACCCCGACACCGCACGACACGTTCTCATCCAGCGCTGACCCACCGACGCCAATAGCGACAGACCAATGGTCACATACGACTATACGAGGACTTGGGTCGACGAGATGACGTCGGGCGGTGATGTAGAGCTGAAGGAGTTGTCGTCGTCTGCACCGCACATTTGTAGCAGGTGATCATCCGTACAGGCATTGATGTGATGTGGAGAACTACCTATTCTAGTTACTTCTTATGCTGCTTTAATTTTACTCATTCGGATTGTACTCTGTCCAATGGTTGAACATAATTCAAAGAGAAACATAGAGAGTTTGTACCGAAGTAGTTTCCTTTCGGCTTGCATCCATCTGGGCCATAAATATATGTACTAAACCATTCTCTGATGCTACATATCTAGAGGGTTTTGAAGTTTGAATGTATCAAGTGGACATATATAATTAGTACAAATCACTGCATGGTTATTTGACACTAACCTGCATTAGTGACCTCCTGCTTTAATTTTTCTTGCAGAAAAGTTGTTCTTCAGCTGATGGTTGCTGGCAAGATGAATGTTGTGGGTGCGGGCAAGACATGTCGGTACATGGCTAGGTGCGCGCACGAAAAACTTGCAAGTGCATTACTGACCTCGTGCTGGTTTTTATTACATTTACACATATGTTGAGAGACCGGCAGGATCAGAGGGCACCCAGCACTAACCTGCATGCATGTGCCTGACAAAAGCGTCGATTACCTTTACACATATGTTGAGAGACTGGCAGGATCGGAGGGCACCAACACTAACCTACATGCATGTGCCTGACAACAGCGCTGATTAGTATCCCTGCCCATGGAGGGCTAGAGGACACACATCATGACCTCTTAAACTGGCAAGACAAAATCAACATGCATGTGCATAAATCTTAGTATGTGTTGGCATTTGTTAAGTGCTAAAAGAATATGAAGGATTCTGCAAGCGTACAGAACACCTACTATTGTAGCTTTTCCCTAGGATGAGTATTCTAGAGTATCGTATCCACAGGGAAGCTTTGGCTAAAGAATTCTAATAAGTCACAATCATGTATCCACTAACTTAGCAAACCACTAGACTATAGTGAGGGGGTAAATGATAAAGGATAAGCAAACAAAGTGTAAAATAACATACCTAAGATAATAAAAAGAATAACTAAAAACTAATCAAGAGGTCAAAGAGAGAAATCAAGGTTCCCGAGTACTTCTCTATTACTTAGGTTCTATGATAGCAATCATACTAATGCACTTTGGAGCAACGGTACCTTTCCGGTTCTCGGATAGACTGGGAAGAAGTAACCGGGGGAAGGCCGCCAAAAGCTCTACGAAACACCAACCCGAACATGGTGGACTACATCGGCCTGACAGGGCTGTCACCCCTGGGGCTACCACAACTATCCGTGGGATTGGGCTCAATCTCAGGTAACCTATAGCCTAGACACCAAGTCTACACTATCGATTACTACTCTAGCTACCTAGCATAACTAGAGCCCTCAATACGAGCGGAGATCCCATGCAATAGCATAACAACTATACTAACCATATATGAAATACATGGAAGTAAATGGAGAAGATAAATATATGAATCATAAGTCTTACAAAGAAAGGATATAAGACATACCAAACTCTGTAGACATTCTAGAACCGGAGCATAACTCCACTCTCCTTTACTCTTGATTAGATCTAATCTAGATCTAATCTACTTCTAATTACATAGCTAATCTATTTCTAATTACATGGCTAATCTACTTCTAATTCACTAATCTCTGAGAGAGAGGTAATCCTTACATTAGGACACCTCTACAACTGAGAGATAATGAATACAATGAGATAGAATGAATTAGGGTTTAGCCCTGGGGGTCAGGGGGTATTCTTAGGCCATGGCGATGAACGATAGGCCTTGGATCAAACCGACTTTGGCAACGGTGTAGATACAAGCTCAAAGTCGGTTACAAACCGACCTCCAAAGTGGGCCCGGATTGGGCTCCAACTACCGGGCGGCCGATCGTGGAATTATCTGGCGGCCGCCAGGCCCTTGTGGCACAATGAGTCCAAACTTTGTAGGTGCGTAGATCTCGTCGATAGCTTTGTAATGACTGGTATTTTGCAGAAACGGAGTCCGGATGAGAAAGTTATGACCGCTTTTAGTGAACTCGACCGCAATCGATATCTTTTGATTCTGGACTCGAATATAGCAAACAATATATCCGTTTCGATCGTCCTCGATGAGCTCTTTGCAATGGTGCTATCTTGGAATATATTTGTAACATGTTTATGCTTCATATGTTTTGCAAACTCTAGGCTTTTCCCTTTTAGTCCCTAAAAATATACAAATCACCAAAACTTGTGGAACTATGTTAGTCAAGCCCCTAGTCTATGTTGATATTCATTTTATGCCCTTATTTTATGTTTAGTTGACTATTAATATTATGCTATAACAGGTGTCAACAGTATGGTGGCATCAGTTGACTTCGCATGATGAACATCTTCAATCTCCATCCAAGACAACTTCTATTATATATTTGTCAAAGACATTCTATTGTACTACCGACATTCAAATGCTTGATCCGAAAGTTGCATCACTATGCATCGCATCATCTAGGATGGGCAAGACACACCAATGGGTAATGGTGCAAACCGGGAGCTTGGGTTGATTGAGAAAGCCCATCCAGACCAACCATGACGCATAACTTTTCTTGTGCTCTCTCGCTTCTATCCAAAAATAGTGTTTTTTATTATAGATAACATGTTATGTTACTATCTTATGCTTATTTTTCCTATTTCAGGGCAAAATTCGATGCAAACGTGACATAAAATAGGAGTATTAGAGATCTTGGGCATAGGATAATACATAATGCTTGATTCACAATGAGTGTGTACATGGTCCGAGTCATCAAAGTAATGCATCCATGAATCTAATATTGTAGTCCAAGTTACAAAAACTTTAGTTGCTCAGTAGCTTGGGGTGTTTTATATCCTTGAAGTGTGATTAAGTTTCTACTACTCATCAAGGAAGGGCTTTTAGCCGGTGACGGAGGAACCGGAAAGCCGCTGCCGAGGGTAACGCCACCCAATTGCACGGCCACCAATGAAAACACCCTAAAATCTTGGTATGAAGACAATCTACATCTATCAACTACTAAACAAGGCGACAATTTCCATCAAGCACATGAGCATACAGATGGAGGAAGCAACATCCAACCATGCACCGTCCACCAACGTCTGGCCCTGTACCTTAGTGTGTCGAGCATCTTGGGGACAAAAAGGATCGAGTGAGTGTCCATGACATCAACATCAATGCTAACATTGATCGCACCTCGCAGAGTAAAGGTATGTCCATCTTGATGGATCCCATAATTGAAATTTTACTTTTCTCATATGATGTACTATGTTCCGCCATCTTGCCGGAACCCATATTACCCATATTACAATTAATTTGTCTTCTCATGACATACTAATTTTAAAGTAAAATTGCAAGTGGGATCACACCAAGAAAAGAATCATAAGAAATCAAAGCAAGAGTGACCCTGAGTATGGAATGCAATCGTACTTTTTGTGGCCAACAAATAAGTCATGATATTTCATTATTCACCACTAGGTACCCTTATTGACCACTAGGTATATTTTTTTTGCTTTATTAATATCATTGGGTTATACAATTTTGGCATGGTCAAAAAACTTAAATGACATTTGTAATGAAAAAAGAATTTTGAAAAATCAAAGCTAAAGCCACAATAGTATGGGATAAATCTTGATCGTGGTGAACAAATAAATCATCATATGATCCTTAATTATTAAGAATTAGGTATAACTTCATTTCATTCATTTCATTTCTAATGTCCTTGGATTATTTCCAAAAATAAGTCTTGCTTTAATGCTTATTGACCATCATGAATTTTCTTTGTTCATTTTATAGTTGTGTCATTGGGTTACATCGATTTTAATTATCAATAAAGAATATATGGAAAAACTCAAACCTCCGCAATTTTTAAAAAGATAGTTGAACAAATTCCAAAATATTTTAAAAATTATCCACCTATATCATTATGAAAGATACCGATTTCAGTTCGACATGTATAAAATAAATAATTATTTAATTAGCTTATTATCAAGTGTGGCAAAATATCTTTAGGAAACCACATAGTAATGACACTTACAGTTCACTTTAATTTAACTTATATTAATAGTCATGATAATAAATTCTAGAAGTCATTATCTTGAAAAAATGTTTGAATGTTTTGATTAAACATTATATCATCTGAATATTAGTAATTTGTTTCTATTAAACAAGATAAATATCATACAAGATATACAACATCTTGAATGCCATGGTGCATGTCGAAATAACTATTTATGCCTTCGCAAGAATTAAGAGGGTAGTCCGGACCTAGAATATTATTTTAATAAAATAAAAATGAAGATTTTGAATATATGATACAATAAGCATTTGAATTTCAAATTAATCTAAGTATAAAATATTACAACAACTACATGAAAAGTTGAATTTAAACCATAGACTTTCATGATATATATCACATATAAGAATGAAATAAGAGTTTATACACTTTAGGTTTTTGTTTCAATCAAGTACATATCATGCTAGGAAAAAGATTCATGCTACAAATTATTACTCGCAAAAACCACTAGAAATAAAAAAAAGACATTATCCTAAAATTATTTCAAAAAATCGGAACATTATGCAATCAAATCGGTACAATCGTTGTAAAGAATTGTTATTGTATGTGAGCAGTTAATGAGCTTATAATTTTTAGAGGAAAAAATCATAATTTGGGTTCATGCCGTCAAGGCTAAAGCCATTACAATTTAAGAAAATTATCAACTAAATATATATATTGGAGAAACACAAAAGTGCTATGCGAGATATAGCTGAAAAATACAAATAAATCAATAGCTGATAGATTATCATAACTGGATATAGACTATAGAGTACCTATTATAGCTATTATTCTATAACATTAGAATTTAAAAATTCAAGTTTTATTAGTTTATATCTCTTAAGATTCTAACCCGCACGTGAGCACGGGGTTGATGGACTAGTATTGATAATTTAGATGTACATTTAAGAGGATATTTTAGTTTTTGAATAATGTTAGAAGGATAGTTTAGATGTAGATTTAAGGGGCTACATAAATTATGTATATAATAAAAATTTATTAATTACATTATATGGATTTACATATCATACATGGGGTAATTATTTAGAAAATAGCATAGATTATCATTATCAGTGTTGATTATAGTCTACATAATTGATGACCGGATGCTTCATACTTTGATGAGAATTTTTAGAAATTATATATATTTTTTCTAATGGGCCTCATAAAGAATAACATGGAGGCTCTATTAAGAGTTTATCAGATTTGTATTTTCACCGTAGCACAATACTTATATAGTAGAAACATAAGCTTATATGTTATATATATATGTTAATGATAGAATGTTAATGATGTAGGTAGCTGTAGCCTGTAAGGAACGCTTGGTCCCAAAACTTAAGTGGCATGGAGGCTTGAGCTAAAAGTGACAACCCTACTGTTGGTATAAATCAAATGCACACAATTGTAACACCCCGTAAGAAAACACAACATTCCTCCGAGAGTTACTACACTACACAACTACGAGCACGCGGAAGCAAAATCACGACATCTAGATTGAGCATAAAAATAAGTCTTCTACGATTACATACGAAGGATCTTCAAACCTAACCGACAAACCTCAGCCTATTTACTACAAGATACAGTCTGATTCTACAACCGACTATCATGTTACATAAAAAATATGATTGTTCGAGGTGTACAACATATGTGCATGCTACTCCCATACCGCCAAGCATCCTCGAAGCTCAAGTACCGAGATGGGGAAACAAGCGTATGAGGTTTATGGAAAACCTCGAAAAAACAAACTGCTTCAACCAAGTTATTTAAATCACGCTTTGATTAATATCACATTTAAATTGCATAGTAATAGAGACATCCAATTCTTTATATAAATATCAATATACTTCCAAGTGTAATATAAGATGCTTCATAGAACATAAATATACTTACAAGTGCAATGAAAATGATGCAATGCAATGCATGACTTCACTTCTACCCACACAAAACAACAAGAGGGAGTGGAGGCTGCAACCACAATGCTCATCAATGTGCGTTGTCTGTACGGGTACTTACCGCACCAATTTGGCTACGGTTTCTTCCAATGCATACCAACGGAAAGAGTGCAAATGCAAATGTAGCAATGTATGCACTTCTCATACCTCATATACATCTCACAATTCATAATTTAGAAAATAACACCACAAACTATGAAGAATGTAATACTTCAAAATAAATCAATAACTTCAATTTTAGATTATCCGGCTAGTGTGAGAAACTAAAATTTAATGGAGGCAATTCAAACAACAAAGCTAAAGCATGTGGACCACGGCGCCACGTTTACTTTGCCTTTACCGATGATCAAGCGAATGAGCTAGACACGCTCGAACGCAACAACCACCTGATTACAAGCAATTCTCAGTACTAATATCATCATACAAACAAGTACAACAGTGATTAACACACAATAGGCCTCAAACACGTTGTTTAACTATCTATCGGTTCACTTCAGTTTATGATAGCAGCATTATTCCTTATCTTTTTCATAGACAAATAACCATACCATAATAAATTCCCAAAATCTACTGGATCATATAAAATTCATTTATCTACCACTTCCGTATTATGAAATTTGGCATAAGAAGTCTAGAAAATAGCATAAACACAATTGCATCTTAACTGAATTTTCTGTCAGTCAAAACAGGACAGCGACCTTGTAAAATACAAAACTGAGATATATAAGTCACAAAATTGTGTTCTCTACCAATCTGGAAAGCTTAAGAAAACCTCTACAATTCGTATTCAGATAACAAGTTCAAATTCCTCTGTTACGGGCCAAAACTGGCTAAATCTAGAATCTGTCCAGAATTTTGTCACTGCAAAACAGCCGTCTAAGAATGACTGTAACTCCAAAAATACAGTGGCTATGAGGGTGATATTGGTGTCAAAAGAAAGGTATTGAAGTCCTCTACAAATGTTTCCACTTCGTCAAAATTTATTGAGGCCACTAAGATGCCCTAAAATGGCGACGAACAGAAACTACACAATCTGACGGGATTTCAGATCGTGGACGAGATCAAGTTTAGGGAATTTCGGGAATTAATCCACCAAACCCGTTCCAATTGGATGATTTGATCCACAAAACATGAACCAAAGAAGGGGATTATGATCTGAAATCTCACCTAGGTTAAACCCAACAAGCGACCGGCTATCCTCGTCGCTATGATGGGATCGCCACCGCCATGGAAATTTTGGAGAAGAACGGCACGGCGGCGGCGGCATCAAACCCTAGCTCTCCTGTCCTTCCCCTTCCCCCTTCTATTTCTTTTCTTATGTGTGTGGAGACAAGGGGTGTGGCGGCCTGGAAACTCACGGTAGGGAGAGAAGGAAAACAACAGGAAACACATGCGCCATCCATGCAAAGGGCCAGCTAATATTGGGTGGTCAGGTTGTGGTTGGGAGAAAGAAAAAAAACACGCAAGAGAACAAAAGCCATGCACACTATTTCAGGCCACACACGCCACGTCCATATTTATTTTTTTATTTCTTTTTTTAAATCTAGCATTTTCCTAACTTATCATTCTTCAAGGTCTGATTAAAACGAATCAATAGTCCATTAGCAAGTATTCGATGAGCTCTACACGTTGGTGCTCTTCATTCGTCCCATCCGAGCAACGGATCAAAAGTCAAAATTTTGGGTCACTCCTAAAGTCTAGTCATCCTCTATCACTAAAAATACACTTGATCCATCTAAAAAAAATCCATATTAGTGGTATTCTTTTTTGGGGTATTACATTCTCCCCTCCTTTAGGGAATTCGTCCCCGAATTCTTCCAAGCATGGTTATTCAACAAACAAAAATTGAACCACACGTGCTGAAAGAAAATCGCTTATCCTCTGCATACCTCTTGGGCATATGACCCTTTGGCTATGGGTGTGACTTGCTCATACTATCTGGACATATATGATAGTCCCTTTGAAGATCAAACACAAGGAGGACTCAAATATTTGCATCGGGCATTATTCAACATTCAAGTCTTGTTTTATGGTGACTAGTTTAGTTTCCATCTTCTGCTCTAGATCTCTTTCAAGTATTTTACTCAACATTGTATAGCAGGAAACACCGAGGTCTATCCTTACGATAAGACTCCACAACTGCAACCGATATGCCAAAGCGCCAACATGAGTGACAAATGATAATGCCTACTTTACCTTGAGCTAAGCCTCCCTTTGGTACCAAAATAAACAATTCCTTCTGTTGGTAAAATTTTCTAGAACATCATTTCCTACTTCAAACTAAAGCCTTAAATCTAACTATTGCATGGCTCTTCTTCCAACTCGAGCAACATGTTTTGTGGAACTTCATGTACTGTTTCAAGAATCTATCCTACCTAAACAGACCAGCCATGCATGCAGCACTCATGAGTAACATCCTCTTGAAGTGGATAAATACCTCTGCAACCATATACAACGCTTCATATAGTGCCATCTAGATACTAGTCTGATAATTGTTGTTGTAAGAAAACATCACCAAAGGAGATGATCTTCCCAACTTCCCTTCAATGAAAGCACACATACATGCAACATATCCTCTAAGGTCGAAATAGTACGCTCAGACGAGGATGGAGATTAGTACTCCTATCCCAAGCACTATGTTGGCTTTGTCAAACAAAACAGCACAAACTTAGAGTCACAATCCAACAAAACAACATTGGTCACACCATGCAACCTCACAATCTCCTTAATATCCAACAGAATCTAATCTATAGTTGAACATGTTATCTTCATTGGAATGAACTAAGTCACTCTAGTAAGCCTACCAATGGCAACCCAAATAGCACCTTCAACATCTTGGTGAGCAAGGCAACCGAACTACAAAGTCATTGTAATATTCTTCGCCCACTCGGAGCTCCAATATTTCTAGCAACGTAGCTAACCTCTGTTCCTTAGCCTTCAACATCCTTCACTTCTAACAAATACCACACAAAACCACATACTTAGCAATATCAACTTCCATGTCCTCCCACCAAAAATTGCTTCCCAGTCTTCACACATCTTAGTCTCACCTAGATATACCTTATCATGGTGCAATGAGCTTCCTTCAAAATATCCAAATTCACCTAGCCTTCTATGGATTGCATAGATGGAATCTAAAATAAATAGTGCCATCAACCTCCATACTAAACTCATGGGTTTACCTACCTCAATGCACTTGTGAATGGCCTAGAGTAAGGTCTTATGTCTAAGCTATTATTGCACATTCTCATGCAATGGTGACTCGAATAAAAATGGGTCTCCTCATGGATCAACATCATAGCAAAGAGAAATACTCTATGGTCATCGATCAATGCCATGAACGCTTTAGGAACATAGGACCTACTATGAGTAAGGATGAATATAGGATGAATATTTCCCAATACCGCCTATCTCGAACATGTCAAAACCTTGCATGTATTGTCACTACCTAAATAAACATTAGTATACGAATCCGAATATTCAACATTAGATTTCTAATATGTATCTAAGTAGATATCAACATCCGAAAGTGAACCAAATGTGGGTGTAGAATCGAGAGAAAAATATGGGACAATATGAGGACATAACTCAAGATCACTAGTATTCATCTAAATCCGATACGGTTTCATTTCTAAATAAGAGCATATGCAATAACATTTGTGTTCATTGGATTATACTAAATATTCAAATCATAATCCTTAATAAACTCTAGCCACAAGGATAATGCATCCAAAACTTCAATGCAAATACCACTATTGCCAACTCAGAATCATGTGTAGATAAATCATCTCATGTTTCCTCAACTACCTAGATGCATAAGAGATCACCCTACCTTCTCGCATGAGCACATACCCATACTGATAGTCCTTTTGTATTGTAAAAACACTTTCCATTCTCCAAAAATACATAATAGGATTACTAACCAATTTTGTTCTTCAAGGTTCAAAAGCTCACTTCAAACTCAATAATCTATATTTCAAAAGCAAAACCCTCATTGGCTATTTCTCTTGCCATGCGAGTGTGCACATTAGTATTCGCTAGAACATGTCATTATGTCTTCATTCAAACTATTCACTTTAATAAACCACATCATTTACTAACATATATTTCGATGTCTACACTACAATCCCGTAAATCATCCACTAACATGTATTACATTACCAACACCATACTACATCTCCTATTTATTATTAGTTAACATTCTAGACTACTTATATTTCTCCTCCATTACCCAAGTAACGCGTGGGGAATCCACCTAGCAAACAAACCCTTCATAGTTAACTTTGTGATATGTTTTCAAAGACCGGATTAGTTCTAAACAAACTAATGATGGTATTCAAAGCAAGTCTAAGAAATCTTCGGACATCCATGGCAATAGTTAGTCTCTGCCACTACACCAAACAAACATCGTTCTTGGGATCAACAATGTATTCATCCCATCTAATAACTTGTCAAAAAAATCAACCATGAAAATCTAGAAATCAAACTTGTTAGGTTTTCCATAAAAATGCATTCTCTCTTTCTATAACATCTCAACCTAGAGAAGAATGGACCGCCTTCAAACCATGGTAACAAAGTTCGACCTTCACTATAGGACAAAATTGCACAATAACCACATATTCTTTCCTATATGTCCTAAGGACCAACTCTTACTTTGCTAAAACTAGGCTTAGAGTATCACTTCTCGCAAAAAACTTGCCATTTGAATTTAGGCAGAAAAATGGCAAAATACTAGTTCACTACTAGCAAGCATAAAAGCCGACAAGGGATTGACTATGGATCCATTGGGATAACACTAGCTAGACATGCTTTTTTTTCCTATAGCTCTAAGCACATGATGCCATAGTACCAAAGGTACATACCACTCTAGTATAGTAATCATGCCAAAACTTCACTAGTGGGTCCATTCAGCTACACATAAAAATTGTGATCTAATTAGTCTACTTACTAAGAATAATGGGTTTCACCTTCTCATCAATGATCCTAGAACAAAATCAACTCATACCTCCAATGACAACCAAAAACATTGAGCTAAGAGCTAGCTTCACTGCTTCAATCTCATGATGATATGCCAAAGTGATGCCACAACAATTTATGCAACATCAAAGCCACAATATCTTAGACCTTCCCCTTGCTTGAGCATCATTGAAACAATATGAACCACTAGGCAATCCACCACTATGTTTGTAGACTTAGTCCAACACACCATTATATCTTCATTCCATTGGCATATGTCTCCAATGACATTCATGCCACAATAACCACTAAAATTATGCAATCGTAATAGCATATTTCTGAAGAAAGCAACATTGTATCAGTCATGATAGGTTCACTAAACAAGCATGTGAAAAATTCCCCTGAAACAACCTCCAAAACTAACTTGTCTTTATAGGCACTAGCCTAAAATAATTATAAGCCATGATCCTCACAAATAAATCACTTATGCGTACCATATTATTGAATAAACCATCCAACTTGTGTGCTCAAAGGAGCATTCGGTATATATATATATATACTAAAAGATCAACTGAACCACTCTATTGGAATGCAAAGCCAATCAAATCCACCTCTCAAAGCCTTTAAGGCAACTACAACACGTTGAGTGCCCACACACGATTGTTAAGCATATGCAATTTCAAGTTACAATATTAGCATCCAAACTAACACTAAGCACAACACTAGGTTTAAAAACTCAAATCCTCACAAACTCCACATAATAAGTCTAATGTCACGACATCTTGACAATTGCCAAAAGATAAAATTTAAGTTGTGTGGAAAAACTACACCGCACTAAGGTCGGTTTGAAAAATCGCCACTCCAATCTATAGGAAAAGGCACTCAATGACCCACCCATTTGATATGTCAAGAGGAAATAGTTAGAATGCACAACATGGAGGCCAGCCCATCCGTCATTTAACAATTTCCTTTGAATATAAATAGTTGGGTCAACCTAACACTCGGTCAACCTCACTTAACAAAGCAGAGAAGGCACTGTGGGGGCCCTCCACTCAACCCATCTATGTCACGCCCCACTTTCAATGGGTCGTTAATCACACGTGTTTGCTCCAGGATCACGCCACAAACACGTTTATTAGTAACAGATGATGGTAAACAGAATTAATAGTAAACCGAGCTATAGAAATATAGGATGGAAAGGGGCTTACCGTGGCGACGGAGGGTCGCCAAGTCGGGTTACAATATCAGAGTTGGCCAACCGAGAAGCGGTGGATTAACTATGACACTGCCCCGTACTCCACAGGCAGACTTGTGCATGGATGAAATCTGGGCTTCAACGTCCTTCTCCTAAGCAAACACTTTACGAACTCCTACGATACTCTGGTCCTCTACTTGTCGTCGATCTTACCTTCACATGTGCCAATGGTCAAAAAAAAGAGGGGTGAGTACAAACGTACTCGCCAAGTCCCAACCGAGAGGGTTGTAATTATTAAGGGTTTGGGCCCTAGCAGAGTCTCTAAAAATCGCTCTCGCTAGTTCCCGGTTATGTCATATCATCACTGCTATCATGACACCACAGGTTAGTCATCATCAAGGTATATCTAATCATAGATGTTCCGTCCTAGCACTTGCCCATTCCAAGGACGTGGCTATTCGAATAGATTTAAATAACTCTGCAGAGGTGTACAAATTTCCCCACATGATAGGCGTTGTCTACACCACAGCTAATGGCTCGACAGGCCTAACGAGATCCCGTACCCGCTTGGATGCCTCCTAGGTATATTGGTATAATCCTCACCACGACTTCTCAGGGGTTGGAAGGATGACGCATCATCCTAGACAATATGGTGATACCAAATCACCCACGGCTTTACAGGTAATACCTTATTACCCAACCTATACTGTCAAACACTGTCATACCCGGTTTTAAGAACAAAACCAGATACACACCATATGTGAGCCCAGGAAGTCAAATCTCACATATAGTTACAATTAAAGGAAATATCAAAACATAATGCTTAATATATAACGAACTTAAAATAAAAAAATAACCTCAAAGCGCGAACAACGGAAAGACACTCCGATCCCCGGGATGAAGCCTCCACTCCACGAGGGGACGCACCGACCGGTTAATCACAAGCCCGACTCCTTCAATCTTTAGCAATCTAGCAATCTCCCCTGGTTTGGGTGGGATATTGCAAGGGTGAGTCCATGTCGAACTCAAAGAAATATAACATGGGTGGATGAAGCTCAAAGGTCGACACCTTTGGTTATACTTTAGCGGTGAGCTTTTAGTAAGTCAAGGTTTTATTCATTCTAATAATTCTAAGTTACGCTTAGGCACCAATTATTCCCCAATAAATTAATTAAGATCACCATTGTTCAAGAATCACCATTAATCACCATGTTGCATTTATTCCGTGAGTTTTCCAGGCCGCTCATAACCGTGAGCACGGCCGTTATAACGATTTTACTCAAGCGCAGAGGTGTACACTTTCACCGTGAGTTATGACTTTCAATTGAGTAGGTTAATTAGGCCTAAACAACGAAAAGTCATACATAGCCTTTCGAAAGATTATCTAACATGTCGAGAGCCGCTATAGGTTTTGAAGCCGACGGATATAGGACCAACCTTCCCGATGGCACAATGACACGCAAAATTTCTATACACAAGGGGATAGGGACCGCACTATACCCAACCGACAACCCCCTTTTGCGCCACAAGGGTAACCCCCAACAAGCTAGACACGAGCTTTCTAATCAACTACTGATCGAGCCATATGACCCTCCCGGTTGTACGGTTTTCCCCCAAATTTTGCCGACGGATCGGTCCTTATGGAGGGCCAAGAGCATCAAAAAGCTCTCTCGCCCTGTTGTTTCATTATCATGTTCACCAAACATCTCAAAGCATCATTAGTCATCAATGGGTTCATTTACATTATTGTTGAGCGCTAGCAAAACTACCCAATGCATATATCCCAAGGTAACAAGGAACGATATAACAAAACTAGGACAATCCTTAGAGCAAATTAATTAAACTCATGCACATAAAGTAATGGTTATAGGTGAATAGGTCAACAAGGTAAAGCCCAAGCTATACTTGCCTTAAAAAGTAAAGATCCTTCTTCACGACCAAAGCTTCAAAGAATTCCTTGACCACTTTGCTTCTTGATCACCACGTAAAGCTCACCGACTAGACATCGCCACGCGGCAGAACATACAAGCATCCACGCATTCATACACGATGCAAACAAAAGAGATACTATGAGAACAGTACACCAACAGCAAGTAAATAAATTAAAAAGGTTATAAAACAAAAGTACGCATCACTACGATCACATGGACGTAAAGATTACGCGAATCGGAGCTAAAACGGCGAAGTTACGCATTAAACAAGATTAACATTAATAAAATAATAAAATAAATACAAACTCGAAATTTAAAAGTTTGAAAAGTTGATTAACAGTTACATAAACATGTAGATGACGAGATTACGAATCCAATGCAAGTTGAACGGGGCTAAACGGATTTAAAATGACAAAGTTATAAGCATTTGAAATCAGTGGCAAACTTGTAAATAGACTGAAGTTGATTTCTGAATTAAATCAAATAAAATTCTTTTATAATTCGGATGCAGGGACCTTGTCGTAATTAACGGTAGACATCAGGGTCTCTTTAACAAAAAATGACACCCGAAGGGGTATCCTTTGATGTCGGCCGTTGGATCGAGTTTCGACGGCCAGAAACAGATCGGGGAGGGCAAGGGCGGCGCTTTCGCCGGACATGAAGCAGGCCACGGTGGTTGGCCATGGACGCCGGCGAGGAGATCGCCGGAAAAATGAAATCAGGCCCTACCGGCCACCAAACCGGACTCGGCCGGGACCAAACGAAAGCGGGGATCAAGGGCTTCTCACCTCCGACGAAAACGGCGGGCGAGATGGTCTGAAGACGACGAACGGACGGGAGGGGCGAACTGCTCCGACCTGCAATGTTCGGCGACATGCTGTGAGCGATAAAACGCACGAAACGATGGAAAGAAAATAGCGGCGAGTTCGCAAGGGCAACGCGAAGCTCGGCACGAGTCTTACGGCGAGGTCGACGCGCCGACGAAGTCGACGACGAGCTCGACGGAAACAACGGCGGCTGCTGTTGGGAGAGTGCCGATGGGAAAAAGATGTTGTGGCGCTCGCGGCTCTGCTTATGAAGGTGGGGCGCGGCACCAGGAAGGAAAGCAGGAACGCAAATTAGGAAGGGAGCGGCATCAGCGCGATTCGAATCAAACGACGACGACGTTCGCGAGCTGGACGAGACGCGTGCGTCGTGCGTGCTCTGCGCAAGGGCTAGGGCTGAGGCCGAGCTGGGCCAAGCTGCTGGCGGCCCAGGATGGGAATAGGCCAGCGAGCCAAGGCAAGGGAAGCCTGTTGTGTGCGTGAAGATCACGATCGATGAATGGCAACGAAATCTCTGTTGCCAAACGCACGAAGCGAACAGAGGCAGGCTCGAACGTATCTGACTTGGGGTAGGGGATAACACTGTAGATGGGGACCCACACGTCAGTGACATCAAACAAAGAAAGAGAGAGATGCAGCGCTGCAGCTGCTGCACTTCGAGTTGGGCCTGCCCGATAGCAAAGAAAGGAAAGAGCTCGGTCCAGCAAAAGAAAAAAACAAGGAGTAGTAGGCCAGCTGGCTTACAGGCTCAAGTGACGAAGACTACAGGAAGTAAAAGGGAAATACCTTTCTTTTATTAAAACAGCTTTCAAATAACTTCTTTTGCAAATGGGTTTTGAAATCCTTTTCAATTCAAACAAAAACCAACCACCATAGAGCAAAATAT
Source organism: Hyparrhenia diplandra (assembly GCA_015847255.1). NCBI lineage: Eukaryota > Viridiplantae > Streptophyta > Magnoliopsida > Poales > Poaceae > Hyparrhenia > Hyparrhenia diplandra. The sequence goes on along the minus strand of JADLZK010002241.1, from coordinate 50,258 downwards.
GCACCAGCATGCATGCCACACCAATGTTTCTAGCCCCTATGATAAATTTTAATTTAGTGAAAAATATTATTTTCCTATATTTCATGAGCACAAAAATTTGAAATTAAATCAATTTAGCTTTATTTCCAAAAGTGCAAAGTTTGGGGTGTTACAAACACCAAACCCAATCATTAATCATCAATATGTGCACCTAGCACTGCGCCATCTAGCGCCAAACACTTACGTGGAAGATCACTCGGCATCCACGCCAACCGGACCATGGGGCCACTCTCCCCATGTCTCGCTCCTAATAGGTCGTTTGCCTACTCCGGCCACCTTGGCTCCAATTATACCTCAACCCAACGGGGTGTGGAATCAAGCCGCCCCATCTCGGCGTGTGGCTATACATAATATTGCACTAGGTAGAAGGTCTATGAACCGGTCCTTAGGGGAGGCGAGTATCTCTCCGCAGGAACCCCTCGCGGCGATTCCCGACATGGTGTTTAGGCTCTACCGGACTACCACTACTCACCTCTTTTGTTGGTTAGGGTTCATTAGGCATTCTCATGTTTCTCTTTAATTACAACGTATGAGCGTAGATAACGTGGATGATTACGTCATCCCAGCTTAGCTCCATAGCTACGTTATCGCTCATACCACTATTTACTAATCCAATTATCATTATCATCATCATTATTTAAGGTCATTATTAGGGGTAAGGACTTGCCTGGGGAGGTTCTTACAAATCGCACGCACGGTCGAACGTCTCTAGCTATCTTCGGACGGAAAACTCCGAATCGGGTCGATGTAGAACTACGGCGCATATACGTTGATAACCTAGCTTGAACTAGAGCAACCAAAATAAGCATAGAACATTATGGTGGCAATGGGTTAGATGCATAGAGCTAGATTTTAGATAAATTATGGAAGTCGTTTCACGCGAAACGGAGTTAAATTGCATTAGATACGGATTTTATAATATTAATCCCTAATTAAATCATTAGGGTAATATTATAATATAATTTTATCATGTAATAATATTGGAACTAATTACATGATAAAATTCTATAAATCAAATAATGAATTTACAAATTTTAAATTTTTCTCGAAAGTCGGAAAGTATACTTTTACAACCCCTGTACACTATCCCGGGTGGACATAGCAATTAAATAGGTGTACACGTAAATGGTTACATACACGTGGGTGCCACGTGGGTCAGTGGGACGCCACGTAGGTGCCACATGGATTACATGTTGCCCCCGGCGGCCGTGGACGGAAGGGAGACGGGTGAGCGGCGTGGCGGCGCCTGATTGGTTCTTTCCGACGCCCGTTCGTTCATGATGGCGTCGTCGGGTGTTTCCCGTTCGCCACCTTCCGGGCGGGCGCTCCGCCGGAGATCTCGCCGGCTGGCCTTCCCTTTGGCCTTTAGCTCGCCACGCGGCGCTCCCTTGACTCCCCACGTCGCCCCAGTCAGGATAGAATTGGTTAGGACGGCGGGGAGGTTTGCCTTCCACAGCGGCGGCGTCTTCGATGGTTCCCGGCGGCGGCGGCGCTTGGTTGTTGGGCTATACAGCACTATACGGCAGAATAGGTGAGGCAATCAAAAGAGAAGGGGTTTGGGAGGCGTACCAAGCCATTTATTCGACCAGCGGTGACCCTTCCTGACAGCAGTGCTCGGAGCTCTTCCTGGCGGCGGCGGAGCCCGATTTCGGGGCAAATCGGATTGGGCGAGATTGGAGCGGGGAGAGAGGGGGTAGGGTGAGCACCGTGCGTTCCACGCGGCGGCGGAGCTCGTGAGCGAGAGGGGCGAGGCGGATTGGGGGCCGGTAGAGGGTATTTATAGGTGGCGCCGCCGAGGTTCCGCCGTCGCGATATTTTCCGATCGTGCCTCGTGGGCTTGCGGTCCTTGGTCGGTGCTTGGCCGGCTATGACGCGGTGAGCGGCGTCGCGCGTGCGCGTCGTGCGTCGCCCTGGCGAGTCGGCCGTCATTGCGTCGCCTTCTACATCAATAAATCCCGCCCACCATGGCCGCTAGCGCTGGAGCTCGGTCCGCGGAGCCGCTGTAGCCGTGGACCTTGGCCGTTGTGTGCATGGTGCTGCCCGGCTGGCTCGAGAAGATGTCGACAACAACGCTGTGTCTTCGTCTTCGGCTACAGCGTCGTTGTGGACGGTTTGTAGCGCGGCCATGGCCGGCTTATGTGTTGCCGTCGGTGCTGTGCAGGGGTCAATGCGAGGGTGAGCTGGCTCGGCTTGATGTGACGTCTCGGCGAGGAGCTCCAGGCCTTCCCTGTGCGCCGGTCTACGCTGCCCACCTTGCCCGGTACGGCGGGGAGCAGCTGGGGTCGTGGCATTGTGTCACGGTCGTCGCACCGTGCGTGGACAGAGGTAGACGACGACGGCGTTGGCAGCCTTGGCCTAGGCTCGTCCGTGTCCGGGCTCGTGCCCTGGGCTAGTTGGGCCGGCCCATTCGGGTGGGTGCGGAAGGGAAAAGAGGAGGGGGGAGTTGGGCTGGGCTGGCAGGGAGAAGGGAAGGAGAGGAGTGAGCTGCTGGGCCAAAGATTGAGCCCGAGGCTCTTTCCTATTTTCTTTCTTCTTCCCATTTTCCTTTCCCTTATTCTTTCTCCTTCTCTCTTATTTCATGTGTGTAGATATATGTATATGTTTATTGTATTCATTTGCATAGACTCTTTGAACTTATATTCTCCTAACTTATTTATGAGAACATTTATTCAAGGAGACTTATACAAATATTTATATACATATGTGTACACACGTTTCCCTCGATATTATCATTTCATGTGTGATATATATTGTATAAATATTTATATAAGCACTCATATATTCCCGTGACTTTTATTATCGAGAATATTTATTTATTGTGCTTATAAAATATTTAGCATATATTTGGTACACATGCGTTTTCGTATTTTGATTCCCGAGAGAAATTCGTAACTCATTCTCATGCAAAATCTTCCATAGATAAAATCTAGAACTTACCTTGCATCCTTTATGCGACCATAAGGCTCAACAAGCAACAAGCAACAAGCAAAAGAAACCTAATTTTCTATATGGTGGGATTTTGAATGCGGGGTTTTCGAAACAGGGTTTCGGTTTGGCGGAAAATAAGTCAAGTTTTAGTTGTAATTATAAAAAGTTCAAATTTTTAGTGAATTTTAAAATGATGCAAAAACACGGGTGTTACAAATCTACCCCACTTAGATGAATCTCGTCCCCGAGATTCCTAGTCTACAGAGTGAAGGTCCTAATTTAAGGCTTAAAGGGATAGAGATAGAGAGAGAGAGGGGAAACTTTCCATTGCTTACAGATCTTTGTCTTTGTCGAACCTCTACCACTATTGTGCTACTCGTTCATAGGGCAACACAATACTTGTAGAGAGCATGCCTTCCTCGCCTGCGATTCTTCTTTGCTTTTACCCCTTGTTCTTGATCTTGCATCTGGTCTTCGAAATCTTCGGTCTTCCTTGGCGGCTACCCCCACTTAGAGGGTTCACTCCTCCGGCGTCTTTAGTCTTCTACTGTCTTCTAGTGCCTGTCTTCTTTCGCGGTCTCTTGCGGTGTACTTCACTGTCTGGATCCATCAAAGTAACAGTCATCTGGTACTTGGGATTCCATTTCTCATCTGGAACCCTAAGTTTCTGTTGTTCCTTATTTTCTCGTCTTAGCCCATTTCTATATTTCTCTGCTTCTTCTTGTTTTTGCCCGATTTGTATTTTCTTTTCTTGTTTTACATATAGCACTACCCCACTTAGAAAAATTTTTCGCTCATTATCTCGCTCGGTGGCCTGTATGCTTGGGCACCCGTCAAATTTATCTTTGTCAGTACTCTCACATGGGTAGTGGGTCAAGCACAGGGATCTTGATTACTCCAGGGAAAGTTACAACAGTAGAGCGTAAAGGAATTGCTACTCTATGGCTACACCTCCCTTGGGAGTGGTGGTTATATGCTGTCAGACATGGTGGCTTCGGCTTCTGTGGGTCCGGTACTCGGCTCGTCTTTGGGGCTTCTTCTCCTGGTTGTGCCTGACTGAGTGGCAGGGGTGGTCCTTCCGGTCGGTCTTCTGCCGGCGATGGTGGGGTAATCCCGACTCTTGGCTATGTGGATGGTGACTTTGCAACGATGGGTGCCACGCTCTTCATACTCGCTGCCCTCATACATAGGGCGGTCTTGGGTGTCAAGGTTCTGCATGGTGGCATGGAGAAGTTGGGGAAATCCGGGGGTGTCGATGCACTAGCTGCTAACCCAAGTGTCGGCCATTTGTGGCGGTGTTTGGTGATGGCTATTAGTGAATGGATGGTAAGGAGTGTGATGGCGGAGGAGGAAAATTGGAGGCTAGCAGTGGAATGGTTGGAGTGGGAGGGTGGTGAGAGCGGTGTTGATGCTCTTTTGTAGCGAGGTCAAGGGTAATAGCTTATGGGAGAAGCTTGGTCGACTCGTACTGTGGCCATGGAGTGTGGTGGTGTGTGGTGGAAGGAACGGGAGTGAGTCTCCTGTATTCCTTGGCTTTGCGATAGTGGCGTGTTCATTGGGGATCGTATGGTCTTGGCCGGTGGATTCCCTATAGTGGAAACGTGTGTCTTCTCTATTGTCGGCATACCGCTTTCTGGCATTTCGGTATGCTTCTGGGGCATCTGTTTGCCTTTGGGCATAAATATCTTTTATGGGCTTGATGACTGTCTTCAATCATTGTAGTCTTCTGTCCATCTTCTTCTTGTAGTACTAATCTTCGGCTCTGGCTTGCATAGCCGGCATTGGTTGCCACTTGAATCGTTGAATGCCATCTCGATGCCGCTTCGATGGTCGTGGTTCGGGGTCGTGGGTAACAGCCGGTATCGGCGGCTTTCGGCATTGAGGTGACAACATGTCGGCAATGTTGCACGGCCGCCGGCACAAGAACACCGAGGCGACGGCGTGTGACGGGCTATAGGGAGGAACACTGGATGGTTCGGCAAATTACGATCGTGGAGTCCATTTGTTGTCGTCATGTTTCTCGCAGGTTAACTCCTAATCTATTTGGAGTAGAAAAGAGTGGGAGGGAAAAGCACAAGGTACGATAGGGGTCTACCTAACTAAGGATTAGAGGGAAAGCAAGCATTTTGGATGGGATAGACTTTGGGGTATCCTAGTAACACTGGTGTTGGGAAACACACAAACTTACCTGGTGTGAAACGTATGAAAAGGTTTGTCACGGCGAACTAAGTTTATAGGAAAACTTGTCTGATTACTCGTGACTGAAGGAAATCTTCTATACGTTCACTGATCCTATCGGAATCTTCCTTCCATTGAGCACTATGAGTAGTATTAATGGAGAAATTTTCCTTTAGGATTGAAAGGAAATAAGACATTATGCTAAACAAACAAGCGCGACAATAGTTCTCATCACGGTCAGTTACATAGATGATACAAGGTTGCATCACACAGTGTGACTGCCATGATGATTATTGCGTGACTTTACACCTATTAAAGGCCTTGAAGCCTAGACATCTATGACTGCGAGCGAAGGCTTAGCTACTAACGCTAAGACAATGCTTGCACAACAAGCTTGCAAAAAGGATTTTGCTACTTACTTGCTACTTGGACTCATATGCCTGGTGGAGTTTCCATCAATTGTTAGAATTGCACATTACATTAGCGCCCATTTAGGTACTCGGACGTTCTTGGCATTCCCAGTGGATCCGCTGGATAGCACTTGACAGTCCTTCCTGTTGGGAGCTTTGGGAAGTATACAAGTTCATTAAGTACTCCGATACTTGGTCTTCATGAAACTATCGATTTTAACATCAAGGAAGGCCAAAGTATCCTAGGCACTTTAGCATCTCTAAGAGATGTTGTGGAAATTCTCCTTTGGTCAGGCAGTCCGATTGAGATCATCCTTACTAGTCCATTGCTGCTAGAGTTTCGATGTTGTCATCGGTTCCGCAACATACAAACTATTGTAGTAAGGTGCACTCGTAGCAACAAGTTTAAAAGTAGTTATCCTTATGTGGAGTTAAAATTTCTGTTAACCCAAATTTCATCCTATGGACAAGCTCGCTCGATACCACTCACCACGCCCCACTTTCAATGGGTCGTTAATCACACGCGTGTTTGCGCCGTGATCACGCCACAAACACGTTTATTAGTAACAGATGATGGTAAACAGAATTAATAGTAAACCGAGCTATAGAAATATAGGATGGAAAGGGGGCTTATCGTGGCGACGGAGGGTCGCCAAGTCGGGTTACAATATCGAGTTGGCCAACCGAGAAGCGGTGGATTAACTATGACACCGCCTGCACTCCACAAAAGTGCGGACTTGTGCATGGATGAAATGCGGGCTTCAACGTCCCTTCTCCTAAGTAAACACTTTTACGAACTCCTATGATACTCGTCCCTCTACTTGTCGCCGATCTTACCTTCACATGTGCCGATGGTCAGTAAAAGAGGGGTGAGTACAAACGCATTTCAAGAAGTCCCAAGTAGGGGTTGAAATTATTAAGGGTTTAGGCCCTAGCGAGTCTCTAAAAATCGCTCTCGCTAGTTTCCTGGGTTATGTCATATCATCATCAAGTATCATGACACCACAGGTTAGTCATCATCAAGGTATATCTAATCATATATGTTCCATCCTAGCACTTGCCCATTCCAAGGACGTGGCTATTCGAATAGATTTAAATAACTCAGAGAGGTGTACAAATTTCCCCACACGATAGGCGTTGTATACACCACAGCTAATGGCTCGATAGGCCTAACGAGATCCCGTACCCGCTTGGATGCCTCCTAGGTATATTGGTATAATCCTCACCATGACTTCTCAGGGGTTGGAAGGATGACGCATCATCCTAAACAATATGGTGATACCAAATCACCCACGGCTTTACTGTGTAATACCTTATTACCCAACCTATACTGTCAAACACCAAACCCAATCATTAATCATCAATATGTGCACCTAGCACTACGCCACTACGCCCAAACACTTACGTGGAAGATCACCAAAGATCCACGCCAACCGGACCATGGGGCCACTCTCCCCATGTCTCGCTCCTAATAGGTCGTTTGCCTACTCCGCCACCTTGGCTCCAATTATACCTCAACCCAACGGGTGTGGAATCAAGCCGTCCCATCTCGGCGTGTGGTCAGACGTAATATTACACTAGGTAGAAGGTCTATGAACCGTCCTTAGGGGAGGCGAGTATCTCTCCCGGGAACCCCTCGGCGGCGATTCCCGACGCGTGGTATTTAGGCTCTACCGGACTACCACTACTCACCTCTTTTGTTGGTTAGGGTTCATTAGGCATTCTCATGTTTCTCTTTAATTACAACGTATGAGCGTAGATAACGTGGATGATTACGTCATCCGCTTAGCTCCATAGCTACGTTATCGCTCATACCACTATTTACTAATCCAATTATCATCATCATCATCATCATTATTTAAGGTCATGATTAGGGGGGGGGTAAGGACTTGCCTGGGAGGTTCTTACAAATCGGCACAGCGTCGAACGTCTCTAGCTATCTTCGGACGGAAAACTCCTAATCGGGTCGATGTAGAACTACTACAAGATACGTTGATAACCTAGCTTGAACTAGAGCAACCAAAACAAGCATAGAACATTATGGTGGCAATGGGTTAGATGCATAGAGCTAGATTTTAGATGAATTATGGAAGTCGTTTTCACGCGAAACGGTGTTAAATTGCATGAGATACGGATTTTATAATATTAATCCCTAATTAAATCATTAGGGTAATATTATAATGTAATTTTATCATGTAATAATATTGGAACTAATTATATGATAAAATTCTATAAATCAAATAATGAATTTACAAATTTTTAAGGGAATTTTTCCTCGAAGTCGGAAAGTATACTTTTACAATCCTGTGTACACTATCCGGGTGGACATAGCAATTAAATAGGTGTACACAGAAATGGTTACATACACGTGGGTGCCACGTGGGTCCGTGGGACGCCATCGTGGACGCCACGTAGGTGCCACATGGATTACAGGTTGCCCCCGACGGCCGGACGGAAGGGAGACGGCGTGGACGGCGTGGCGGCGTCGATTGGTTCTTTCCCCGACGCCGTTAGTGTTCATGATGGCGTCGTCGGGTGTTTCCCGTTCGCCACCTTCCGACGGGCGGCGCTCCGCCGAGATCTCACCGGAACTGGCCTTCGCTTGCCTTAGCTCGCCGGCGCCACTCACTTGACTCCCCACGTCGCCCGGTCGGGGATAGAATTGGTTAGGGCGGCGAGGAGGTTTGCCGCCCTCTACGGGCGCGTCTTCGATGGTTCCCGGCGGCGGCGGCGCTTGGTTGTTGGGCTATACAGCACTATACGGCGTAATAGGTGAGGCAATCGAAAGAGAAGGGGTTTGGGAGGCGTACCAAGCCATTTATTCGACCAGCGGTGACCCTTCCCCGACAAAGCGGTGCTAGGAGCTCTTCCCTCGGCGGCGCGGAGCCCGATTTGGGGGCAAATCGGATTGGGCGAGATTGGAGCGGGAGAGAGGGGGTAAGGGTGAGCACCGTGGCGTTCCACATTGCGGCGGAGCTCAGAGCGAGAGGGGCGAGGCGGATTGGGGGCCGAGAGGGGGTATTTATAGGTGGCGCCGCCGAGGTTCCGCCGTGCCGCGATATTTTCCGACCGCGTGCCTCGTGGGCTTGCGGTCCTTGGTCGGTGCTTGGCGGCTATGACGCGGTGAGCAGCGTTGCGCTGTGTGTTCGTCGGCCGCCCTGGCGAGTCGGGCCGTCGTTGCGCGCTCGCCTTCTACAGCAACAACTGCCGCCCACCATGGCCGCTAGCGCCGAGCTCGGTCCGCGGAGCCAGAGCCGTGGACCTTGGCCGCCGGTGCATGGTGCCGCCCGGCCGGCTCGAAAGATGTCGACGCGTGGCCCCGGTCTCGCTCTTGCTCTGAGCCCGCCGTGGACGGTTTTGTGCGCGGCCATGGCCGGCTTATGTGTTGCCGTCGGTGCCGCGGGGGTCACGCGAGGGTGAGCCGGCTCGGCTTGATGTGACGTCTCGGCGAGGAGCTCCAGGCCTTCCCCTCGCGCCGGTCTCACGCCGCCCACCTTGCCCGGTACGGCGGGGGAGCAAAATTGGGGTCGTGGCATTGTGTCATGGTCGTCGCACCGCGGCGTGGACGAGAGGTAGACGACGACGGCGTTGGCAGCCTCGGCCCGGCTCGTCCGTGTCCCGGCTCGTGCCCCGGGCTAGCTGGGCCGGCCCATTCGAAAGTGGGGAGCGGAAGGGAAAAGAGGAGGGGGGAGTTGGGCTGGGCCGGGCAGGAGAAGGGAAGGAGAGGAGTGAGTCAAGTTGGGCCAAAGATTGAGCCCGAGGCTCTTTCCTATTTTCTTTCTTCTTCCCATTTTCTTTTCCCTTATTCTTTCTCCTTCTCTCTTATTTCATGTGTGTAGATATATGTATATGTTTATTGTATTCATTTGCATAGACTCTTTGAACTTATATTCTCCTAACTTATTTATGAGAACATTTATTCAAGGAGACTTATACAAATATTTATATACATATGTGTACACACGTTTCCCTCGATATTATCATTTCATGTGTGATATATATTATATAAATATTTATATAAGCACTCATATATTCCCGTGACTTTTATTATCGAGAATATTTATTTATTGTGCTTATAAAATATTTAGCATATATTTGGTACACATGGGTTTTCGGTATTTGATTCCCGAGAGAAATTCGTAACTCATTCTCATGCAAAATCTTCCATAGATAAAATCTAGAACTTACCTTGCATCCTTTTTATGCGACCATAAGGCTCAACAAGCAACAAGCAAAAGAAACCTAATTTTCTATATGGTGGGATTTTGGAATGCGGGGTTTTTGAAACAGGGTTTTTGGTTTGGCGGAAAATAAATCAAGTTTTAGTTGTAATTATAAAAAGTTCAAATTTTTAGTGAATTTTAAAATGATGTAAAAACACGAGTGTTACAATCTGCAATGCTAGATAAAACCCATTCTATAGGCTTCCAAACTTATTCTTAGGTACCAATAGAACAAAATGACAACAAAAATCTCTTATACTATCCAAAAGGTAACTATAACGGTTTGGAACATAAAGCCAAAAAAAATGGTTATAATATAGATAAACACAATTGCACATATGTATTAGGAATACAAGAAGGTAAACATATCATCGTTTAAGAAACACCCAACTCCCTCCTATAAGTGCAAGTGTGTCAAGTTTTAAAGTGAATCAAAATTTTAGCACAACTTAATCCTAGAACCTGTAACTTAGGCTCCGATTACCAACCTGTAACACCCCGTAAGAAAACACAACATTCCTCCGAGAGTTACTACACTACACAACTACGGAGTGCGCGGAAGCAAAAAATCACGACATCTAGATTGAGCATAAAAATAAGTCTTCTACGATTACATACGAAGGATCTTCAAACCTAACCGACAAACCTCAGCTATTCACTACAAGATACAATGCGATTCTACAACCGACTATCATGTTACATAAAAAATATGATTATTCGAGGTGTACAACATATGTGCATGCTACTCCCATCCCGCCAAGCATCCTCGAAGCTCAAGTACCGAGATGGGGGGAAACAAGCGTATGAGGTTTATGGAAAACCTCAACAAGCAAACTGCTTCAACCAAGTTATTTAAATCACAGTTTGATTAATATCAGATTTAAATTGCATAGTAATACGCATATCCAATGCTTTATATAAATATCAATATACTTCAAGTGTAATATAAGATGCTTCATAGAAACATAAATATACTTACAAGTGCAATGGAAATGATGCAATGCAATGCATGACTTCACTTCTACCCACACAACCCAACAAGAGGGAGTGGAGGCTGCAACCACAATGCTCATCAATGTGCGTTGCTGTACCGGTACTTACCGCACCAATTTGGCTACGGTTTCTTCCAATGCATACCAACGGAAAGAGTGCAAATGCAAATGTTGCAATGTATGCACTTCTCATACCTCATATACATCTCACAATTCATAATTTAGAAAATAACACCACAAACTATGAAGAATGTAATACTTCAAAATAAATCAATAACTTCAATTTTAGATTATCTGGGTAGTGTGAGAAACTAAAATTTAATGGAGGCAATTCAAACAACAAAGCTAAAGCATGTGGACCACGGTGCCACGTTTACTTGCCTTTACCGATGATCAAGCGAATGAGCTAGACACTCTTCGAAGGCAACAACCACCTGATTACAAGCAATTCTCAGTACTAATATCATCATACAAACAAGTACAACAGTGATTAACACACAATAGGCCTCAAACACGTTGTTTAAGTATCTATCGGTTCACTTCAGTTTATGATAGCAGCATCATTCCTTATCTTTTTTCATAGACAAATAACCATACCATAATAAATTCCCAAAATCTACTGGATCATATAAAATTCATTTATCTACCACTTCCGTATTATGAAATTTGGCATAAGAAGTCTAGAAAATAGCATAAACACAATTGCATCTTAACTGAATTTTCTGTCAGTCAAAACAGGACAGCGACCTTGTAAAATACAAAACTGGAGATATATAAGTCACAAAATTGTGTTCTCTACCAATCTGGAAAGCTTAAGAAAACCTCTACAATTCATATTCAGATAACAAGTTCAAATTCCTCTGTTACGGGGCCAAAACTGGGTAAATCTAGAATCTGTCCAGAATTTTGTCACTACAAAACAGCCGTCTAAGAATGGCTGTAACTCCAAAAAATACAGCGGCTATGAGGGTGATATTAGTGTCAAAAGAAAAGTATTGAAGTCCTCTACAAATGTTTCCACTTTGTCAAAATTTATTGAGGCCACTAAGATGCCCTAAAATGGTGACGAACAGAAACTACACAATCTGACGGGATTTCAGGTCGTGGACGAGATCAAGTTTAGGGAATTTCGGGAATTAATCCATCCAAACCCGTTCCAATTGGATGATTTGATCCACAAAACATGAACCAAAGAAGGGGATTATGATCTGAAATCTCACCTAGGTTAAACCCAACAAGCGACCGGCTATCCTCGTCGTTGCGATGGGATCGTCACCGCCATGGAAATTTTGGAGAAGAACGGCACGGCGGCGGCGGCATCAAACCCTAGCTCTCCTGTCCTTCCCCTTCCCCCTTCTATTTCTTTTCTTACGTGCGTGGAGACAAGGGGTGGCGGCCTGGAAACTCACGGTGGGGAGAGAAGGAAAACAACAGGAAACACATGCGCCATCCATGCAAAGGGCCGGCTAATATTGGGTGGTCAGGTTGTGGTTGGGAGAAAGAAAAAACACGCAAGAGAACAAAAGCCATGCACACTATTTCAGGCCACACACGCCACCTCCATATTTATTTTTTTATTTCTTTTTTTTAAATCTAGCATTTTCCTAACTTATCATTCAAGGTCTGATTAAAATGAATCAATAGTCCATTAGCAAGTATTCGATGAGCTCTACGCGTTGGTGCTCTTCATTCGTCCATCCGAGCAACGGATCAAAAGTCAATTTTTGGGTCACTCCTAAAGTCTAGTCATCATCTATCACTAAAAATACACTTGATCCATCTAAAAAAAAATCCATATTAGTGGTATTCATTTTGGGGTATTACAACAATAAAGATAGAAATATCCGCAAGCGCACAGATAGAAATATCGTTGTAGCACTTCACCAAAAGATGAACTCCTGGTTTTTAAATATCGAACCTAAAGGAACAGTAGGTGAATATAACTAGTGTTTATCCAATCCACTTCACAATCAAAAGTACTTAAGAAACTAGCTAGAATTAGGAGAAAACACTGACTTCTTGTTCTAATCTCGATAAACCCTAGTTTATTTATTCTATCGTGGACGCTTAATTCTTAATAAAGTAAAAGCGAAATTACTTTACTAAGAATGTATAAAGTCTACCGTTCACTTCTTGCCGGGAAGTGGGATACAGAGGATTCAATAAAGCTATAAAAGTCACCTTTATGATGCTACCACCGATTCCAAGCCAAAAAGGGGCATTCACGGATAACTCTAGTCTAAGCACCGCGATACACTAGAAACTATCCCTCTAATCAAGAGCAACCAAGATTAAAGTACTATAAAAGAGTTGCCAACTTGAAGAATAAAATAAACCAAAACTTACTTTAATTATGAAGTCGAAAACTAGATAATCTATGAAAACACTCCTCCTCTTGCGAAGAGAATGATCCGTCAGAATACAAGTGAGAAGATCCGACAGGCCGAACACCTCCGAAGCACTCCTCACTAATCTCTCTATTTCTAATAAACTTGATTGCTAATCAAGATCCGTAGTAGCTAATCTAGAAGTGGCTATGCTCTAATCATAGGATCTTGACTTCTCTAACCCTAGACTTCTCGGAGAGAAGGAATTCCATCTAATGAAAACCGAATAATGAATTAGGGTTTTTAGGAGTAGCCCCGCCCCTTCTTTTATAGCTCCATAGAATGAATCTCAGCCCTTGGATCAAACCGACTTGATTGGATGGACTAGATCAACTCCATTGGTCGGTTGTAAGAAGTTTCGAAAGCTTGACACATGTCTCCACGGGGGGTGCCGAGTGGCACCCTCCCCCCCCCCTCGGTGCCGCCAGGCCCCACCTATCAGCAGGTGGACCCCGGCCTTGGCGAGGTGTTTTCTCTTCTCATTTAGACCCTTGAAATTGTACTAATCGCCTTGGTTCAGTCATTTTCTTTTGTTTCTTTATTTTCACTCTTTTCATCTCTTCTCGCCGTTTTCCGAGTTCTTCTACAAAACTGAGTGTGCACCAAAACTCATGGAATTTATTAGAAATAATAAGATTTTAATAGCATTTATCCCATGTTTAATGGCTTTCCATATATAAATAACTACCATCAACACCTACCTCATCTATATGGCGATGCTTTCTCTCGGCTTGGCCATTTTGTTGGTGGGTATGTGGACCACGATACACAATGTGAAATTCCCATCTGTTGGAAGAAGGAATTCAATCTCTCATATTCTCAACCCCAATCAGTTTGCATACGAACGATTTTTACGTTGAACTTTCTTTCCACAAAGTTTTGAAAGTTCTTAAAGATTTGGAAAACTTCTAGTTTATGCTTGAGCAAATAGATCCAAGTGTAAATGTATTTGAAATCATCTATGAAAGTCACATAGGCATGATTGCCCATAGAGACATGGGCAGGACCTCACACATCTGAATGTATCAACTCAAGAGGAGCACAACTTTTATTATCCGAACTAGGAAAAGGAAATTGGTGACTTTTTGCTCTTTGGCAAGAGTCACAAACCGACTCACTATCACGATCAAACGAACAAGGTAAAGAAGTGTTTTTGATAACTCTCATTGACAATGGGAACGGACGCATGACCCAAACGATTGTGCCAACTCCAAGTGGATGGCCGACTCACAAAGCAATCTTGCTTATGACGTTGTGCTCCTGCCTCTCGTGCCTTCAAAGGGTAGAGGCCACCCTCACATTTGTCGGGATGGAGAACTTTCTTCGAGGCCCAATCCTTTATAAGAAAATGATTAGGATGGAACTCAATATAAGCATTATTGTTAGAGGTGAGACGGTGAACAGAAAGAAGACTCTTGTTTGCACTAGGAACATGAAGGACATTTGGTAGATGGCGATTTTTGTGTGGGGTATGTAAAGTTGCATGACCAATGTTACTAATTCTCATACCTGAACCGCTTGCAATATGGACCTGATCAGACCCCCCTATACTTGTCGCGGATGGTCAGCTTCTCCAGCTCAGAAGTGATGTGGTCGGTTGCGCCACTATCGGCGTACCAATTTGTATCAATGTTGTAGTTCACGATGCCGACATTCTTGGTGTAGGGCTGGTACTCCTCTTCAAAGCGGTGCCCACAAACATCTACTTCATGGCCCTTCTTCTTGCACACCTGGCAGATCGGCTTCTCCGTCTCCTGGCCGCCGTTCCTTGGAGGCAATGAAGGTTTGCCGGAGCCACGTCCTCCAAAGCCGCAACTGAAGCCACCATGGCCACAACCGCGAGGGCCTCCACGTCCATGTGAGGCGTTGTTGATAGAGGAGTTCTGGCTGCCATTGCCATTGTAGTTGTCCTGCAGCATCTGAAGGTGTGCCTCATAGGCCACAAGTTGAGCATAGAGATCGCTTAGCGAGATGGGAGCTGTGCGCCCTAGGACTGCGGACACCAATAGATTGTAGTCGAAATCCAGCCCGGCTAGGTTGTTTTGTGGAAGAGTTGCTCTGATTACCATGAAAGAATTACAACAATCGTGGCTGCTTATCTTGGCTCACCATGCCTCAATGTTATCATTTATATATGCATTACAAGACTTAGAGTACAAGCCAAAGCTTTCGGTTGAGAGGATAATGATTACAACAACTTAACCCTAACAACCTATCTCTATCTCAACCGAATGCATATCTCTATCATACACGCCGCTGGTCTATGCCAAGGCACATCGTGCTATACACGTTACATATTATCTTGTCATGTTACTTTTCCTAATGGCATGGCACGTCCCCTACTTGACCTTCACCTCGCCGCCGACCACCACCTCCGAGCTCCACACCCCGCGTTCACAAGCCAAGTGACATGCACACATAGCTTTCTCCATGGTAGGATTAGTTCGACGAACTCAATCTATTCATAGATCACATTGACAATCACTCGTCACAAAACCAACTATAAAGACATTTTTCAACCTTGTATTCGTAGTATTGCTAGCTAAATATTCTTATGTTCCACATTATAAAATTTTCGCTTTTCTAGATTTATAGCTTTTGCTATGCATCTATATTATGTCTAGATATGAAGTAAAGGCTATGAATCTTGAAGTACCAAAATATCTTTTAATTTGTGACGGAGAAAGTATATGTTATATCTCCGCTTTACCCGCTACGAGGTAAGATCTCAAATCCAATCTGGGCCGTTGATTTACTGAAGAAAATAAAAATAAACACCCCCCACCCCCCGCATCCCTATTCACTTTGGAGGCAATCCTGCCGTTCTAATTTCTCCTCGCCGCATCCCGTGAGTATCGCGAGTGCTGGACGCGAGATTCGCCCTTCCTCGCTGCGCGCTGCATCGTCCTTCCCATGAATCGAATTTATTTCTCCCTCAAATCTCGAATCTAATCTCGCGATGTTGCCAATCAAGGCACGGTCATGGGACCAATCCGCAGGTTTCCATGGACGTGCAGTCCAAAACACGTAAAAACCGCCGCCACCTATGCCGTGATTGGAAGCTGGCCACCAGCCTCTGCGTCACGGGTGCCATCGCGCCAGAGGGCCATCGAGGACGCCGCCGCGGCGTGCCGGAGCCGGATGTGGACACGCCGTGAAGTGTTGACGCCGACGGTCGAATCCGCCCGGCGGGTGGAGCACCGCGACACCGCACCGCCCCATCAGGCCATCACCCCCTTTGCCGTTGGAAGAGTAGGCACGGTGAGCGGCGGCATCAGCAGACACGACGAGGTCATCACCGGCAGAAGGAACATGTCACCTGCATCTAGAACGGTATGTGCTCCACTCCCTACTCCCATCACGGATGTTGAAATAGCGCAAGAATCCTGCGATGGCAATTCGCATGTGGAGCACCGGTGGTGTGGACGTTGCTCCAGTAACTGCGGTGCTCTGAATCATGAAAGGAAGGATTGTACTGTCATTCTGTTCAGTATTTACTTATATACTGTCCTTCGCCTGTTGGACTGCATATGCAATTGTGCAGTGTCCAGATCCTAATAATTGGAGGTTGATTAGTCTGATGCTCGGAGCTATTGATTGATAAAAACAATCAGTAGCAGTGTGCTCCATTGTTTACTTCAATTCCTGTTCGTACGTGCCTGGCTCGTGAGATCAAGGTTGGCAATATTCTGGAATTATTTGCATCTGCATGTAGTAATCAAGGTTAGGAAAATTATTTGATGTTGAGATCAAGGTGCTTAGGTTTAGTCATTGAAATACCGAGCTAGCAACGACAACTTTTTTTGCTACTGATTGCAACACACTGTCGATCCAAAACCATCGGTGCATGAGGTTCTGGTGTTTTCAGCATATACTGTTAGTACTTCTAAAATTTGTCCCACTTAAGATTTGACAATAGCCTGACATTAATTGGTACCAAAAAATTTGTGGCAATTGGAAAATTCGTAAGTCGATGAATATTTATTTGGCCCCCTTTTTAATTTGTTGCCAGCTCCGCCACTGATGCTGTCCCCCTATTCATGGATGTGTTCATAGAATATAACAAGAAAGCAGATACGGCTGACCATATGCATAGACCATGTGGGTCGATGCTTCAGCCATGATAGTGCTATACTGCTCCATATAAATCTGTGATCCCAAAATGTTTGCACTTGTGTGATTTAAGTTTAAGTCAGAAAGGTACTTATATATAGATATTATACGTGTAAAGATATAATAGCTTGTTGGTCATTGGTGGATTAGCTAAGCTAGCAATAATTAGACACAGGAATGACATAGGTCTTAGCCTCAAGCAATTTGTTTATTGATGTACTGCTGATCCATTACTTACAATGTTCATTAATTTTTTTATCACAATTGAATTCAGATTGTTGATTTTGGTGAAGTGGGCCATAGCTGATACTATAAAATGGTAATTTTCTATTGCATTGTTTTTTGTATAAGGTTTCAATGGAACAGTATAATTTTGATTTTTTCCTCTTTTATATGATTGACAACTAGGTTCAAACCGTTTGTATCGGGAAATTTGCGGCGCTGTGCAGGAATTTGACAGTAGAACAAAAGTGTATTGTTACAAAAATTAGATTAGGCGGCCTGCTTAGTATACCGTCTATGCCTATTCAACGCATGTTAGTGGAGTCTCTCGCTGAAAATTTCAATGAAATTGATAGGACCTTCAATTTACGTGGCCATGTGATTCCTATGTCCACTTGGGATGTGTACTGCATCTTAGGTTTATTAGATGAAGGAGAGAAGATTGAAATTAGTAGGAAACAAGCGGATCCTACATTGTTTAACCTTTATAAAGAAAAAGGTTGATACAACCATCACGTTCAAATACATGGAGCAAAGGATACCAAGGGAGTCCGATGAGGTTCACTTTACTAGACTTTTCGTGCTCTATGCAATTGGTACAATTTTAGCCCCTACCTCTAAGGAATATGTTGGTAGCAACTACATGCACCTTGTGGCTGATGTATCAAAAATCAAGGGCCTTAATTGGGCTAGTTTCACACTAGACCATTTGCCGGAGCATCTGGCTATGTTCAAGAAAAATAGAAGAACTGGACTTGCTGGAAATTTGGCATTCCTCTAGGTGATTTTTAAATTAGTTTGACTATTGTTTGTGCTTGCATAATAAAGTAAAGTTTTTCGTAATGTGTTCAGGTTTGGTACTTTGAACACTTTCGGGCAACCGGTGATTGCTTTGACTATGACTTGCATGAGCATCCTTTAATAAAAAATTGGCATGAAGCTAAAGTTGTAAAGCGGGCACGCCTCGAAGGCATAAAGAAATTTGGAGCTGAAAAGGTAGATTCAGACTGTTATTATTCTTTATGTGTTCATATAAGTGATGGATTTGATTTTTTTGGCACATCGCAGGTAGTCATTGAACTAGATTCGAATGAGTCTAAAGTGCACACTGCTGATAATAACTTTGATCAAAGGGCGGATACAGATGACAAGGTAATTGTTCTTTTAACTGTTTGTAGCCGGAAAAATGTGTGTGAAGTACATCTTCTCTTTTTTTAGGTTGAAAAGGAAAAAGTAAATGTTGATGGGCTGCATCACGGTAATGAGGATGACAAAATCAAGATAAAGGTACATAGAAATGCCTACATACAGATCTTAATTAATGTATATTTATGTAAGTGTCCATAAATTTTAGGAAACCATGGAATCAGTGAAGATGCTTTTGGAAAACACAAATATGGTACCAGAAGTGCATACGATTATACAGGTTAGAATCTCGTTTTGTTTGCCATTTACCTTCCATAAATGTGAATTATCAGTATAAATTTTCTTACACCATTCCATTTGAAATATTAGCTGCTTGTAAAGTTAGCTGATGGAAATAATAAGCCAGCAAAGTGTGAGGAAAAACAGTGTGGTTCAGCTAATAGCAAACCGGGGAATCACATTCAAATGTAGATGCTGCAAGTGACAAGGCAATTCCTACATCAGAGAAATCAGAGAAAGGAAAACCCTGCCAACCGGGTACTGCTGCTGATAGGGAGTTTCCTTCTCGATCCAGAGATCGGTCGAACTTTTCTTCAGGAGTAAAGAGGAAAATTGATTTTATTATGAGTCCTACACTTGTTGAAAAGGTGAAAACAAGGAAAAATAGGAAACCAAGCAAAGTCTTGAAGTCTCCGTATGCAGACGTAAAACCAAAGAGGGGGTCTAAAAACAAAACAACTGCTTCTGTTGGTATGGTTTCATGCTTTGGCTCTTCTTTACAAAGAGTTTTCTATTTCTTATCTTTACATTTATGCAGATAAGGTCACTGAAGGTCTGAATTTAAGTGAAATTGAAGTTGCTGCCATTACATATGTTCTAGAGCAAATTGTCGTTGAACCCCAAAAAAAATTTAGTATGTATAGATGGAAGGACAATAAATGCAAGCCAATTGGACTGTCTAGTTAGACCTGTGAGAGAGGATGGACATTCAAAATGGTTATGTACTTGGGTAAGTCGTGTTCTTTAACTTATGTCCTTCTTCATAAATTTGTCACTAAATAATATTATTATGTCGCATGCAGATAATGAGCTCATATGTAAGTAAGTTAAACTCTCAATGGGATAAGCATACCCCGAACAAGAAACATGCAATTGCAGCTGAGACAGGTCAATGGCTACAAGAGGTCGTTGCACAAGCCTGGAGAGAAACTGGTTTGCCGCTTCAATATTTCCGTGCGGTATGCAAAAGAATTAGTACAAGCTGATATGGTAAGACTAAGATCAGAATTTACCATTCATATGTAAAACCAGATCCTAAATGTTGCTCTATGTGAATGTAGGTCTTCATTCCCATGAACACTAGCAACACTCACTGGTGGCTTTGTGTTCTGTGTCCTGCTGAAAAGGAAATTCAAGTTCTAGATTCTTTCAATCAGCCAACACATTATTATGAACAAGTAACAGAAAATTTGGTATGTGCATTAATTTGTGAAGCAACTAAGATACAATTGACGATCTGTTGTACAAGGTACTGACATAAACAATCTTGCAGAGAATTGGTATTTATTCACTTTTGCAAGCTGGCAAGTCTTCAATGGACAAGTTCAAGTCCAGGTGGTCTAACTATGATATTTTAAATTGGGAAGTTGTCATCAAGAAGAACATTCCACGGCAAAGTGATGGGTAAGTGTCCTTTATGATTCAATATGTCGTTCATAAATCATAATTTGTAATGAACTACTGTTGTTAAGTTACAAAATTGTAATCGCAGGTGTTCATGTGGAATTTTTGCCATAAAGTATATGCAATAATGGAATGGGAGTGAAATAACAAATACGTTCTCTCAAAATGACATGGAGACATTTAGAAAGAAGATGCCTGCAGAACTGATACTTTTGCCCTTAAATAGTCTTACTAGCATCAAAGATCATGTAAATGCCATGCACAACTTTTAGTTTGTATCTAGGAGTACGTACTACAACAGGTTCCTGTTAATGGTGGTCTAACTATTTTAATTAGTGGTACTCCTTGTTTGTGCCTAAAGTAATAGATTAAATGTTTTAGGTCATGTTGCCACTACTTGTGCTGTTAAATAATAAGAAGCATACTTGTGGTGCATATATTCTGCCTCTTGCCTGGTTTCATTACAGGCCTCTTATACTTGCTGGAGGCTGGCGCTGATTGATCACGACCATCTTTGTATAGCGTTGGTAGCAGTGGTTCTGTTACTCGTTTAACTTAATAGCAGGTGTACTAGCGTTGCTGTGCTCAGAATCTAGGTTTTTGTTGGGGGCAAATATGTCCATGAGCTCATAAAATACCGACCGAAACAGTATAATTTAACTTACTAAAATTTGCCTGTGATGCATGCTATTTCCCTTCAGTTTCGTTTAGTTTATCGAAGTCTAGAATACATGAATATGCAGATAGTCTGCAGAAGCTCTCACAGAAGTTCTAATGAACCTGCTTGTATAATTTTTGAATACTAACAGGGATGACTGAACTGTGAACAAAATCTGCAGACTATCTGCAAGTACACAAGACTAAATCTGCAAGTAATGAACGGCTAATGAAGAACCAGCCAGTCGACGTCAAAATACAATCGATGCTTTGGTTTGGATGCTTTTATTAACAAAACAGCAGGCAATGGCAAAACAACATCCTTATTGTCACTAGTACTAGGTCCTGGAAGGAAGAACAAAGAGCACTCATTTATTTACACGTACAACTCACCAAAACCACTCAACATTAAAATGCAATCCATCAAAATTATTTTCCCTTAAAAGCTTCCTCTCTTCTGGACGACCATCATAAAGAATTGTCCCAATGTTGCAAGATAAAACCATGTTGACTTAGGGTGGCTTGGAGACCCTACAGTTGATACAGCCTCAATTCCCCACCTTCGTGAGCTGATGGTTGTTCTGTTACCTGTAAATGCAATGAACACAAGACAAAAATTAGAGTTGCTACTTCACTAGAAGTACACAAGATCACAGAGTACACTATGATTTTGATAATTACGGATATGATCACAAAACTGCATTCATTCTAAAATCTGTCGAAGCCAAGTAGCCAACACAACCAACAATCTGTCAAGCAATAAGTTCAATATATAGCTACTGAATGGGAAGTAGTTGTTGACAATATAAAATCTGCATGCTATGACCACAAATTACTTTAATGAAGCACCTTGAGATACAAGTTGTTGAACCTGTTTCTTGGCATCACCTCCTACAGTAATGGAAGTAGTCAATTATAATTTCAATGTATTTTTCAGTTTAAATTAGAGGTGAAATGACATTACCTTTTCTTTTTGGGGCAAGTCCTCTTGTCATGATGAGTTGCTGTTGACACCTGTTATAGCATAATATTACTAGTCAACTAAACTTGGATAAGGGCTTAAAATGAATATCAACATAAGTCTAGGGGTTTAACTAACATAATTCCACGAGTTTTGGTGATTTATATAATTTTAGGGACTTAATAGATAAATGCAGAGAAGAATGGAGAAAGTTCCGAATATACATCCCATACGATGACCGTGAAGTAACTCAACCCGAAAAAGTGGACTAAAACATTCTAGAAGGTAGCAAAGGACACCGTAAGAAACGGGAAGCCGAGGTGGCATGCCCACCTCGGGCGGCCGCCAGTGCCAACTAGGCCGGCCGCCAGGCCGGGCCACATGTCGCCCTCACATTTGAAGGTCGGTTTGTAACCGACTTTGAGGTTGTATCTACACCGTTGCCAAGGTCGGTTTGATCCAATGGTCATCGCTCATCGCCAAGGCCTATATAAGAAGACCCCCGACCCCGGGTGAAACCCTAATTCATTCTATCTCATTCTACTTCATTATCTCTCAGTTGTAGACGTGTCCCAATGTAAGGATAACCTCTCTCTGGGATTAGTGAATTAGAAGTAGATTAGAATAAAGATTAGCCATGTAATTAGAAGTAGATTAGACATGTAATTAGAACTAGATTATATCTAACTTAGATCTAATCAGGAGTAAAAGGAGAGAGGAGCTATGCTCCTGCTCGAGATGTCTTCGTAGTATGGTATGTCTTTGTATCTTCTCTACAAGACTTATGATTCATATATTTATCTTCTCTATTTACTTCCATTACTTTCATATATTTGGTTAAGTATAGTTGTTATGTTATTGCATAGGTTCTCCGCTCGTATTGAGGGCTCTAGTTATTCATGGTAGCTAGAGTAGTAATTGATAGTGTAGACATGGTGTCTACACTAGAGGTTACCCGAGATTGCACCCAACCCCACGGATAGTTTGTGGTAGCCCTGGTGGTGACAGCCCCGATGGCCGATGTATTCCACCACGCTCGGGTTGGTGTTTGTAGGACCTTGCCAAACCTTCCTAGCCCCCTTCTCATCCCTTTCCGTGGCTAGTGCTTTGGTGTCCTGAAGTGTTATGGTATAATTGCTATCATAGAACCTAAGTAATAGGGAAGTATCCAGGAACCTTGATCTCTCCCTTTGACCTCTTGATTAGTTTAGTTATTCTTTGATACTTTAGGTAGGTTATTATTTTATGCATTAACATTTACTTATCCTTTAACAATTACCTCCTCACTATAGTCTAGTGGTTTACTGAAAGTTAGTGGATACATGATTGTGACTTATTAGAATGTTTTAGCCAAAGCTTCCTTGTGGATACGATACTCTAGAATACTCATCCTAGGAAAAAGCTACAATGGTAGGTGTTGCGTAAACTTGCAGAATCCTTCATATTCTTTTAGCACTTAACAAATGCCAATAGTCGCCTTGCATTCTGAACATTTCCTTTTCTTAGGCTTGTCCAAGAAACTTTTCATCTTTTTGGGGCACCTTTGCTTTGGACTGCTCAGATCTAGAATATTTAGAGCATCTTCATCTACTTCCAAATTATTCTCTTGACCTTCGGGATTACTAGATCTCCCATCCATTTCGTGGGCTGTTCCTTTCTCGGGTTGCGCTCATGTTGAAGAATTTCCTTCCACCTCGAAACTCTTCGGTTGAACATGATGCTTCTTCGAATACCGGTTTTGCCAAGTTAAGCAACCTCGAGCCAAACGAGTTCCCTTCATTGACATCACAGGGTCGAGATGTGTCCATGGTGCTACTTGACTTGGCATTAAGTGTCCACCTATTTAACACACAACATTGTGGCAAGGTAGCACCAATCGAAATCAGCACATGCTAATGCCTCATCTTTAGTTTTTAGCAAGTAAATATAGCAAAATCTAGAAGCATCATGAATTAACGTCATCAAATATCTCTTTCCACACACCATTCATCTCACATAGATCGAATGTATGAGTTCTAGAGGTGCCAAGTGACTTTCCTCCACTGCCTTGTGAGGCTTTCGAGGTTGCTTAGATTGCACACAATTATGACACTTAGAACCTTTGGTAATGGTGAAATCTAGAATTAGCCGCTAAGCTAGATAGATGTGACACCAAAATTCACATGACATAAACGAAAGCCAAACACTCGAATTTTTATTAATTCGCCACAAATCTGATTCAATCGACTTATTACAAAAATCACCAAATTTAGGGGAAACAAACCTCTCGCAACCATAGCCTTCACCAATAATTTGTCCATGCATAGACATAACTACTTTATTGGACTCGCTCAAGTAGTCTTGGGAGCCTACGGCGGCGTTAGTACGCCCTTTAGGATTTTCTAATTGAAACTCCCAATTATAGTTGTGGTGTTGTGTCTAACTCTAATCCCAAAGAGGCTTGGTACAAATATATAGGGAGGAAAACTCCCTACCTCCACATCAACCAAAGAATATGATACTAATTGATATCGCACCTCGCACCTTTACTCATGGGCTGAAAACAATAAAGCCCATTAGGGAACACAGATATTGGGCCTTTGAGATTTATCGAGAATTTCTTCATATGAATGTTAGGGGAACTATTCATATATAAATTCTAACATGTGTTTCATATGTTTGCAAAGGCTCGCTTTCAAAACCGATAAGTGATAACAAGACATGTTGGTTAGTTTTTTTCTTTCTTTCTAGTTAATTTTTAACTTCAGCCTTAAAAGATTTTAAAGTAGTCTAATAATGCCTCATCTTTAGTTTTCAGCAAGTAAATATAGCAAAATCTAGAAGCATTATCAATTAATGTCATGAAATATCTCTTTCCACACACCATTTATCTCACATAGATCGAATGTATGAGTTCTAAAGGTGCCAAGAGTCTCTCCTCCACGCCTTTGTGAGGCTTTCGAGGTTGCTTAGATTGCACACAATTATGGCACTTAGAACCTTTGGCAATGGTGAAATCTAGAATTAACTGCAAGCTCACCAAAATTCACATCCAGAATTAACTGCTAGCTAGATAGATGTGACACCAAAATTCACATGACGTAAAACGAGAATGCCAAACACTCGAATTATCATTAATTGTGCCATATATCTGATTCACCGACTTATTACAAAAATATGCCAAACTTAGGCAAAACAAACCTCCGCGACCATAGCCTTCACCAATAAATTGTCCATGCTTAGACATAACTACTTTATTGGACTCCAACACTACCTTAAACCCATCTCTTAAAAGAAGGGAAACACTAATAAGGTTCTTACGAATGGTAGGGATATGCTGCACATTCTTTAGTTGCGCGATCTTCCCCAAGTAAACTTCGTCTCTTGTATGTTTGCGCATTTGGGCCTTTGAGATTTATCGAATTTCTTCGTATGATTGCGAAGGCTCGTTGCAAACCGATAACAAGACATGTGGGTTCTACACGTGCACCACTTGATGGCTGCGATGAAACAAGTTCATTTGGATCGCCATGAGGTAACTCAAAGTGCAGCTCCATCTTGTGCCTACCTTTATTTGGCAATATAGACCATGTGTACACAAACACTTACACCTACCTTTCTTTGTATTAGGATTTTGACTTGACGGGAGATTCGATCAATTTGGAGGATATTAGAGAGAAGATGGCCAAGTTTCTTATAGAGCATGTCATCAGCCCCGAAGGCGAGCATTTCGTTTAAAAACCGTGAGTTGATTCTGTTTCCCTTGCCGCATGAAGATTAGGTGGGATGCATGTGAACTGTTTATTGTTTCCCTTGCTACACGACGATCAAAGCTGGATACATGCATGTGAACGTGTTATTTATGTTGTGAACAATCTGCGGGCGTGCCCCGAAGAACCGGGTAAATCTGTTTGAACAATCTGAGATACACCTGAATTTGCAATGCCAGCCGGCGCCCGCCATTTGTTTGTGATCGGACCTGTGCATCTATATTATTTGTGTTTGCTAGTGTCTACCATTTTCAATTTACCAGCTAAAGCGAAAACGGTATCTTATCATGCACAGACCACGGTACCGATGATGCGCGCTGTAGGTTTCGTACTAAATGTCCGCCGCGTCGTTATCAAGAAACGTCTCAAAACACCGAACAAGCGCCTGAAAATACGAAACGCTTTACGATTCGTGCGTAATCAAAACGGTCGCCCGTAAAAGCGACTAAATCCCACGACGAGGCTACAAAAAGAACGTTTGTAAAAGCCGGAAAGGAACACGACGAGCTTACTAAAAACGCTGCGTCTATAGCTCGTGTGTTACTTCCTCGACACGTGTTGCGAATAACCGTCTGTAACATGGAACACATTGCGGACGACCGTTTCTAAACATGCGATCGTAGTTACAGACGATTCTTACGGTCGAACAATAGCCGAAAAGCGCATTAAGTTTCACGCACGGTAGTACGAAACAAGCATCTGTGGAACCGGAGTGGAGTTAAGATCGAGTAATCTAATCTGCGTCTGTAGCTCTGTAGGTGAACAGACACGTGTTCCACGTTTGTAAGGCACGAAGATATCTGTCGGCTCCCTTTCCACACGGGTGCAGATTTGAATAACGGTTTACGACCTTTTATAGTGATCGGTGTCTATAACTACCGATTAGAGGCGCGCGATGCATACAAGCGCCTGTCGTGTAGTGGTAAGACGCCTTCTTGTACACGATATTTTATGTTCAAACCGCGTAATATCGGGCTCGTCGCGTCTTTTACTTTTGACGCGGTACGATCGATTACTGATGCCGCGGTCCGTGATGTTTCCAAAGGTACGATCTTCTTCGGTAATAATGTCTGTAGATACAGGTACCCCACGGTCGCGCAAAAACGCCGGGACACAGAGCGTTCCATGGCGCGTGTGTAACAAGGGTTTACTACGCACTTACGGACGGTTTGAGACGCCGCGAAAAACCTGCGTATTAAAAGCCTTTGCGAGGCGCTCATACGAAAGGTCTGTAAAGACGGATATTTAGAGACCCTAATGGGTAGTCGCTACAAGGCTGTAAAAAAGCCCTCAACGCGCGACGTAGAGGCCTTTTTTTTTTGATAGTGATGGAGGGCTGGTCCTGGCCAGCTAGAGGAGGCGAGAGGTCGTGAGGACCCCGCCGCGCCGCCCGTGACCCGCCGGCGAACCGAGCACGGCAGTGCCCGTCGCCTGCGCTTGAGCGATACATAGAGGGAACGATACAGAGGGCGACCTAGGTTGTTTTGCGTGATGGGCTTGGGCCTTCTTCTAAAAAGAAATTTGACATGTGAGGCCCATTGTAATAATAATAAAAAATGTCCATCCGTAATTCCCTAAACATTGAATTTCAAATTTGAAAAATTCAAATATAGTATTGCATGACAAGATGGTTTCAAGTAAAAAACTTGCCCACTACAAAGTTTAATTTCCCCTCAGGATCAATGTTTATTTTAGTTGTTCTCCATCATAGGCCTTTTAAAAAAGTTCAAATTTTGAATGTTAAAAATTCAAACTTATTTTGCATGACAAGATGATTTCAATTCAAAAACTTGTCAACAACAAAGTTTCATATCTTCTCAGAATCTACAATGTTTATTTTTGTCATTTGTTCATCTCACATAGTGTTAGTAACATCGTTCACAAATCTTGTATCTGTCCCTAGTAGTTTCATAAACTATATGAGAGCTATTTAGATTTCGGGAACCATGATACTATCACTTTGTGAAATGAAGAATTGACTAAAAGAAAAATTGTACATCTTCATGAGATATACAACTTCTATGTTTATGATTTTTTTAGATGAAGTCATTTAGTGTTCAAATGACGTCTAAAGTTGTCATTTTTAAAAATTTGAATTTCAAAATGTGCACAAGAAACGGTGAATAAGACAATAGCGGTAAGCGCATAATAACTTGATGGATCATGATTTTGGAAAAATTTAGAAAAAAAAAAAAAAATCACATTCGAGTTCATATGAGGGAGAACGACTGGTTCAAATTTTTGCCATGGATTAAAAAAGAAAAATAAGTGTTCTTCAACACCCCTAACCACACACACTAATATGCATTAACAAACTAGTTACACATTTTGTTTCCTTTTTTTAGCATCTATGCACCTTGTACTCTTATATCTAACTCTAACGTGCATGACACACATTTCCAAAAAAAAAAAAAAAAATTGTGCATGACACACCACGCTACAACGTGCATGACACACATTTCCAAAAAAAAAAAAAAAAATTCATGACTGACACGCACACCACATGCATGACCGATACAATTATAAGGCAATGAATATCAAAAATAATAAAAAAAAAGACACCACACATGTGTGACATAAATGCATGACCTATAGTATAAGGCAATGAATTATAAGGCAATGAAAAAAAAAAAAAGGACACCACACATGCGTGACATATACAATTATATAAGGCAATGAATATCACGGATAAAAAAATAAAAAGATTTTCCATATCATACGGATTACACATGCATAAAAAACTAAAAAATATATTTTTTTTATTTAAAACTTTCCTTATTTACCTTATTTTGTAAAATATGAAATCAATAAATACTATTAGAGGTAATAGATGATCAAGACCGTCCCGATCGAAAAAAATAGACGATCCACAATCATTTAGGAGTACCGTGAGCAATTCTCTTAATTAGCCTATGTTGCAGTCATATTCTGATAAGTAGCAGCAAAGAATCGGCTGGAGGTAGCGATTCGTATAAGCATGCTCACAAGTCACAACCGTGGTGCCGCCAACAACGGCGGCGTTTTCTGGTGTTTTTTTATTATTCATACATAATATGGTCACAAGTCATATACATACAAGAGGTGTGGAAATTAAACACACATGAGAAACTGAAAAGAGAGGACGGACGACCAAGCTACCGGAGCAATGCCGATCTGGACCGGGAATTCCTGGATGAGGACGGACGACCTGCTTACGGATGTAGAGTACTCTACTTATGCTGGTTTCGCTCTGAACACGAGGGCCACGGCATCTAGTGCATCGTCTCCGCTCTTGATTTCTCGAATCTTTTCAAATGTACCTTGCAGCTCCCACTTGGTGTAGTTGGTCTTCTTCCAGCGCAGCAGAGCGCGTGATATGTGAAGCCAGCCGCCGTCGGTGAAAGCCAGCAATCGTTGCAGCAACGGGGACAACTGCAATGGCGTCCCGGTGTTGTCCCAGCAACGAGCAATGTGTTGACAGACAGTATCGAACCTTGCAGACCTGCTGACCATAAGAGCGAGGCCTGCCAGCGCCAGCCTGGTTTCAGGCTCCTGCTCCGGGACATGTTGATAGCACGACAGCGTGCGCACGGCCATGGTCGCGAAGTCCCTGCCCAGCTCCGCGGGGTCCAGTACGAGTTGCTCCTGGCTGCCGATGACCTCGTAGCCAACGCCCCAGCCTAACACTTGGGAGTTGTATTCTGGTGGGAGTACCCCGCTGCTGCTTCGGTCGGCGTACCCAAGGTCGTACCAGGTTCCACGCTGGTTCGTGAAGCCACGTACGTGCACGGTGTCGTCCCGGACGGCTAGGGTAGTCGACGTTCCGTCCGGCAGTTGCAGCTTGATGTGAAACCACCGCGCTGGCTGTCCAACTCTGAACCTGCCTAGCACTGGCCGACCCCGGACATCCTCCCGGTGCTCGTGATTGGCGAGCCTACTCCGCAGGTCCTCGATGAATTTAGTGAACTCATCAGTGATGGTGTACTCCATGTCGATCTACATATTAATCACATAACAACCAATCAGACCACATGATCATCCTATCATATAAATTCATACTATATAATACCAACATCAAACAAAATGACCATTCTGCCGCAACGCCTTAAGAAACACAGAAATGGCCTCGAAATTAAATTCTCAAAAAAAAAAAACATATATCTAATCCCCAATCATGCAACCTACTACTTTCTCTCTGTCCAAAAGAATATATCAAACTATATAAATATATTTGCTTCAAAAAGGTTACCTGACGCGGGCAGTAGTTGAACACGAGGTGAACGATACCTAGTGCTTCTTCCGGGTCACCAAGACTTCCACGATCTAATTTTCTCATATGTTCGCCCCACTTGTAGTTGTTGTAGCCGTGATCCCTCCAGTACAGCAGAGCGCGTGATCTCTCTTGCCAGTCCCCGATGTGATTCTTGAGCTCTTGTTTGGAGAATGATTCTGTTCGAGTACTCCTCTCGTTGTCCCATGTACCGAGAAAGTATTCATAGAGAGAATTCAGCTTTGCGGACTCGCAGACCATGAGTATGATGTCTGCCAGTGCCAGCCTGGGGTCCTCGTCCTCCTTCACATCTGGGTAGCGAGACAGGATGCGCACGACGCGCGCCGCAAAGTCCTTGCGCGACCGCACCGTGAAATCCAGTCCCCCCTCCACCTTATCCCAGTTATAGACGCTGCCCACCCCCAGTATGTCTTTGTAGTAGACGCCTAGGGGCACAGAGTTGTAATCTGCTGGGAGTTTCCTGTTGTCGTCGTCGACACCAAGGTCGTACCAAACTCCGCTCTGGTTCAGGAATCCAAATCCATAGCACTTGTCACCCCGGATGGCTACTGTCGTCGTTGCCGACTCTTCTCCGTCGCCTGCCTCCGCTTTCAGCTCGACGTGGATCCACCGCTGTGGCTGGCTCTTGAGCACGGGGCGATGCATACCATCCTGCGTAACCACGGGGTCCTGGCAGCCTTCGGCGATCTTTTCTCGCAGCTGAGTTATGCATCCAGTGAACTCGTCTTTACTCGCAATGTTCTTGCACACTACCTCCGGTTTGATCCTCTGCATACAGTACAATTATCAACTATTAGAGGACATGATGAGTTTTATTTTTTGAGAACAAAAAAGGAAACAAATGATCTGATTCGGCTAGCATGGGCTGTTTCTTTTTTTGGGTGTGTGTTGTGTGTGTAAAAAGACTATTGCTCTGAAAGGGTATTAACCGAAGAACAAGGCTGAAATGTTTACCTTTGCTTTAACACCCTTCCAGTTGACTTTGACTTCAAGTGCCCTGCCGCCGCCGATGGGAATTATTGCTGCACTCGAATCTGTAATGTCGAAGCTGATGCGGTTGTTACCATTCTGGACCTCTCTTTTGCTGGAAACATGCGGCCCCTCAATATACAGCTTCTCCATGTCAATCTTGAGATATTTACCATCGGGCCCCTTAATATGCAGATTCCCCATGTCAATCTGGAGCTGTTTACCTTGCGGCACCGGAACGGCGGCGGATCGGTCCAGCTGAAGGGTCAACGACTTGAATTCGATGGGGTTCTCATCACTTCTTCTGAAGAGCAAGATCGGACAGTTGTTATCGTTGATGTCACTAATGTACGCGTAAATTATACCGTGAGCAGTGAAATCGCTGCCTCCTATCGCATGGGGACCTTGGCCAGCTGGAAGCCGCAGCTTGATCGCCACGGTGGCCTGTACGGCATTGGACATCACCAAGTAGGTCACTTGTATCTTGTGACTGGAGTCTAAATAATCCATTGTGCTGGTCACAATTCTACTAGCATCTCCGGCAGCTTGTTTGCGGCAATCCAATTTAAATTCCCTTGTGATGTTATCACCAGCGCCAGTGGATTCAGATTCAGCCGTGACCACTTCCATGCGGAACGACTTGTGCCCTGAGATGCACTCGCCGGGTACAGTAGTGAGCTCCAACCTGTGCATCTGCATGCATATCAATAGCGTCATTGCTTATGTTATGTCAAGGCTGTACATATGCATAGCTTATAACAACCCTACATTAAATAAATATATATAAGCTCATAATGTCTTTGGTCTCTCACTCACTCTCTCCATCGTCGGTTCTTCACTCTCACCCTTCTCGTTTTGAGTGTAGAGCTGCAAATATCTTTGTTAATTGGTGATTGTGGCTCGCCTTCCACATATTTCTTAAACCCACAACATGTGATAATTCCGTCTAAATTTAGTCAATCTCTCCTATTGATTTCCCATTAAGGATTAATCATTCATTGTACTAGCATTTATCAAATGGTTAGAATTTATTTGACTTGGTTCAGGCTGTACGCTTCGGGCGGTCGTGCCTTGGTTCTTCCCGATGGACCGGCGGACCTTGGCGGTACGCACGGCCTTGGTGGAGCCACGACGACCACCGATGGATCCACACCCGTGGCGGCTGTCCCCTCACCTTAGCCGTTAGCGCAAGAGCTGGCGCAGCTCACGCACACATCCTCGCGAAGTCGAGGGTCAACCCGACGCCGAGGCAGTGTGACGCAGCGGTGGCGGCTCTCTCCTCCCCTCGCCAGTTGGCACAGAGTTCGCACAGCTCACGCCTCCTCGGGTTGGTCAACCCGACATCAAGCTTGGCGACAAGACGCCCACGCCGCACGAGGCTACTCGGCGCCTCACACGGTTATCGGATGAGGTGCGGGTCGAGCGGAGCCACCCCCGATTGCCTCCCCACCATGACAGACGTTGAGAACCAAATGGCCCCCCGCCTATTAGGCATGGGAGCGACAGATAGCCGCCCAACCGTTGGCTCACATATCGCCACCTCGCCAGCGACGTATTCCTCATATATGCAGCGGTTGGGCATCGCCCAGCCGCTGACCCGGTTTCTCCTGCGCCCAAGAGAATACTCGACGCTGTTGCATTCGGGCCTTGTCATCGAGCCAAGGAAGCCATTGACGCCGCGCGTTCCCGGGCGCTCAATGGGCGCGCGTGGGAGCTCTTCATCGAAGACCCATAGGGCGCGGCGGTGCTCACACTTTGGTTGTTTCCTTTTATGTAGTATCGATCCGGGGAACATGTGATGATGATACCAGTGACTTTCCAATTAACATAGGACTACATCAGGGGTCAGTACTGAGCCCTTATTTATTTACTTTGGTGATGGATGAGGTCACAAGGGATATACAGTGTGATATCCCTTGGTGTATGCTCTTTGCTGATGATGTGGTGCTAGTGGACGACAGTAGAGCAGGGGTAAATAGGAAGTTGGAGTTGTGGAGGCACACGCTAGAGTCGAAAGGGTTCAGACATAGTAGGACCAAGACCGAGTACATGATGTGCGACTTCAGCCCAACTAGGCACGAGGATGCGGACGTTTGCCTACGTTAGCCTCGAGGGAAAATTGGTGGCCATGAAGGATACTTTTCAGTATTTAGGATCTATTCTACAGAAGGATGGTGACATTGATGAAGATGTTAGACATATAATCGCAGCAGGTTGGCTAAAGTGGCGTCAAGCTTCTGGCATCCTCTGTGACAAGAGGGTGCCACAGAAGCTGAAAGGGAAGTTCTATAGGACAACGATTGGCCCGGTGATGCTATATGGTGTTGAATGTTGGCCTACAAAAACGTGACATGTCCAACAACTGAGCGTGGCAGAGATGCGTATGTTGCGTTGGTTTTGCGGGCATACTAGAAGGCATAGAGTTCGGAATAAAGAGATTCGGGAGAGGGTCGTGGTGGCTCCTATTGAAGAGAAATTGATTCAACATCGGTTGAGATGGTTTGGACATGTTCAATGGAGGCCTCCGGGGGCACCAGTGCGTAGTGGGGTTTTAGAACGGGTAGATAATGTAAAGAGAGGCAGAAGGCGACCTAGACTGACTTGGGATGAGTCGGTTAAGAGAGACCTTAAGGAGTGGAATATCTCCAAGGATTTAGCTATGGATAGAAGGGCATGGAGGCTAGCCATCAGCGTGCCTGAACCATGACCTTTGTTTCTTTTCTATCTACCATCTTTACCTTTTGTCTTATGTATTTGTGTGTGTGGTCTTTTATACTTGTTTTATCTCTAGCCTATCCCAACTAGCTTGGGACTAAAGGCTATGTGGTTGTTGTTGATGTAATAAACAAACTGTACAGTATCATGTTCCATGTTTATGAGATATTAGCATTGGAATGTTTTTTATTATTTTTTAATTCGTTATTACGGACGAGTGTTGGCTAACTACGTCTGTGATAAGGCGCCACCACAGACGCGTCTTGGCTGCTCAAGTCTGCCTTATAACTAATCATAGACGTGTGTTCCCGTATATTACTGTCGTTTTTTAGTTACACACGTCTATATATAGCTTGGAAGGTGTTACAGTCAGCTGTTGGGTAGGGTACAGGCGTCGGTAGCTTTAGCAGTCATTACAGTCGCTTGTTGGAAACAAATGTCTCTAGTTAATAGCTACTACAGACGCGACTATAATAAGGCCTTATTACAAACCCTAATCCACAAACACGCCGAGACGTGCCTCTCTTATGTGAGTTTTTTACGTTGTGGCATGTGTCCTCGCTTCCTAATTAGATGATTCATTTCCATGCTTTATAGGGATTGGTTGGCAAATTGCAAGTAACAATACAACACTTATCTAATAAGCCCCCGAAATGTTTATTATTGCAACACTGTTTATAAATTATAACCATTCAAGCTCCCTTTGGAACGCAGGAGATTTTCATATTTTCAGCATTTTTTGTGGAAGTGGACTAATTCCTATGAAATTTCTGTATGATTCCTGTGTACTAAAGGGGACCTAATCTTTTTCATTGGCAACATTTTTATTTTCACGTAGGAATACCTTCTACAAAACACGAGACAAATACAACTTCAATTTTAAGGTGCACGCGGACACACAACGTGTCCGACGAGAATATAAATGGTACAGGCAGCATACTGTAAACATGAACAATAACTGATATGCAGCAGCTGTAATAAAGGAGAGTTGCATAAATGTTATAGAGACTGACTATTACACGTACCTCATGATCTTTTTGGTTGTTCCAATCATCTGGCTTCTGAGTAGTGTAAATCTTATGGCGGAGTTGTGCCTCATCGATAAGCTCGATTCCAAGGACGGAGAAGTTGACCCAGACGTCAAGAATCTCCACCACCTGGGCTCTGCCGGAACCCTTTACCGCCTTATCGCTGTTGAGCACGAGGTGAACACAGTCCAATGCTTCTGCTGCACTATCGACACCGCATTGACTGTCCCAGCGCCTGAAAGGATTCTCCCTCCTCTTGAGCAGAGCAGCTGAGATGTTCCTCCAATTCCACAGGTAAAGGAACAGCTTCTCATCTTCGAGTCCCTTTCCCTCGTCCCATGCAGTGCCTGCAAAGTGTTCCAAAAAAGGTTCCATTCTTGCGGCCTCACAAATCATGACAATCAGGCCCGCCAGTCCCAGCCTGACGGGCATATCGTCATCACAGTCCTTAATATCTGAATAGCGCGAGAGCCTGCGCACGGCCCTCTCAGTGAAGGCCTTGCCCAGCCTTGTGGACGTCAGTGTCTTCACCACTTGATCCATGTCACTGAGCCCCATTATGCTTCTGTAGGTGACGCCCCAGCCTTCCAGCTTCTTGGCCTTGTATTGTTCCGGGAGCATTTCCTCTTCCGTATCGTTCGGCCCACAGAGCTCAAACCATGTTGCTTTCTGGTTCCTGAAACCCTTGACTAGCAGGTTGTCATCCCGGATGACCAGTGTTGTTGTTGCCATTTGGTTGCCCTTTGCGTTTAACTGGATGTGAATCCACCGCTCTGGTTGTTTCCCACGTCGCTGTTCGGCGAGCACTTGATTGGCGGGTTTGCCGTTGATCTCACGGATATGTTCTGCGGAACCATTCTTCCGTTTGGCGAGCACCTGACGCAGGCCCTCAATGAATTTCACATACCCTTCTTTATCCCCGATGGTGTATGGTATGACTATTGCCTGCGTCATTCCAAGTTTTAATTAGTTCTTATTACAGGTGCACATAAGAAAACAGGACAATCATCGCAAAAAAAGAAAAACAGGACAATCTTACTCCTACTAAGAGCAACTCCAACAGTTTTCCATTCGTGGTTTGACAATTACCCTTTTTTACCAACTCTCTAATGTAAGTTTTCAAAAGATGGAAGGGCATAAACATAATTTTGTAGATGCATCAGGAAGTCCATCACTAATAAATTCTCATAAATATCTAGCTTTGAATTTGGTACATTCTAATCATCCTCGTCAATAACATTGGGTCTATTATGTTTTATAAATAAAAAAATACTCACCTCTGCCATTATAAATAATACAAAAAAAGTTATATCCTAATTTGCATCTAAATTATCCATCTCTGTCATTATGAAATAAAAAGGTAATTTAAATTAAACCCATTGTTAAACTAAATCCATACCATTGTGTCTAAGTTACCCACATATGTTGTCACTAATGGTTATGCAAAGTGGCCCCTTATGTTTGCACTGGTTGCCATATATCTCATTAAAAATATATAAACTAATACATTTTGATTTAAGGATATGTAATTGTCCACCTCAGCTGTCATAAATAATAAACAAAAATGTATCTTAATCTAAGCACAAATACTAGTACAAATATAAAATATCACCACAAATAATTTAATATCCATAAGTACGTATATATTTATGGATTACACTCTTCTACAAATGTTAAGTTCAAAGATAGCATAATGTTATGTTACACCATGTAGATCAAATAAACAATTATACATTAGGATAAATATTTCTTTTAATATTTTACCAAAAGTGTGGAAAAATATCAATAAACCCGACACTAATAATTCACTTAAAGTTATACTACTCCATCATAACAAATTTTGTAAGTTATTCTCATAAATAATTTTATATATTTTGCCGTAACAAATTTCATACAATATTGGTTATTTAATTTAAGAATTTCAATGTTTTATAAAAACAAGCCTATTGCATATATAGTTCTATGATATAACAAATTCCATATGTTAATTACCACGGTGCAAGATAAAATGATTATTTATGTCATTGTACGAACAAAAGAGTAACCTAGAACCTATGAACTTTATTAATAAATAAAAAAAAGAAAATTTGGAACAAACGATACAATATGAACTAGAGTTTTAATTGAATATGTGGATAGAATTATAATAACTAGAATTAAAGTTGATAACTAATATCTAGATTCATAATGTCACAGAAAGGACGCAATAAGATGTTATATACTCCATCCGTCTCAAAATAAACGAACATATCGCTTCACGAGGAATCAAACTTTATAAAATTCGACCAAATATATAAAAAAATGTATTAATATTTATGGTGTATAGTAAGTATCATTAAATTGAGCATATAGTATTTTTCATAATAAACTTATTTGTAGATATACGTACTTATTTATAATCTATTTATATATTCTTAGTGAAACTTGAAAAAAGGTTTGACTTGTCGAGAAGTAAGATGTGCATTTATTGTTGAAAAGAGAGTATTTGTTCCTAGAAACTCTAACTATGCGAACACATGGTTGATTTAGGTCACATGTGTTTAGTTTTGTGATTTAGTGATTGTCAACAAATAACATTCTCCTTCTATTTTCATTTATCTTTTATGCTTCGCTATGTTCACCGGGCATACGTGGAGTGTGTCGAAGACGTATCTCTTGGTTCGTGTTGTGCAGTGTGGAGCTCGAGATGGTAGCCGACGGCGAGGTGAAGGGGCCAAGGAGGACGGCGTGCCGGGCCGACGGACCGCGGAGGTGAAGGACGGACGTGAGGCTTGGACCGAGGGACCGGATCGCCGGGCGGCTAGCCATGGTGGTCGACATCCGGGACATCGACGGATGCAAGAGGGCGTGCAGACCGTGTCGATCGGGTCAAGACGGCGAAGTCAAAGTGCGAGCGGGAGCTCGGGATGACTTGGCGACTTCGGGCGGTCAAGACGGTGATGACACGCGGTCGAGGAGGTTTGGTGGTTTGCCCTCAAAACCATCGGCGCTGGTTTCGTGGGTTTGGGCCTCAAAACCACGGGCGCTGGTTTCGCTGGGTTTGGGCCTCAAAACCCGAGACGCTCGGTGGACGGAAGGACGGCACGCGGCGGCATCGGGGAGATTGCGTGGATGCAAGGCTACCGATGAGGAGGCGCGGTGGCCGCCGGATCAAATTAAACCGAAGTCGGACAAATTTAGCCTTAGGGTTACCTCGCTCGCTCATATGTATCTAGGGGTAGTTTGGGAAAGAGGATTTCGTGACTATATAGCGGGGGTATCCCTCCCATCCTCTTTGCCTCTCATTTACACATTTTCTAGCTAGGGTTCCGGACTCCGGTGTGAGAGGTCCACCGATCTTGTATCGAATTTGTTGGGCAAGGGCTAGCCCTAAGTACCCTGTCACATGGTGGCGTTTGGGATGTTTGGATCGGTGTTCTTGTTTGATCTTGTGCTGTGATTTTTGTTCATCACTTGTTCATCCCGAGTTCCCTCTCTCCCCCTCTCTTTCTCTTTGCGATTTCTTCGCTTTTGGCGCCGTTTGATCTCGTTTTTCTTGCCTTGATTCGTGCTAGGACGTGAGAGGGATCATTTCCACCAAAGGAAATCAACTAATTCCTCACGAGCAAGTAGATCGGGCGATTTTTGGATCGAAGTCGACTTTTGGTGTGTTCTTCATGAGATCCGCAATTTCTCTTGATTTCGATCAAATTGGGCGATGATTTCTTTGGGATAGCCTCTCCTATGCCTTGAGACCAAGTGTCTAAAATCTTGTGGCAAAAGGAGTTGATTTGATCAAGTTTCAAGGAATTTTGTTTGGGGCGATTTTTTTGTTCGTGCTAACGACTTTTCGCTCGAGTCGGTAGTGTCCAGTAGTTCGAATATCGACCTGTCTAGGCTTCAGTAGTGTTCAGTAGTTCCAGATACTGAAAGTCTGTAGCTTCATCGTTTGCTGTTGTTCTTAGGTTCTCGTTCGATTGTTCAAGAGTTCGATATCGACTTGTCTAGTCTCCGGTAGTATTCGGTAGTTCCGCATACGAAAGTCTCGAGGTTCTTTGTTTGCTTTGTTCTTAGGTTCCGTTTCGCAAGCATTGTTCAATGGTTCGGATACTAACTTGTCTAGTCTTCGCTGTTGTTCAAGAGTTTCAAGTACCGAAAGTCCGTAGCCTTTCGCTTGCTGCTGTTGGTAAGGCACCGCTTCGGTGGTTGTCGATTGCAGCTTTCTAACACATCCGTGTTCGCAGTCTTCGCAGTTGGTGCCGCTGAATTTGTCCGCTTTTGTTCTTAGAGGTTGGGGGTTGAGCCGATGACCCAAAATTGAAAAAGAGAAATCGAAGCTCCCATTCACCCCCCCTCGTCGCCGTTTCGGTCCTTCAATTGGTATCGGAGCAGGTTAAGGGTCATATCCACCTTAATCGGTTCTTGATCCGTAGAAGGCGATATGGAGAGGTTTGGTCACTATGGTGGCAAGCCTCCGGGGTTTGATGGCACCAACTATCCCTATTGGAAGATTAAGATGCAAGCACATCTTATGGGGATGGATTGGAGAGTGTGGGAGATTGTCGAGGATGAGAATTACCAAGTGCTAGCCACTGAAAGTGGGTGAGGAACAAATAGCCCAACACAATGCCAACAACCGAGTGAGGAGCGTGTTGTTCTCTAGCCTCAAAGACACAGAGTTCGAGAGAGTTGCCACTTGTGAGACCGCTCGTGAGGTGTGGAAGACACTTGAGAGCTACCACGAGGGAACCCCACAAGTCAAGGCCCGCCTATATGAGACCTACAAGAGAGAGTACAACAACTTGATCCAACTTGATGGCGAGTCCATCGATTCTCTCTTTGCTAGGTTTCAGACGATCTGCAACAAGCTTCGTGCGAACAAGCCATCGGAGAGGCTTGACGACCACGAGAAGGCGATGCGGCTCTTGTACGCTCTGGATCGGAAGGTGTGGGATGTGAAGGTGTCCGCGATCATGGAGTCTGCCAACTACGACACCCTCACACCCGACGAGCTTTATAGCAAGCTCAAGTCCTCCGAGATCGAGGCTCAGATCCAGGCGAAGCTTAAGAACCCATCGGCGCCGAACGTTGCCCTCGTCTCAGGTAAGGGTAGTTCGAGCTCTTCTGCTAACCCTTCACAGATCTCGTTTGCCTTGTCTTCTTTGGTGTCTATGACAGAGGAGCAGATGGAGAGTCTTGGGGATGATGAGTCGGCTCTAGTCATCGGCCCGATTCTCGCGGTTCCACAACAACCGTTTGAACCGGCCGGCGAGGCGGTGCTTCTAAGGGCGGATGCTTCGAGTGCGGAGATCCGGACCACTTCGCTGCCGCGCGCCCCAAGAAGAACAAGGACAAGTACTCCGGCGAGAAGTACTACTTCAACAAGCACGACTCCGACAAGCGCAAGGACAAGCGTGAGTACATCGCCGCAAAAGTACAAGTCCAAGAAAGGCTTCGACAAGGAGGCGATCAAGAAGAAGTACCTCAAGCGTGCCAAGGAGAACAAGGACGCCTTTTTCGCCTCCCTCGGCCGACTCGACAACGACGGGCAAGCTTCCTCCAAATGACGAGGTGCCCGAGCGCAAGATCGAGGAAAAGTTGAACGGACTTTGCTTCGTCGCCAACTCCAAGTACGAGGGCTTCGCACCATGGCCCTTGATGGAGCGGTGTCGACAAATACCGAGCCACACGGCGGCGACTCTTCCCCTAAGGTATCACCCACTATCGAATCCCTCACCGATGAACTTGACTCTTTGGGCGATGCGCTTGTGTGTCAAGAGAAGTTGCTCAAGCGAGTAGCTAAGGAGAGGAAGGAGTACAAGGAGAAGTGGGAGGTAGCTATGAGGGAGTTAGAGTTGGCTAGGAAGCCCGTGGAGATGTCTGATGAGACGGAGTGCGATGGTTGTGCTGTGCACATGTCTAGCATCATGACTTTGCAATCTAAGTACTCCGCTTTACTAGATGAGCACGTTGAGCTAAAGGCTAAGCCTATGTTGTTGAGTGCATGCAAGTCTTGTCCAGGCTTGCAATCTGAGTTGGCAGAGAAGGTTGCCAAGCTTGCTGTGCTTGAGAAGGCCAACTCGATGGCACCATGTTGAAGTGTGCTAAGTGTGAAGCTTTGGAGTTGGAGCTTATGTCTTATAGGCATGACAAGGAGAGAGTCGATGAGGATAACAAGTACCTCCGCTCTATCCTAAGTTGGGTGTCTAGTGGAGAGCCACAACTTGGTATGATGATGAGTCAGTTCAAGAGGGAGACTGACACATCGGGATTAGGCTTTGCTATAGGTGGGAAGGGTGAAGTTATCTATGGAAAGGTTGGTCAAGGTAGTGGTTTGAGCTCGAGTGAGAAACCAACAAACACTCCCAAATGGACCAAGATCACCCCACCTGAGCCTACCAAGCCCAGTGTGCAAGATGGTATTCTCCAAGAGCCCACAAAGACTCCACCTCCCAAACAAGTGTGGCTTCCCAAACCAAACCACCTCAAGAACCCACTTGACACTTTGCCCAAGACCCCTGAGGAAACCCTTCCCAAAGCCAAGGCCACAACAAGAGTGAACCATCCACCCAAGAGAGTGAGCCAACAACCACCTAAGAGAGAGGTGAGGTATCACTGTGAGTATTGTCAGAGAGATGGTCACTTGGTTGAGTTTTGCTTTAGGAGGAAGAGGGATGCTAGGCGTCAAGTTGAGTTTGAGAACCGCGACATGTATCACCCACCACTTGGCATGTATGAGAGGGGGTGTGCAAATCGGTTCGAGGCGCCATCGGGCCTAGAGGTAGGATGCCTCGAGAGAGCTAGGCCGCAGCTTGTGAGACCCCATGGTGGTCGTGCTCCGCGAGTGGATGTTGATCCTCGCTTTGGGAGTTTTGAGTTTGATAGGAGGAGTGCACCACACTTTGTTGTGCGTGGTGAGCACTTTGGGAAGAAGGGTCATGGGATGTTTGTTGTGCCTAACGCATATCTTGGGCAAGATGGTCAACACTGGTATTCTTCCAAGTTTACTAACCCCAGTGTTGTGCCGTTTGCTCATCCCATGTTTTTCCAATGATGCAGGTGACTAAGTCTTGAGTTCCTAAGTTTATGCTTGTTAACCCTTTGGGATCCAAGACTTGGATTTCTTTGTTCTCTTATGTGTAGGTATGAGAACATGTGATGGAGAACCTGTGCTTGGTGGAACTTGATTCTTTGTCGTGGTGTGATCAAGACTTGATGGTTGTCTATACCACTTTGATGGCCTCCAAGAGGCATGTGCCTTTTTGTGACACCTACACATAGTCTGTGAGCTATCATATACACTCATGTCTTATACATTCATGATTTCCCTACTTGTGGTATGAGATAGTTGTTCATTTGCTCACTTTGTATATTGCTTGCATGTATTATACTTGTACCATGCTTTTATATCCTTTATAGCATGTGTTATCTTGTGTATTATATACCATGCTAGCCTTTGTGCCCTTCTGTTTCCTAGTTTTTCTTTTGCTAGGTGTCTTTGGTTGAGGGGGAGTTGGGAGTTTGCTACCCTTTTTGAGGGGTAGCTTTGTAGTTGATGTACAGTTTTAGTGTTAGCCTTGTTTTTTATTTTTGTTTCATACTTGCATATCATGAGCTTCACTTTTATATTGAATTGAATGAGGTTGTGCTCTTAGTAGTATGAATATGATAGTGCTTCTAGCTTTAGCTCTTTTTTAATCATGTGATGTATGTTATGAACTGAGCAACTCTTTTTCAAAATGTGAACTTGATTAATGGATGATGAAATTAAATCTTGGTTCACCCTTTGAGCTAGCTTCTATCATGAGTAGGATGTTGAGATCCTTTGAGCTTTTATGTGTATGCTTGGTAGCTATGTCTCATGCTTTGATTCATTCACTTGCTTAGATTTTCATGATAATACCATGCTAAAACATGAAGTCTAAAGCTAAAAGTGATGAAAAGATCGAGTGGGTCCATTTTGCCACACTTTGAAGTTTAAGACTGCTTTCACTTGCACTCTTGAATGAACTTGGACTTCATTGTGTTTGACCTGCACCATTGTCTTAAGCTAATCATTGCTCACGCATAGGCTTGACATGGCTGATTAGTAAGGCAAGGCAAATGTGGATAACCACTCGCATGCTCTCTTGTAACTTGTGAACCGCCGCAACTCAACTAAAATGAACACAAGTTTTTTGCCAAAATGTCTAGCATGTTGTCTCGAACGCTGCTTGGGGTAGTTCACCCGTTTACATGTTTGAGCACTTAGTTGATTTCCTATCTACTTGTGCTAGGTGCTATGTTTAATGGTGAACCTCCTTTTTGCAAAATACGAAAATTGCTCAAAATGCTTTGTGCCATATTTCATATCATCCGATTAGCTTGAGCTCTAGCTAGCACTTGTAATTTGTTGCTATGGTACCACTTTGAGCACTCTCTCATTCGGTTGAATATAATCTTGAAGCTTTGCATTGTGACATATTGCATTTCATAGCTTGATTAGTGCATGTGCCAACAAGGGGGAGAAAGATACAAAGACAAAGGGATCGCATTGGTCGAGGGGAGTAGCACTTTGAGCTAGATGTGTTGAGCCTTTGCCTCTGTCTTGAGGATCTAGCTGTTTGTCTGTGAAAGTATTTGGTTTGGAGCTGTGCTAGTGGTGTTGAGCCTGTTCTACCTCTTCTTGAGGACTAGCCGTTTGTTTAGCTTGGTTGTGTCGAGCCTTTTGCCCATATCTTTGGGAACCAAGTTTCGCTCCATGTTTGCTATCCAAAGGATGTTGTCTTAGCTTTTGTCTAGCTTTTGTTCACCCGATGTGCTATCTTCTACCTTCTTCTGTCTTTTTTGTGTTCAATGTTGACAATGCACTCATCAAGGGGGAGATTGCGAACACATGGTTGATTTAGTTCACATGTGTTTAGTTTTGTGATTGAGTGATTGTCAGCAAATCAATATTCTCCTTCTATTTTCATTTATCTTTTATGCTTCGCTATGTTCACCGGCATACGTGGAGTGTGTCAAGACGTATCTCTTGGTTCGTGTTGTGCGTGTGTGGAGCTCGTAGATGGTAGCCGACGGCGAGGTGAAGGGGCCAAGGAGGACGTCTTGGGGCCGACGGACCGCGGAGGTGAAGGACTGGACGTGAGGCTTGGATCGAGGGACCGGATCGCCGGGGCGGCTAGCCATGGTGGTCGACATCCGGGACATCGACGGATGCAAGAGGACGTGGCAGACCGTGTCGATCGGGTCAAGACGGGCGAAGCGCAGCGAGCGGGAGCTCGGATGACTTGGCGACTCGGGCGGTCAAGACGGTGATGACACGTGTCGAGGAGGTTTGGTGGTTTGCTCTCAAAACCATCGGCGCTGGTTTCGTGGTTTGGGCCTCAAAACCACGGGCGCGGGTTTCGCGGGTTTGGGCCTCAAAACCCGAGATGTTCCGGTGGACGGAAGGATCGGCACGTGGCAAGATCGGGAGATTGCGTGGATGCAAGGCTACCGATGAGGAGGCGCTGTGGCCGCCGGATCAAATTAAACCGAAGTCGGACAAATTTAGCCTTAGGGTTACCTGTTCGGCTCATATGTATCTAAGGGTAGTTTGGGAAAGAGGATTTCGACTATATAGCGAGGGGTATCCCTCCCATCCTCTTTGCCTCTCATTTACACATTTTCTAGCTAGGGTTCCGCACTCGGTGTGAGAGGTCCACCGATCTTGTATCGAATTTGTTGGGCAAGGGCTAGCCCTAAGTAGCCCTGTCACATGGTGGCGTTTGGGATGTTTGGATCGGTGTTCTTGTTTGATCTTGTGCTGTGATTTTTGTTCATCACTTGTTCATCCTGAGTTCCCTCTCTCCCCCTCTCTTCTCTTCGCGATTTCTTCGTTTTGGCGCCGTTTGATCTCGTTTTTTGCCTTGATTCG
This sequence comes from Hyparrhenia diplandra, assembly GCA_015847255.1. NCBI lineage: Eukaryota > Viridiplantae > Streptophyta > Magnoliopsida > Poales > Poaceae > Hyparrhenia > Hyparrhenia diplandra. The sequence continues at coordinate 5,711 of JADLZK010002241.1, read as the reverse complement.
TGCTAGGGACGTGAGAGGATCATTTCCACCAAAGGAAATCAACTAATTCCTCACGAGCAAGTAGATCGGGCGATTTTTGGATCGAAGTCGACTTTTTGGTGTGTTCTTCATGAGATCCGCAATTTCTCTTGATTTCGATCAAATTGGGCGATGATTTCTTTGGGATAGCCTCTCCTATGCCTTGTGACCAAGTGTCTAAAATCTTGTGGCAAAAGGAGTTGATTTGATCAAGTTTCAAGGAATTTTGTTTGGGGCGATTTTTTTGTTTGTGCTAACAACTTTTCGTTCGAGTCAAGTAGTGTCCAATGGTTCGAGATACTGACTGCCTAGGCTTCAAAGAGTGTTCAGTAGTTCCGCATACCGAAAGTCTCAGCAGCTTCATCGTTTCTTGTCGTTGTTCTTAGGTTCTGTTCGGTATTGTTCAAGTAGTTCGAATACGACTTGTCTAGTCTCCGTAGTATTCGGTAGTTCCGCATACTGAAAGTCTGCAGAGGTTCTTTGTTTGCTTCGCTGTTCTTAGGTTCTCCGTTCATAGTATTGTTCAAGAGTTCGAATACTTGACTTGTCTCTGCCTCTTCGATGTTGTTCAAGTAGTTTCAAGTACTAAAAGTCTGTAGCCTTTTCGTTTGCTGCTGTTGGTAAGTACCGTTCAGTAGTTGTTAGTATTGCAGACTTTCTAACACATCCGTGTTCAGTAGTCTTCGAGTAGTTGGTGCTGCTGAATTTGTCCGTTTTTTGTTCTTAGAGGTTGGGGGTTGAGCCGATGACCCAAAATTGAAAAGAGAAATCGAGACTCCCATTCACACCCCCCCCCCCTCTCTCGGTCGCCAAGCCGGGTCCTTCAAACTATAGGTCAATGGAGCTTCCGTGTTAAGGGCCTTTGAGAATCCCTTTCAGCAATAATCATTATAAGATTTAAACACTAATGTCCTCTTGAGATTAGCACATCGTATATCTCTCTTTCAAGCAATAAGGTGCAAGTTTTAAGTGATTGTTTATACCATCACAGCATTTACGAGTGCAGTCTATGCCATGAAGTCCTTTTTACAAAAAAAAAAAAATACTAAAGGGGTATTAATAAAAGATTTAGTAAGCACAAAAATTTCAAATTAACTTGAGGATATATAAAAAAATTATAGAAATCAATAAGACTAATATTTGAAAATCCAAATTTAGATTCATAACGTACGACGGGCTGCAACAAGAGCCACCATAAATGGGTTCAACTAAATGTATATTGAAGATACACAGACGTGCCATGCAAATGAAAAAAAAAAAGTATAGACATGGATGAAAATGTATAGATTAGTTACAATTTATAAGTTCATCACAGCTAGATAGCGACTACTACATAGTATCTATATATTATTCCTAATCAATAAAATCAATAAAGAGAAAAAAATATAACAATAAAAATATTTTTTATTAGTTAGATATTTTACAAAAAGAGGTGCTTATGTATCCTATAAAATACTAGATGATGCGAGACACGGATCGATGGACACTAAAGTTGTTGAACCATTCTCTTTAAAACAGGTGCTTATGTATCCTATAAAATTTCAGGGCCTGCTTCTTCCACTGCCTCTTTAAAAAACAAATCCTATCTATTTTCAGGGAAAAACATCCTATACACATTTCCAGTAAACAAAAAAATAAAAACTCTCGTCCATTAATGTAAGGATTAGTTTGACATTCTGAAATTGACCTTTGACCCTATATTATTTCTGTAATATTTTTGTTAGTAACAGTAAATCACAATCATTACAATGTGCTTGCAAATATTAACTCGCATATCATTAGACTGTTGTTCAGTGAATGTGTAAAATTTGGAAGCTAAAACAAGACTTACACTGATGGGCAGAGGGGGTAGCTTCTCCTCGACCATGGAGAAAGAAACCTTCATCTTTCCCTGTTACAAGAACAAGAATAAGTAATACTCCCTGAAGGGTAAGGTATTTCCGAGCAGCAGGGGCAGACTTGGGTGCAGAATGAGGATTAGGTAGGGTTCAACTTGCCTAGCCCATTTCTATCACTATACCATAGCCAATCTTTAACGTCAAACAACGGTCGCTAAGACTTACTATTAGCTTCCCACAATCGGTCTCTATAATAAACTTATAACAGATCATCGGTCGCTATTTTTACTCGTATCGACAGAACATCGGTCACTACACGCTTTACGCCAGTTCATCAGTCGCTATAAACGAATCCTAGGGTCCCACGATTGGTCGCTATAGCCCATTTTCATTCTGATGGACTCATCCTAGCCCACTCCCACGCAGTGCATTTTGTATGGCCCACTAGTCAGTCTAACAAAAAAAACCTAACCCAACTCTTACGTACGGGAGGCAGCCGCCGCACACACAACTCTCACACACCCAAGACGCTGCACGCGTGCGCCAGATCCAACCCCAAATATATAGCAAAGATATCTATCGCACCTATATAGAGAACCCCCACTAGGGAGTTCTCTCGACATGCAAGCATGTCACCTCAGCAGCCCCACTAAGACTATGGCATTCGGGACAGGCCCCACCGTTTGAACTAACTATAAAATGTTATAACTCACAAACCAAAAAAACTAAATTAAATTCGATTACACCATTGAATTTTTTTAATAAATCCTTCAAAACAAGATCTCATATGGATATATTTTGATAAAATTATAGATGGGCCTCACTGATGGTAGTTGGTATAGAGTAATGAAAAAAAAAAAAAGAGAATGAAGAAAAGGGTAAAAATAAAGAAAAAGAATAGGAGGGTGATACTAATATTCTAACTCATAGATTTTCTCCTACATATCCCCGCAACACGCTGATATGACGCATGAAGGACGGTTAAAGAGATTAAATCATCTACCAAGGATTTCCTTAAATAAATTATTATATATGTTTTATTACATTACCGTAAAGTTGTCACCTGTGTAACATATCTCGAACATTCCTAATTAGTTCAGCCTGGAGTTTAAAACATAAGAATAAGATTAAATAATCTTTATGCTAATGAGTATATACTTTGTTTCAATATTTAAGTTCTTTATTGTTTCTAACCTGCACAAAGTAATTCTCCTCAACAGCTAATTGTAATCAGATTCCTTAGTGATTACAATGCAATCCTTTAACAATATCCCCTTCCAACTCAAGCAACGCACGGTGAATCCCTATAGTTTTCAAAACACGGCCACCCAAGCTCCTTTAGAAAGCTAGCTAGGCACGGGCACACTTGGATTGTTTCTAGGCAAGGCTGGCTAACCTTGCCTAGGTGAGGCTGTCGTAGTGCCGAGTCGAAAGCAAACTTGACTTCCTCTCCCCGGCGCACCGAGCGGAGCCCATCTCCCCCCCCCTCCCCGACTCCGGGCGAGCTCGCCGAGAGGGCTGGGTGAGGGGCCCCGATCTATAGCCTGTATTTAGTACCTTTAGTTTGTTTTATAAGTCTTCCCGTTGTGGTCCGCACTCCTCGGTTCATCGTTGCCGTTGTGGCCGCCATGGATGCCATGGTCGCCTCTCGTCGCCGATGCAGCCAAGGTTAGTGGTAACAAAATAAAAGCGATCTCCTCCTTTCCACTCTGCAGATCTCCCCACCCATCTCCCCCGATTCCGCTTCCACCAACGAGATCTGCTCCCCTTCGCTCCACTACCTCCGTCGCACGCATCCGTTTCTCTACAACAGCCCTCAGTTCTGGTTCTTCCTGTTGATGCATGGCTGCTCCTCTGCTGGTGCTGATACGACTGCTCCGCCCTCACCTGGGATCCGGGCCTAAGCTTCTTCAATCGCCGGCGGTCTTCTACCGAATCTTCCGGCTACCGGTGTGCTTGTTCATCGCAAGCTCTCCCGTCCCATCTTCAACCTACGCTTTGCGGTCATCCAACCAGGTCCATCCATCCTCGATGCCCCCGCGGACCCTCACCGACGGTTCCGTCTTCGCCATCGCAATTGTAATCGCTGCAGTCCTCAAGAAGGACTTAGTTGCAATTTGGTCTTCTTTGAGGACCTTTATGTAAAATGGTTGTTGTGATATTATAATATATGTGTGTTTCTTGTCAAAAAAAAAAAAAAAAAAAAAAAAAAAACCTTTCCTAGCTAGCTTTGCTGGCACAGATAATGAGACCGTTGCTAGGCTGGGAGAGGTAATTTGGCTCTCTTTGCAGCAGCAAGCAAAAGCCTGCTAGCACAAAAGTTTTTTCGAAACCAGGCTCGAAAGTCAAGATCAGCACAGCGCTAGACATCTGAACAAACTATATGAATTTAAGTGGAGCTTCTCAAAAACTAGGATCTTTCATTGTACAATCAATGTATAAGCATCTTGTGAACCAACTTGTCTTACCTCTAAACAAATCAATATAAGAGTTGAAAATACCCCTTAAAATCAAGATATTTATTTGGTTCTTACTAAAAGGGGTGATTTTAATGAAAGACAACTTATTACGAAGACGTTGCAAAGGAGATAATTGATGTTGTTTTTGTGACAACGAGGAAACCATGCAACACATCTGTTTTTATTGTCATGTGGCGAAATTTGTTTGGAGAGTTTTTACTATGGCACATTTGGTTTTCAGCCTCTTATGGATGTAGAAGATTTATCTGAGTGTAGTTTCAACAAACATACACGTTCTCTAATTTGTGTGGGAACAAGTGTAGTTTTATGGTCTATTTGCGTTTGTAGAAATGATGTGACTTTTGACAAAAAAAGGAGAGCATGTAATTTTCAGAGAAACTTATTGGACTCATTTCTAAAACATCCTTTAAAAGGAGAGCAACAGATCATTTGAAGTGGGCTTTTTGCAAATTAGAGACTTTAGCCATGGAGATCTTCGCCAAATAGGAGTGATCGTCTTTTAAAAGAATTATTGCTTAGATAGGTGCTCGCTTGCTTGGTTTCGAATTTTATGAACTTTGAGTTTGAAATTGTAATAAAAATTGGTTATGTGCAAAACTCTTGCAGATGCCGGAATACAAATTCTTTTTTTAAAAAAAAAACAAACTATCAATTTCAATTTATGGCCTAGCAAGGTTATATAGTATTTAGTAAGGGCTCTTTGGATCATTCAACTCCATTGGAGGAGATTGAGGGGTACGTAATTTAGTTCAATTCTCCCTCAATACCATCCAATTCCGAAGGGGGAATGGTTGAATGCAAACAAGCTCTAAAGGATCTAGCTAAGAACGCCCTCATTTCCCCTTCTCCATTCGTCTCTGTTGTTTACCACCTACACATACCACTAAATTCTATTTGGCCTCATGTGTCTGTCTCGTCGATCAAGAGAGAGGAGGGCGCCTCTTGTGATTACAGTAGATATAAGTTGTCCAGCGTCGCATGTGTCTAGTTTTTGTATTGACGGTTTGTATTGACGGATGCAATATTAATGGATTCACAGAAAGAAGGCTAATTCTGTTAAAAACCAAAATCAAGTGTAAATAATATTTTGAAATAAAAAAATCTAAATGTTATAATAAAAAGCTAGATACATGTTGTATTTTTTTAACCCTCGAATAAGCAAGTGGTTAGCGTCACTAGTGACTGGACAGGATGAAAATTTAGTGATAGAAATTTTATTTCTTTATCTTTAACATTAAAAAAGTCGATAGATACATATAGGTATTATGAAAGAAAAAATACCTGATTTAGCGGAGCGTGTCTGTTGTTGAAAACGAGATGAAGAACATCTAGTGCTTCCTTTGGGCCACTGATCCCGATTGACTGCAGCCCCAAA